>JAOXYD010000136.1:10063962-10082446 GCA_028565735.1 Pinacopodium congolense
CAATTGATATATTATCATAATCATTTTTAATAAAGAGAATAGTATCTACCTTACCCTTTGAAAAATCATTTTGAATCAAGAAAGCACTCAACCTCTCATACTCAGCTCTAGGAGCTTGTTTTAAGCCATATAATGCCTTTGAAGGCTTATAAACATGCTTTAGTGCATCAAAATCCTCTTGACGGCTAACAACGAGACTCTCTAGGACCTGATTGGAAATTAGCACATAAGCACACGCTAAATATAATATTGAGTTTAATAGTAGTAAGATACCTCATATACCTCTATACAACTTTGAATCTATTGGCTTTACTTCCTCGTCCTTGTTTAACTTAGTAGTAATACTCATGAGGCTTCATAGGAATTTTACTTGATCTGTACCAAACCTCTTAAGTAACTCCTTAGTATATTTAACTAACTAATGACAATACTATCTCTCGTCTACTTAATTTGTAAACAAAGAAAGAAGTTAATCTCTCCCATCATACTCATCTCAAACTCTCTACTCATGCAACTTGTAAACTCTTTTCATAATCTTCCATTGATAGCTCAAAAAATGATATCATGAACATAAATTTTCACAATTAATATATCATCATAATCATTCTTAATAAAGAGAGTAGTATCTACCTTACCCTTTGAAAAATCATTTTGAATCAAGAAAGCACTCAACCTCTTATACCAAGCTCTATAAGTTTATTTTAAGCAATATAATGCCTTTGAAAGCTTATAAACATGGTTTAGTGTATCATAGTTTTCAAAACTGGGTGGTTGTTCTACATACACCTCTTCTTAAATGAAACCATTAAGAAATATACTTTTGACATCCATTTGATAAAGCTTAAAACCCATATAAGATGCAAATGTCAAAATTATTTTAATAGCCTCCAATCTAACCATGGGTGCAAATGTCTCCTCGTAATCAATCCCTTCTTCTTAATTATAAGCTTTAGCTACCAATATAGCCTTATTCCTCATAATATTACCTAATTCATCAAGTTTGTTTCTAAACACCCATTTAGTACTGATAATCTTATGATTATTAGGCCTAGATACTAAAGTCCACACTTTACTCATTTCAAATTAGTTTAACTTTTCATTCATGGCTAAGATCTAAATTTCATCACCTACAGTTTCATCTATGATTTTAGGCTTTATTTTGGACATGAAAGAAATATCAAACAAGTTTTTAAAGGATGATCTAGTTGTCACTGCTCTTTTAACATCACCTATGACTTAGTTTAGGGGATGATCTCTCTTAAGTCTCCACTCTCTAGGTAAATTCTCATCTTTCCTTTTAACTTCACTTGGATTAACTAATGGTTCACTAGTAGAATAAGGATTTTCTACACCTTCCTCTTTTTACTCATCTAATCCTAATATCTCTATTTCCTTGGATAAACCTATATCCTCATCATCAACACTCCTCTTGACATTAAAAGGGTTAAATTCATCCCAAAAAAACAACATACATTATCTCCTTGATCATCATAGTCTTCTTATTAAATACCTTATAAACTCTATTAGTAAAGGAATAATCATCAAATATGCTTTTAGATTTTGCATCAAAACTTTCTAAATTATCGTTGGTATTCAAAATCAAGCATTTATAATTAAAAACTTTGAAATAACTCACCTTTAGTTTCTTCCCAAATCAAAGCTAATAAGAATTCTTATCCATGTAGAGTCTTATGTAAACTTTATTAGATATATGACATGCACGTATAATGGCTTCCACCAAAAAATATTTAGGAACACTATACTTATTTAGCATAGTTATAGCCATTTCTTTCAATGTTTTATTTTTTTTCTCTCAACATCTTCATTTTATTAAGGGATCCTAAGAGTTGAAAAATTATGAAAAATGTCATTTTCTTCATGATATGCATCAAATAATTCATTTTCAAATGCCCTACCGTGATCACTTTTAATAGATGAGATCATATAACCCTTTCCAATTGAACTCTTTAAACAAATTATAAAAGGATTTAAAATATTTATCTTTATTAGTAAGAAACATAACCCATATCATCAATCATATGTGCATATAATTTATCACCTAAACTTGTAATTCTATATGGTCTAAACAAATTCATATGCAATAATTCTAAAGATCTAGAAGTTGTTATCATATTTTTCTTCTTAAATGAAGTCATGGTTTACTTACCCATTTGACATGTATTACATATCTTATCTTTTTCATACTTCATTCTAGGTAGGTCACTTACTAGCTCGTTATTGCTAGGATTTGAAATGTGCTCCATGCTAGTATTAACTAACCTCCTATGCCACATCTAAGAATCTTTAGTTATGGAAACAAAACACTTGACATCATTGTTAGAGAGTTCATTTAAATCAACAATATATATATTTGCCTCTCTCTTTCCAATGATAACAATACTATTATCAACTACTTTAGAAACTATGCATAACTTTCGTTCAAATGTAACTTTGAAATCTTTATCACATAATTGACTCACTCTTAGCAAATTATACTTTAAACCATCAACCAAGGGTATATTACCAGTAGTAATATTTTTTTTAGCCACTTGAGTAATGCCAATTACCTTATTCTTAGCATTGTCTCTAAAAATCACAAAACCTCCATCTTTGCTCTTCAAGGATGTGAATTATGATGGATCACTTATCATGTACCTAGAGAATCCACTATTCACATACCATTCGCTACTTTTAAATTCTTATAAAAAGATAAATTTATTTCACTTTAGGTACACACATTAATTTGTGTCCTTTAAGGTTAGATGCCTTTCTACTTCCTAAGCCCTTTGGTGAACTAGAAAAGCTTGTTATTCTATTGAAACAAAATTTATCCAAGTTCCAAACATAGCACAATAATCACACATGTATATAACTTTATAAAAATGCACATTAGGCCTAAAATTTTTTATATATGCAAACCTTGATGGAACATCCTAAATAGCCTCATTTGGTATAGTTTTGGCCTAGGATATAAATGAAACATGTTTCTTGGCCTATTGTATGCATGAGAACATTTTTATATGAATGAAAATGTATTTTTGGTGCATGTATTTGGGCTGGAAGAAAATCACTCCTAAAGGGCCTATATGCATTATTTTTAAATCTTGTATTTTAAAAGAAGTTATGCCCATTCCTAGATGTGTGCTCATTTGCCTTAGATGTAAGCTTAAAGGAATATATAAATGTATGATTGTTCTTCCTAGATTGCAATATAGATGTAGATGCTCCATTGTTTAAAGACAACCTAGGAGTATATTCTTCACCCATGTTCTTATCTTTAACAAAAGTGATCATGGCATTAGGATTTTCACTCCATAAAGTAAAGCCTAAGTCATGTCTATCATTTGAAACTTTTTGAACTCCAAACATGTTATCTAGCTTTTCCTTTCCTTTAGTGAATTTTCATAAAGATTCCTTTACGGATTTTACCTTATCCTTTAAAGAATAATTTCCATGAAAAAAAATTTTCTATCATCATCAACAACCATACTCTTAGCTTCTAAGTCATGCAAATCACTTCTAAGCTCATCATTCTCTAAACCTAAGTTCATTCATCATCTTCTTGCATTCTTTATATTTGGAAGATATTTTCTTTCTTCTTAAAGTTATGTGTTCTAAGCATCTAACTAAAATATCATAACTTAATTCTTCATAAAGATCAACATTTTCATCATTTAAAAATATGGAGAAGATGGTATCTCATCTTCCAAAGTCATAAGAAAAAGCTTTGCAACTTTATCTTCAATTTCCTCCTTTTGATCTCCCTTGATGTCTCCCATAACATGGCCTGCAAAGCTTTCTTTATCATATTCTCTTTCTTCTCTTTTTTATCCTTCTTGCCACTTCTTTCTTCTTTTTCACTCTCTTTGAGAAGAGGGCATTGATTTCTTAGATTTTCCAATTTCATACATTCAAAACAAATAACAATAGAAGATTTCTTTCCCTTATAATCATTCTTTCCTTTCTCTCTTTGCTTTATGAAAGCTTTCTTCTTCATTATATTCTTAAACCTCCTAGTAAGAAGAGTTATGTCATCTTTACTATCATTTGAAGTGCTCTCTTCATCACTTGACTCCTCTTTCTTCGCTTTAAATGCCAAGTTTCTCCTTCTTGAGATGGTTTCCTCCTCCTTTACATCGGTCTCCTTTATCCTCATCTCATGTGTGAGCATGAACCTACTAATTCATCCAAAGGTAAAATATTAAAGTCTTTTGCCTCTTAAATGGCAGTGACCTTTGCCTCCCATTCCTTTGGTAAAAATTTCAAAATATTTCTAACAATTTCGACAATAGAATATGAATTTCCTAAACACTTTAATGCATTTATGATGTCCGTGAATCTAGTATACAAAACGAAAATTCTTTCATTAAGATGCATGGAAAATAACTTATAGACATTTCACTTTCTTTCACTTAGTCAATACCTTCATGAATAAATTCTAATTATGCCAATTTTATTAGTTGATTCACACATAAAAACTCTATTTAATTCCTTCTTACTTAATGCATAAAATAAAATATGAACGGTCTTACTATTTAATGAAACTAATCTCTCATCATCTAAATTTCATTCCTTCTTTACTTTTGACACTCTTTATTCATTTACTATCTTAAAGGGAATATGGCCCTTCACTCACAAAATTCCATAACTTAACTTTTTCAATCATAAGGAAAAACCTCATCATAGTTTTTCAATGCAAATAGTCATTTCCATCAAAGCAAGGTGCCCTACTTATTTTTTGTCCCTCTTAGCTAGAAGTACCTATTAAATATGCCAATTATAATATTTTCCTCACAATTTCATTTGAAATTAAATACACCTAAGTAAAATAAACTCTGATACAAATTGTAAACCTTAAAGGCACGAAAGGGGGTAAATTAAGTATTTTAAAATTTTTCTAAACTAATTAAACTCAACCCACCTAAACCAAATTCAAAAGATGTAACCACTAAACTAATATTCAATATAATATGAAATACAAATTTTAATGCCAATTATATAACAATATAAGCAATAACCAAACCGTACAACAAGCAATAAATAAAGATTTAAAGGTTAAGAAACTACATCAAAATTTATAGTGATTCAACAATCCCTAATAATTGACTAATTCACTTTTCAACTATTTTTTCGAAATTTGACTAACTTATTATAGTAAGTACAATCTTCTTCTAGGGTGAAGAGTAACCATTATAAGACATAATCTTCTTTATTGAAGGTAAAGAGTAATCTTTAACAACTCTTTTTAAGTTAATGAGGATGTTTTACAAGACCAAATAACCAAATGATTCAACAATTCTCTTTTAAGTAACAACGTACACCTAAAAAGGTGTTTCCTTTAAAGCTTAATAAATAAAGGGCTCTAATGCTTGCAAAAATATAATGATTGATAAACGATGCCCTTGAAAGCTTAAAAAAATTGTATATGATAAATTTGAAGACCAAGAACGAATTTATATGATGAAAGATAGAAACAAATATGAAAAATGCATATTTTGGACAAATTTCACAAATATTACTTTAAGTATTTGAAAATAACGAAATAAGCCTCTAAAAATGTATATGTATGATCAAAAAATCTTTTGAATACTTAAATAAACAAAACGTTGCATGTTTGAATCACCATAAATGAATTTGAACCAAGAAAAATGAAGTAGAATGAATATGTAATAAAAACTAGACACCTTTGAGCAATCTAAGTTCTTAGAGCTTAAAACAATATTATAAGTGCTTAAAATAAAAATGAAAGCTCTAAGGAACTCTTAGAGACCTAAAAAAACTAAAAATAATAAACTTATAGCTCTAAAAATATATTGAATCAACAAACTAAGAGTGAAATAAGAGGAGAAATAAACAATTATAGCTTTAGTAATTTTGATGATTTTTAATTTCTCGTGGGAGAATAAAAAATCTAATGGAAATGTTTAGGAACGTTATTTCTATGGTTAGGAAGCTCAAATACTCGTTTAGATATAACAACTAGCCATTATGACATAAAAATTAGTTAGAAAGTTGAGAGCGGCATTTTTTAAAAACTAGCCATTGGATATCAATAGCGGTTTATGAGTTTATCAACAATACCATTAATCTTCAAGTATAACCACCGTTATAGTCCCAAAACTATAATGGCGTCGTTAAACAACTATACCTGCCATTGAATAACCATCATTTAACACTCCAAAAAGTATAAAAATAACTCAAATAAGTTTCAAGCCTTTTCAAAAATTTTCTTAACATCTAATATAACTTCAAATAAGTTTTAAATCCTAATTCAAAGCTATATAAAGGTCTAAATTGACTTAATAGCTTCAAACACCAAGATTAATGCATATAATGGAAATCTTATGCAACTTTTAAAAACATACTAATGTATGAATGTTAACTTAAAGTCCCTTAATGCATTGAAACTTCAAATGAAACTTACACACAAGTTTTAAATTACAAAATTAAGGTCTTAAAGCTACCATATCTCTTGTTCTTCCATCATCTTCAATTTTGGTTCTCAAGTTTCAAACTTTCCATATTGAATCATCCACCAAATATATCTATCTTTCAACCTTACAATAAAAACTCAAATCATTAATAAAATTCATGTTTTATTATCATCAAAATAAGATTAAAACCTTTCTTGATTCAACACAAGTTAAGAATCTTTCTTTTGATAATAAATTTTTTATCTTACTAAAAAAAACATGAGTGTGCATGCACACACCACCAACACAAGGGATCATAAAAAAAGACAAGAAAAATAAATTATTTACCTTTATATAACAGACAAATGATACCCCACCAAAGTTATTTTATATTATGTTATCTCTTATAAAATAAGCAATATCATTTTAAAATCAAATTAGTCCATCATAAACAAACAAAAATAACACAAAAAATCTACCATCATCAATGATTGTAGATAGAAGAGGCAACGACTGTCGATAATTGAGGAAGTAACTAATCTATGACATTATCAGTAAATTCGCAACTATCGGTGATTGTAGACAATAGAGAGAGCAATGTAGGGTTACTATTCACCAACAAAAGCAATGGGAAGCTAGAAACAAGAGGAAAGATGATAGAGGAAGAGGATTCAAGCTTAAACGACTTCATTTTAAGCTAAGAGCTAAAAAAATAAGTATACAACATCATTTTTAAGTTAAGGGTTAAGTAATGGATTTTGTAAATAAGTAAAACGGCGTCGTTTATCAAAATCATTAAAGCAACATACAACATGAATGTATTATAGTTAAATCGATTCTAAATTTAAGTAAAAATGGCTCCGTTTACAAAAATAACTAATGAATAAACAACACTATTTAAGAATTAAGAAAACTGAATATGATTAAGGTAAAAAGACATCATTTAAGAAATAAATTAAATTACTAAATAGCATCATTTTATATTTAACCAGTAACTAATATGTGCCATGTGGCTATCATTTTATAGTGAATCCCACATGTCACATGATATTCATATTACACTTATAGGACTCATATAATTTTTTTGAAAAAATGCCACATGATAGAAGCGCCTATAAAAAATATAGATCAATGGCCACGTGACATATAATGACAAAAGGTGATGGAATTTAGTTTAGAGTTATTTTTTTTTTAAAAAAAATATTAAGATTTCTTTTAAATATTTATAAAACGTTAGAATTCTTTTTTATTATTCTAAAACGTTAGGTCTAAGGTTCAAATGTGCCTTTTTGCTTAGTAATTTTTTGTCCTAACTTTAAGGCTTGTTTAATTTAGTCTTCTATTTTAGTTTTCTATTTTTATTTTTGTTTTTTAAGTTTTTGTACTTTTTAAAATTTTTGTATTGTTTTTTATATTATTTTTTTATTTTCTATACTATTTTTTTAATTTTCGTACTTAAAAAATAAAATAAAAAATTTAAACTAAAAATTTAACCAAACATACTTTTAGATTTCCAGTACAGTGAATCTAAGGAAAGAACTTGATTAGGTAGGGCCGTTAGTAGCCTCCTACTAAAAAGCTATTTTTTAAAAGGAAAGTATGCAAGTGAAAGCTCCAATCTCTTCCGTACAATGGTGACAAGAAATTTCATTTCGAGAGCAAAAAAAAAAAAGTAAAAAAAAAGGAAGTCGTGAAGAATCCTTTACGACTTGTTAATGGGCTGCAGATATAAAATTCGACGGCTAAATAATACCCATCCATCGATTTTCATATCAACCAAGCTTGCAAAGAATAGGCCCGTGTTCTTCTGTTACTGTGTCTTCTTTGGGCTGCCTGTAAGCCCCCGAAACGCATTACTACGTAGTACTCTAGTCCTCCACTACCTTCGGTCCCCATTTTTGCACCATCGCAATCTACTGAAGTCTTAAAAATTGCACGACCGTCGTCACCTAAAATGAACCTTGATATATGATGAGTGCCCTTGAGATGGATAACTTTTAAGAAAGGCCGTCGTTTTTACTAGAGTGAATCATATATGTACAAGTTAAGAAAACCAGATACATTAGAAATTATCTAAGATATCTGAAACTTATCAGGCAATGCTCCAGTAGTATCCGTATTCTCGGCATCATGTTATCTATGGAAATATTGTAATACAAATACCGAAGGCTTAAAGTTTATGGTAAACACCGACCAAATCTTCATTTCACGGCTGTGGATAGATCTTTAGAACGTGAAAGGGGTATGACAAGGGATCTGATGGAACCTAAATTCTGGAGACAAATCAAAGGATTCGGAAATAGGCAAGGAGCACCTAATCCTTGGAGGACAGGTAGAAGAACGTATCTTGTGCTTTTCTTTCGGCATGTTATGCGTCTCAGGATAACACTTGTGTAGTCCTCCAAGGAGACATCTGGAATACACCTTTCACCTTTGAACATCTTTTGTACTCTTGTCTATGTGCCCATGAGATTCTCGATGCTATGACCTAACCCATCTCCTTGTTCCATCTGATACTCCATCGAAGAATTTGACCAATTGCTTATACTTTGAAAATTATCATATGGAGAGGCCCACCTCATTCACCACCATAATCTGTTTATATCCACAACTTTGACCTGTCCTGGACATTCAACATTATTTATGATGTTTACATACTCATACATAATACAATACTGTGTTTTACATCATGAATTCGGATTCTCCATTATTACAACATAAAAACACATAGAATGACAGAGAGGGTGTGAAAGATCAGGATTCAATTTCCAAAGTGTAATTCTTTTTTATTTTCAAGTTGAAGAGATGACTTGAATCGTAATATCCTCTTCTTCTCAGGTAGACAACAAATAAGAAGTGTGAAAGGGATCAGTGGTTCCTCATACAAGAAATCATTGCAGATAATCAATCATCAGTAAGAGAAGATCGAGGAGAATGCAATAGCACATGTGCTAGTAAATGCAGTTTCTTTTCCAGGAGTACAATCTTTGTACAATAATGTTTCAAGTGTGATAAATTGGAAGGCGAATGCACCGAGGCTGGGGACTTGGGACCATGTGAGAAAAGGGATCAAGAAGAGTTAAGAGATTGCCAGAAATATTGGGGAGCATGTGCTTGCAGGTATCAAAAAGTCTTCTTTTCTTTTTCTTTTTTTTTCCTTCTTCAGTTCAGCATTAGGCCATATTTTAATTGACTTTGTCTTTAAGGTCTTATCACATGTGTGCGATTCTTTTACCTTTGGAACACTCAATATGAGGCCCAGAGCCGAAAAGGAAGTCCCTTAACATCAACTTCCACCGCTTTGGATTCTAATTAAAGTCTTCAAGCCGTGTGTTTTGGAACCCTTGACCAGAGGGCCACCGGCAGTGACCGTCCTAGTCTAAAATGGGACCTTTAACCAAAATTTCATAGCTTTAGAGATCGTCTATGAGAGGACAAGGACAACTTAGTGTCAACAAGCTGACTTTATAGCTATAGAACTCAATGTTTCTGCAACTAATTGCCCCCGTTAAATCATTTGCGGGAAAAGCGTCACATTTCATGAAAAGTTGAAATGAAATCTTGTTGGAAGTATGCAGTGATCAAAAGGTTTCCAAAAATGGGGTAAAGGAGCGTATCGAAATTATTATCCTCATTTCTATTTCCAGCAGCTGCAAATAGCTAGCTTCCACTTCCATTTGGTTTTTATGTTGATGATTATTATTCATGAACAGAAGATCAACCCCACTAATAAGAGAAGGCAACATTTCTGCATGTAACACGGTGGAAGATAAAAGGTACATATCTGACAGTGAAATGAAAATTTTCTATTTCACCATCTTGCATGTGCTTTGGTGACAATTAAATATATGTAAATTTATGTGGGTAGAGAACAAGAAGCTATGCTATATATATATATATATATATGATATATGATTGCCCATTATGCTCTACTAATTCCAGGATTAGATATCAGAGAAGAAAAATGAAATATACACTGGATTTAGTGGAAACAAAAGATATGCTAAAGATCCTACCCTTACTTTCAAAAGCATAATTCATTGTCGAACACGTTCTTACGAAGGACTATGGAGATAATATATATATATATATTATTTATATATATATATCTGTATGTGTATATATATTTCCTTGGTTTTAACCATGGCTCATCTTTGGGAAGAATAACGTATATTTGTATATAAGTTGGAGAATCAAATTCATGACAACTGTAAACAACAAATTACAAGAAAGGGTACCTCTTGGAACTTTTTCTGGAGACGATCTCCATTTTCTAGGAGGGCCAAGTTGCAAACTTTTTAAAAATCAGATCCAACATGGAATTCCGAGTTCGTACTATATGTTTCATCTAATATAGCAGTGCGTTTTCTGCAATTAATTGACTAAGACAAAACCAACCACAAAACCAGGATTGAGAACAATTCATAGAACTTACGAAGTGAAACCTGAAAACCTACCAGAACAACTTAACAGATTAAAACACACACACACACACACACAAAAGAAGATTATCAACCACTGCTAAATGGAATTAGAAGAGAAAATCTGAAACATGAGTTTTTCATGAACTTACTTTGATCCACTGATATTTGCGTTGTCCTACTCACTATATATGTAGTAGCTGTAGCTCATCATAACTGTAGCTTTTCTGAGGTTGATGATCAATGACCATCCACAAGGGATTATCATAGAATGAATCAGATCATGTGTATGGAACAGAGTGAGGAGCTACCACAGGAGAAATCCAAAGGGATGGCATGATCCAGAAAGGTTTGTTTAAAAAGAAAGAAAAATAAAGGATCAATGCGATCCCTTTGGATGCTTCCTGTAGTTCCAGCAGAAAGCAAAGCAAGCAATAGACTGACCAACTAAACCCAACATGTTCATAAGCTACCAAAGGAAGAATCCAAAGGGATAGCATGATCCTAAATTTTAGGAGCTACTTGGGACTCAGGATCAATGCGATCCCTTTGGATGCTTCCTCTTGGTTGCAATAATAGTAAGGGGAAACCTGACCAATTATGCAATTACACTTCTTTGAAACCCCCTCCCTCTTACCTTGCAAAAGCACAACGCTCCCTATCCTCCTCTTTGTAATGAAGAGAAGTGGCTCTTCTGAGCCTTGAATATAAAAGAGACTTGAGAGCTCCAAGACTGAAATTTTCTTTTCTTCTTTTTCTTTTCTAACTTTTTGCTTTCATTTGACTATTGTCGCTAACCCCATAAGATTTAGCAAATCATGTAAAAAAATGTTTTATTTATTTTGTAGACCCCATTCCATAACAAACCAGACATATGGAAAAGGTTTTACCAGTTGTGGTCAGCTCTATCCTATGACAAAAATATATATACATCCCTACAAGTTGGGTGGGCAAATATTTAGCCATTATTTTTGTTGTTTGCCGATTTTCATGAAGGCATGGTGGTCCAGTCCTCTTTCCTTCTTCTCTTTTATAAATTCTAATGCTTATTCCACAAGAAAGTACTTCCTCAATTATCATTTTCATGCAATAATCTGAATTAAAATCAAAATAATAAGTGTGATTTAACAGATATTTACCAAGTATTGATTTTTTTCAATTTAACATGTTTTATTATTAATCAATTATTTTTAAAAAATTTTAAAGTGAATTACAGTTCTAAAATGAAAATTTTGAATTAGTAAATACATAAAAATGACTTAAAGACTGTTTTATCCTATTATATGTGTATAGGTCAATGACATGATCATGGATTTTGACCCCAATTATTTTTAATTGATCTGTAGCGATTGAACTTAGAGGCTTATACAGGTTTGGTCGGTGATCCCCAAAATATTTGCTACTCTGGTCTGCCCAATTCAATAATTAATTTATAGGTCCATTGAATTTTGCGTGTGTTGCAAATATCGTATTTCTAAATTGATTAAATGAAACTGTTTATCATGTAAAGTCACATATATCTCTAATCTGTATGCAAAATTAAGCTTGATTGACATATATTAAATCAATAGGAACAAAGATTACCTTGAAACAATTTATTATCAAATAGGTCTCTAGTAGAAAAACATCATTTAAAAATATAACTCATTTTTTAAATCACACATGTTATAAGAATGAGACCAGACTATTTCATTTGTATTTCGAACTAGTTTAAATAGCTATCGATATATATTATATAGAATAATGACAAGATAAAATTTTTGGGACAATCATAGTTCCGTTTCTTCCATTTAATACAATTTTCTAAAAGATAATTTAATACAATTTTTATATTTTAATTGTTTAAAGTAATTTTTTAATTCAAAATTTTAACTTGCTAATCACCCCACATTGAGACTTTTGTTAAAGTTTTATAAGAACAATCCAAATTAGATTCACATCTCATTTACAATTATATGTTTAATTTAAATTCTAGTGACACAATATAAACTTTTCATTAAAGATACTAAGTTTTAACATAAAGTGATTAATAAAATGACTGAATTAAAATGTTTAATAATGGAAGAATTAGAATGGAAATACATTAAATTGAAGGGTTAAAAATATGTTTTTCTTAAAAAGTTTTTTACTATGTGTGAGTATAAATCTCTTTAATTTAGTATCCTTTTCACCTCTTTAAATTTTTTAAGTCACACTTAACCCAGTGCTAGCTCTAAAGACACAACATCTGGATGATGAAATGCTTCAAAATCAATTTGTATCAGTGGAAGTTAGTAATTAATTAAAGTCATTTCCAGAAAGTAGAACGTGCCATAATTCCAACACTTGATTGAGTTTGTAAATCCACGGCATGTTTCATTTCAGAACATAATGAGGGGAAAAATAAATATGTACTAAACTTGTGAAGGTCATGATGCTCGCTTTTTATGAAAAAGAAGAAAAAAAAAAACATAGTCAGCCCATGGATAACCACTGCAAAGAGAGCTTCCTGTATGATGACTATGATTATCTATTGAGAAACCCAATGAGTTCGTATGCCATAGAAGACAATTACTTAGATTCAAAAAGACGTTTATAGTTGATTACAATTGTAGTTGCTACTCAAAAACTGTAGTGAATCACGATATGCATCTGTATTTAAGGAAATTGTTATCTACGTCTCCATAATTTGTTTAATCAGGAACGTATCAAGGTTCCTATAAAGAATGAAGATATCTGAGAGACAAAAAAGAGAACTTTCCTTATAAAATAATTTGATCAAATAACAAATTCATTGATTATATAGTTGCATTCATTTGCTAACAGCAAATTATGACTTCTTCTTGCTATAATCAAGATTTCATTGGCTAATATCTCAATTTTGAAAAAAAAAATCATTATTATTTATTAAAAAGAAATATAGTGTAATTTAATAAATTAAAAATTTTAAGATTAGATTATTTTTCAAATTAAATATGGCAAAAATTAATTTCATTCTAACGTATTAAAAAATCGATACAAGTATAATATATTTTATTCAAAAATGGATTTTTCTCAGTTGATTAATTTTAAATTTAATGTTTGGTGACATTATAAAACAAATCAAATTTTCAACATTTTGAGAATCTTTATGTGCAATTTTGTGTGTCTAATATGAACCATTAAAAGAATTTTAAATTTTTTTAATTTAATTAATTTCTTGTTTAAATCCAAAACGAAATTTCACACCCTTGTCTTTAAAAGGAGCTGGTGAATAGGGATATGGAGGTATTTTACGTTACACTTCGCCTGGAATCCAGGTTTTATTTTCTGACGAACCCTTGCTAATTTTGGCAGCTATAGTTTCCTATTGTATTGTTACCATATACCGTTTCACTTGGCTTCTTTTTCCCTTTCTTCTAGTTTCCATTTTCACTAACACGTGAAAGAAGATGGTAACTAGCTAGTTGATAATGATACTATTCTTCTTCCTGGTCATAGACCAACACTGAAAATCTGAAAGA
This sequence comes from Pinacopodium congolense, assembly GCA_028565735.1. Lineage (NCBI taxonomy): Eukaryota > Viridiplantae > Streptophyta > Magnoliopsida > Malpighiales > Erythroxylaceae > Pinacopodium > Pinacopodium congolense. The sequence continues at coordinate 10,078,279 of JAOXYD010000136.1, forward strand.
TGAAAAATCATGAAGTGCTTCGCAACAACTGCATGGCCATGCCAAGGAGTCATGTCAGCCACAAGATGCAAAGCCCATCTCTGAAATTCTCTAATATCGAACCGTTTAGATTATAAAGTGTGGTGCTAGATCTTGTCCACACTAGTGAAGCATATATGGACCGCAAGCACCGTACAGGGGCTTTATATGGTGCCGCAGAGACCCCACCACCACCACCATATTTACACTTTTCCCTCATATAGTAGAGTAATTGTGGTTGGCTGATACTGTCTGTTGATATGTATTAGTGATTTTGAAAGTAAGGTTTTTGGTTGCTTCTTGGTTTGTATCCATCACAAGGTCTGCACATCTGAGAATACATGTCTCTTGTTTGCAAGACATGAATTTTTATATCCACCCAGCCCTTGTTACCCATCTGGTAGAGCATAAGGACCTTGAATCAACCCTGCCCTATTTCTGTAATCTTCTCACACATGGGATTCAACTTCCAGACACAGTTCATCTGGTGTTGGGATTCAGTGTAGGAATAGACGCCTCATGTAAAAGTGGGTACAAAGTGACAACGTTATTGGGTCACCAATTGTTTCAGACTTTTCCATAATATCCTAGTGAGGGCATCACATGTAGACGGTAGTGAATTTGGTTGTGTGCCTATAATAAGTTGCAGTTTTCTCTTGCAATAAAGCTTCCATCCCCATTTTTAAAGCTTTTGTCTTTTAGCTTTTGCATCATTTGAAATTATCATTTGGTGGTCCTGCATTGGTTACATAACCTCTATAACTATAATTCTTCAATGGGATGCCTCATGCTTTGGACCACATAGCTCCTGGCATCACCCTTTTTAAGATGAATTACATGTTAATGCTCTGCCGCAGCACTTAAATCAAGAGTTGGGTACAGAGACTAGATAATCATACTTGTGTGTGTATATAAGAATATAGATATATATATATATACGCTTATAGATAAAGCTATATATTGTATAGTTCTTCATATGAATGGTACACGTTACGTCTTTTCCGTCACTGTCGAAACCCATGGCAATAATCTTGAGGAACTCAATTTTTAGACCTGCAAAGAGGGACCTTGCTTTCCTACCTTTCGTTCGTTTCCTTTTCCCAGCGACCATCGTAAAGTTGAAAGTTGTTAAACAGCGAAAGTTTTTTTATTCATGAGACTTGCGCGCTAATATTCAACTTTCACACATTAATTAGTTCCTTAGCGCTGAAGTACATGCTGAAATATTAGTGTAAACAGTAAAGTCTAATAGATTGGAAATCGTGAATTTTTATGCTGGCATCTAAAAACAGTTGGTTCAAGGTTTAATGTCTGACACAAGAAAACAAAAACCCTGAGGAAAGGGAATTGCTATATTATTGGGTAGTATATATATAGATATAGCTGTATAGATTTATTGTGAGGTAGACCTAGTTGGCCTTCCACAAGGACGTTAAACGTTATACGTCACATGGTTTCAATTAGGAGGACACCACAGTATGTATGTACAAGGACATATTCTCAACCCCACGGCTCATACCCTACTCTTATTTTGTTTGAAATGGTTAAACAGATTGCAAAACAGCTAGATGAATGTAAGGCAGTGGGTCAGGGAGTCCCTCTACTTTCCATTCAAGCAATAGAACTTTGATTTATTGACGAAATAACCAGAAACGAACAAAAGAGACTTGAAACTATAACTCCCGGAAACAAATAAACTTTCATTTAATGAAAATGTGTAGGAAAAGATCAAGATGTTGGGGAAGTATGGTTTCAATCCTGTGGCTAGCTCGCCATGCATTGGTTTTTCAATTGTTTAACTTCGGCACACTAGTGCTATGCATACGTAAACCTTTAATATATGTTTTACCCCTCTATAAGCAAGAACCAAGTAAAACGTCAATGGCTTCAATGCTCAAGTTTTGATAATCGCCTAGGCTTGAAGTCTAAAGCAGGACAAAACCAGGTGGAGGGTTGTTTTCAAGACCGTTGCCTTTGACAGAGGTTGACGTGACTGCCAATGGATGCTAAGTTGCACACTCTTTTTCCTAGTTAATCTTGAGACATTCCATATCTTGAAGGACCATTCCCAGGCCTTACCAAATTCCCTTTTTTGTGTATTATTTTTTTCACTCTGTTCCTACAAACTTAGATGTGAAGTACCAAATGTTAAGGTGCCATAAACATTCTTGAAGCTTTGAGGAATTCCTCTCGTGCTTTCACTTTACCGAACGATTGTGCAAATCCGAGTCATGTCAATCGTCAAGTTTACTATGCTTAGCCACAAATTCCTAAACTCCCCATTTGGACGCCACAAAGTCATTGGCGGGCCATTCATGTCCGCACCCAAAAGGTCATAATTGGCCCTTTAATTCAATTCGATTGTTATGGGTGGGCCTTTGAAGAGGAACATTGGTCCATGCACTTTGCTTCCTTTCGATGCCCTCATCCATCTGCCTCTATATCTCTTCGTTTTGTAGACAAGAAGTTCTCTTTGCCTTTTGATTTCCTTCATCTTGAGAAAAAAATCTCAAGTTGCTACCTGCCACAACAAGAAAAAAATAAAGTAATGGAAATATTGAAGAAGGATTCTCTTCCCTTGAATGCCACCGTTAAGCCATACTGATGTATGTGTAAGCAAATTGAGGAAGAGACCACAGAATATTTTGGTCCCTTTCATTGCCTAAATAGTTATCGCTTGATATCATTTCTGAGTTAAGCATATTGGCTAGAAATACAACTTCCGTTTTCAAGACTAATCAGCAAACATCAGTTAGAGACCCTATTAACTCAAATTTCAGCAATCAATGGGCTTTCGATGAAAATTCAGATTCATAAATTACTGCTACAATGTCAGTTATGCTATAGTTTACTAACTACTATAGAGCATCTCTTTTGTTTTGATTTTCGTAGAAACGAAAATTTTCTACTTCAAGAAATCAATTAAAGTGGACCGCATAAGTATCTCCCATTAATAATGAAACAATAAAGGGTATCAAACAAGTTTAAAATCAGAACTTAAAACGAGATAAGGTTTTTGACTAATTCATTCTCTTCTTTCCACTACAATGAAAGGGACTAACATAAATTATTGTCCAGGCATTTAAGCCAATCCTGATAAGATAGTTCCTATTCTACATCTTGGAGAGAATGAAACGTAAAAGAAAGAAAGTGGGGAGGTAAAAGTTTTGGAATATAATGCATACAAGCTTTTGGTACAGAAACCGAATTAGCAAGTGGAAGTTTGGCAACTCGTGAGAAACAAGGCTTTATTAAAGCGAACCAAGTTGCCGGAATCATCTGTTACGATGGTACCTTTCATTCCCTTTCAACTTAAACAAAAAAATTTTGTGAATATGGTCGACAAATTACACCATGAATATTAATAAGTTGCCAAATGAGAACCATCCTCCATTTTCTTCTTCCCGTTATATGGTCATATCAATTTCGGGCAAACAGCTCCCATTCCCTCGGTTAAGAGGCCCCCGTTTCAGTGGACAACAAACGCAAACGTAGCTTGTGGACTCTCTTTTCCTCAGTCGCTCCAGATGTGGTCACATTACAATTGAAAATAGAATTTAAGGTCGGATCTGGGCCTAGCTCAAAATACGTCGTAATTATCATAGTTTTGGCAAAGAGCAAATTCGATGTTGAAATATAACATCATAGAAATTCGATGTTGAAATATAACATCATAGTTCTGTCAGGAAATCGAAATCGAAAGCCATCGCATCGCACAATAGAAGTAAAAATAAAAAAATAAAAAAAAAATTTATTCTTTGATTACTACGGAAAATTCATAAATGTAATAAATTATAAATTTAAATTCGTATTTTATTTTGAAGTTTAATTCATATTTTCGTTTTCTCATATATGAATTTAGATTTGTACTTTATTTTAAAGTAGTCATGATTACGGTTAATAAACTTCTGATTACGGTTTATGAAAATTTATAAACCTTAACTTAACCGCTAGTTTATGGTTTAAGTTATGGTTTCAAAACCGCCAGTTACGGTTTAATTACCGATTTATCCATAATCGTTATTTTATTAATTTAAATTTTTTTATTTTAAAATTTTAAATTTAAAAAATATCAAATATAATAAGTTGGATATAAAAATATAATGTTTAATGAATTAAAATATATGACAACCATATATAAATTATAAAT
>JAOXYD010000136.1:10105706-10119453 GCA_028565735.1 Pinacopodium congolense
ATTATTGGAGTTTCCTCCGACATAAAGATTTCGATAATAAGTGAATGTAAACATGTAAATAATTGTTATACAAAAATAAACAAAAAATTAATTATTCAACCAACAAACTATGAGTATCTATAACTTATCGGTAATATTCTAATAATATAATATAATATGGAGTCTTGACTCTTGAGCCCTTTTGGGCTCAAGACTGCATATTTATGTCCTATCGAGTGTGAGACCGTGTGCCTGAGTTTCTGAATCTCCGGCTCTATGTGTTCGAGACTTGTCGGGCATGAAACTGCACGTTTGCAGTTTTGCGTCGTTAAGTGATTGTAAAGGGTGAGATTTGCATATTTGCGCATATGCCTTGTTGACCGCAAGAACACATGTTTGTAGTTCTTTTGTCTTATCAAGTCCAAGACCACATAAATGTGACATTGTGACTTGTCCAGCCCGAGACTGTATGTTTGCAATTCTGTCCTTATTGAGCACAAGATTGCATTTTTGTACTAAGCGTCTTGTCAAGCTTAAGACTGCAGTATGCGATTCTGTGTATTGTTGAGGAGGAGACGACATGCGTGTGACAACCTTTTCAACTGAAAGATACAAAGTTTGTGACTCTGCATCCTTTCAAACACAAGATTACATGTTTGCTTCTTGTCAAGCGTCTGGTGCTTTACATCACAATTTTCATAATGCTACGACTATATGACCTTTCAAGCTCGAGACTGCATGTCTGCGGCTATGCATCTTGTTAAGCATGAAATTGCATTTATATAGCTTAATGCCTTCTCAAACACAAGACCATATGTCTACAGTTATACATCTTGTTAAGCACGAATCTCTGCAGATTTGTGCCTTTCAAGGTGCGAGACCGCTTATGAGCGAGTTCACATCTTTTGCAGCAAGACTGCATATTAGCAAGTCTATGTCTTTTGAGATGCGAGACTACAAATTAGTGAGTTTGTTTCGTTTCTAATTGAGGCTCTACTAACGCCTTGTAGGAAGTGAGACTAAAAATTTGCGTCTTATAGGCCACGAGATTACGTGAGTGAATTTTGCGTCTTTTATAGGCTTAAGGTTACTTAGGAGCGAGTCTATATCTTACTGGGTTACGAGGATGTGAATGAGCAAATTTGCATCTTCGTAATGTGAGATTGCATATTAGCAAATCTGTCTTTTGGGGCACGGGGGCTTGAGATTGCCTAATAGTAAAGTTGACCAAATTAGGTCCTAGAACATAGTTTTTTTTTAATGACAGCAAAATATATTGCTATTAAATGAATTTACTTTTGATGATATTGACAATTCAATTGTAATGAAATCAAGTTATATATGAAAGATGAAGTTCAACAGAAGGGCAAAATCATTAGAAGGAGTCAACTAAATAAATTGAACCAAAGAATGGAGAAAAATAGCAAAGTGGAGTATATATGTAGCTTAATAGAGCTTTAAGAAAATTCAAGTGAAGAACTCAAGTAACTACAATAAGATTTAATCAAATCATTATAATCCTTTTTATAATCTTATCTTAGTCATTTCAATGAATTAAGGGCCCAATCATTGCATTATTATTTATAGTTAAAGCATATTATGCTTCGTCAAAATTTGAGAAGGTTTTTAAGAAAAAAAAAACTTGATGCATTGAAATACTTTTGATAAACTTTTGAAATGATTTTGAATCAAATTTTTTCCAAAGGAGTATATTTTGATCTTTGAAAACATATAAGAAATTTCAAAACTTGTTTTAAGGAAGTTTTGTTGAATAATGTGAGGATTTAGGTGACTAATGTTAAAATTTTGGATAGACTAGTTAATCAATATGGCAATGTGATTGAATGACAACTTTTAAAAACATGTAGTATAAGTTTGCAACCGTATTAATTAATTAATATGCTAAAATGGTTGAATAGCATATTACTAGTCTTGTAATGACTGGTTCTTATTTCTAATGACTATTTTAAGTTTGAGTATAAATAGATCACGTACAAGTTGTGGGAATATTAGAGAGTTACTAAGAGCCTTGAGAGGCTAAAAGAAGCATATGTCTATTGCATAACATATATTGAGTTTTAATTCATTAATGTGAGCAAGAGAGGGATGCTTTCAATTACATAGTTATGTAATTATTACAATAAAAAAAATTACTTGAGATAAATGTCACCCATAACAAAACAAGACATTTATAAAGGTGTCCTTTCATTTGTGGCTAAGAAGATGTTATATGAAGGATTCTTCTTCATTAATTGAAGGGAAAAAATAATGAATTTCATTTCTCTTTATCTACTTTATTTTTTATTGTTACGTTTTTATGATTGTTTTATATGAAATTGTTATAATCATTCATTGGAGTAAGCAATTGATAATTCTTAATTTATACATATTTTTAATTTGACTTTTAACTTTTAAAACTTAAGTCTAAGGCTGTTCCACATAATCTTAGAGCTTAAATATTTAATTATTGAATTCGATATTACTTATATGACATTATATAAAAATAGTTGTTTTGTAGGCTTTGGAGTTAATTATGATCATGAGAAAAGTTAGATAATTTGTTAAATTGAAGGGCGAAAGAAAGAAGCAACCTTTTGGAAGACCGTGATCTAAGTCGTGGCTTTGGTCAAGAGTGTTCCATCCTACCATTTTCACAGTCATTATTATGGCCTTAAGAGAGGCTACTTGTGTGTATAAAATTGCATTTTTAGGATTTTTCAAGGGTTATTAATCGTAAAAAGGGATCAATCACTATCTTCAGAAGAAAATACAATCTATAGCCATTTTTACACAAGCGATTGGGATTTTATTAGCAATTTCAATTCAATTTTATATTTTATATTTTTAGATTGAGAAATAATTTATATGAAGAGATCAATTTCATAAATATAAAGGCTTGTGTCAATTTCTGGAGAGATAGAATTACATAAGTTTTTCAGGTTAGATTCAAACCTAACACATGAAATATATTGATCAGTTTAATGATTTTACTTGATAAGAGATTCTAATTAATCAACTAAGAGATAGAAATTATATTACTTGAGAAAGAATATAATTTAATTAAGAGATTTATCGATTTAAGTAATTGGCATTAGTCATTAAATAGAGATAAAACTTAGATATGTTAAGATTCTAGGGGGATTCTTCATCTAGGTTTTAATCCCAGTGATTGGTGTTCCTTTATGTTAATTGCTTTGGTTTGTCATTTTTTTTAAATTAGTTGATTTTAGTTTAATTAATTGTTTAATCAAATCAATCACATGTTTTGTTAGATTAAATAATAGAAAGATGGTTAGTACTCGTAGTTATAATCCTCATAGGAATGATATTAGTATTCACTAAACTATATTATAAAGCAATAGGTGCACTTGTCTAATTGATCTTGGTATTATTTTGATTGTAAACATCAAATTTTTTGCTCAATTTTCGAGGATTATAATATTATGAATACTTTATTTCTATTAATCTAATAAAAAAAATTTATCTTTATCTTTCTAGAACTTTTCTTCATGGTCCTATGTGTGGATTTTTCAATTTCAAGTCGGGGTATCTTGATTTATGACTAGAAATAGATTTAAAGAATTGCTTGCATGAGACCTAAAAAAAAAAGAGAACCTATTATTTTATTTATTTTATTTTGTTTTATTTAAAATTTAAATTTCGTACTTGGTTGTTTTTATTTTACCAAAAATAATCTAACAATTGGCCAATCTACGAGTATTAGTGGGAACTAGAAAGTCACTAGAAGAATTTGATATCAATGTTGATAGCTTACTTGGAGAAAATGGATAACCATATCAACAACTTGAGTTAGTCAACTGAAGTCGTATCAAGTAATGACAAAGATTGGATGGTCTACCATTGCATTTACAATGGTAACTATGAGTCAGAGTGGATGCATTACCCCCACTTTTAATCAAGTAATATATTTAATGTCACCCCCGCTAAACTATTATCATCAACAAGAGGAGGTGGATTCTAAGTTGAAAGATTTATTGATTAACGGAATATCAACATTTGAAGTTAAATTTGAAAGCATTGAATAAGTTTTGAGAAAATAAGAAACCTCTCTATATAACATGGAGATTTTGATTAGGCAGTTTGTGGAGTTAGATTCAAAAGAACAAAAAGAAAGCATGTCTACTTATATTGAAATTCATTTGGGGGCGTATGTATATTAGAGATCTTTTAAGAAGTGGTATGGAGTTACAGAGTAAGCTAAATGAATATGAGGTTGTGGGTAATGGTGAAGAGATTGATACTAAGGAGTCAACATGGATATCCTTTAGTTTTCCTATTATCGGCAGGAAAGCACGTATCAACATCCCTTTTAGCTGTTCAATGAGTAAAAGGGAGGAAGTGAGATAAGGATTCTAGTATTAGTTGAACCATTAGTCTTTTTTAAGGTTGACACATCTATGGTAAGTTAGAATGGACATAAAGAAATTGCCTAAAGATATAAGGATGTGAGATAATTAAAAAAAATTGAACGATAGAATGTAGTTAAAAGCTTAAATAATCACTTATTGAGAAGTAATCAACCATTAAGGTTTGGAGTAGTGTAGGATTTTATTTTCTATTATTTTTATTCAGTTTGCATTTTATTATTTTATGCTTTCATTTTTCCCTTTGGTGTTGTGATCTTCTTTTTTTAGATAGATAGATGGCTTTGAAGAGTAATCAACGTGCAAAATTCTAAGAGAGTGTTGTTTCTCATTTCCTTATACTTGCTAGTTTTTTTTTTTATTTTGTTGTTCTTAACTCAAATTAATGATAACTTGAGATAAGTGTGGGGGAGGCACATTATTCATATTTTTCTTTATCTTTAAGTTTATTTTAATTCTTAATTATTTATTCTTCTCTTTGAAGAGAATGCTAGAGGATACTAGAGGTAATTTGAATTATTATGAATCATCGAGTTAGATTAGAATACTAGAGGAAGAGGACATAACTAGTTGGATTCTTACATGTTATACCATGGGTAATTATTTTGATAGTTAATTTAGATGACGAGTACCTAGGATTCGTACAGATAAACCTAAATCTTAAGCATTTAAACTAAAAAAATCTTCATATTATACTCTATTTTTCTTTGGTTGTGTGATTATCATACATGGATTGATTTTTTTAAAACTTGCTTTGTTACGCACATTGAGGCCACATCAATAAACTACATGCAATAAAATGAAAAAGGTACTTAGATTCAACCCTTGTATGAACCTTTCTTTTGTTAATACTTACTTAACTTTTATCTCTTAAGAGTAACCAATTTTGAGCCTTAGCCTTTTTCTTTGATAATGAACCATACTAAAAGCCATATTAATATCTCTTTTTATTATTAACACTTATTCTTGAACCTTCCAAAGGATTATATGAGTCTAATTGCATGGAAAGAAATCCAATTATGGTTAAGGAAGTGTACGAAAACAAGTTCTTGGGAATGATTTAAGGAGTGCGCAATTTTTGTTTTTTCTTAAGAATTTTCTTCCCTTGTATTGTACTAGTTTCATATAAAAAGAAAATAAAAAACAAAAAAGTGAAGAGTAAATATGAATATAGAAGAGAAAAGAGTTTTGTGATAATAGAGTGAATTATTGCACCTATTTTTTAGTTTAAGGAGGGTTTGACATTGGAAAGATGATATTTTATCTAATTTCACTTGTATAATTTTCTTTAATCTTATTACCCATATTTTTTCCTTTCCATACTTTACCCAAGCCCTATTACATCGTCTTTAAAGGTCTTTTAGATTTTTACATCTAGTTTATTATCTAGTGGTGGAGATGTGATATATTAGCAAGTCTATGGTAGAAGTCCCTTTACCTATTGATTGAGAATTTCATAAGATATACAGTAAACACTTTGAGCATGTGGAGTGAATTCCTTATGAGGGTGTTAGATTATGATGTATTTTTTAATTTAGAAAATGTTTTAGGATAATTATTCGTTGGTGCTGGCTTATAAAGATTTATTCTATGATTACTTACTTCTAATTATGTTTTGATTTGATTCTTAATGTATGATAAGTTGGATTGTGGATGGACGGGTTTAGATAGGAGAGAGAGGAATATTGAGGAGAGTTGATAATTTTGAACTATTATTTGTTTAAGGACAAGAAAAAATCTCAATGTAGGGGTATTTAATAATGCTTAATATATATATATATTTAGTTTGGTTTTTAACTTAAGTGTGGAGGTATTTAATAGTGCTTAATTTATACATATTTTTAATTTGATTTTTAAATTTTAAAGCTTAAGTTTGAGGATATTCCATGTAATTTCAAAGTGTTAATATTTTAATTATTGACTTTGATATTGCTTATATATGCTTGTATAAAAATGGTTTTTTGTAGGCTTTTGGAGTTGATCATAATCATCAGAAAGTTTAGACAATTTGTTGGATTAAAAGGCAGAAGAAAGAAGCAAAATTTTAGAAGACAACGTCCTTCATAACCTAAGTCACGACCTTTAGCTAGGAGTGCTCCGTAGTACCATTCTCACAAGCTATCTAATGACCATGATTTTGGTTATGGGAGAGGCTATCTGTGCATATAAAAGTGAGTTTTTAGGGTTTTTTAAGGGTTATTAACCTGGAAAAGGTATCAATTGCCACCTTAAGAAGAAGACACAATCTAAAGTATTTTTACACAAGATTGAAGCCAATCAAGAGGGGAAAAAATGAAGATTAAAGTGCAAATTCAAGGAGATAAAGAGAATTGCAATAAGAATTAAGTGAAGATTCAAGAAGAGGACTAGATGAAAGTGTGTTTCCTAATTCCTTGTTCTTCCTTAATCATGATTCGATCGCTTCCTAATTTTTTAACAGCTCTTATATTTTTTATTTGCTATTTTTACATCATGTCTATTAATACTAATAAATTTTCTTTTTATAAAGTTAATTTGTTATTATAACAAGCCTATTAAAGGTACTTTTGAGTATTTAAGTGGTTGGTTAATAAAGAAATTGTCTATTTTCCAAATTTACTATTTTTGCTAACAATCTTTTTTTTCCTTGCTATTGTTCTTTGTTGTTCGCAATATCCACTCACGTAAGCTTCCGCTTTATTTAAAGATTTTATTAAAGCAGCATTATTTTGATAAATAGTTTTATGCATATTATTGATGAATTCTTTTCTTAAAAAAATATTAAGTCCTTATACTCTGAATGTATAATTCAAGCACTTTCTCATTAGATAATTCAAGAACTTGGAGGCCACACAAAATCCATCATCTTTTTTTAATTGCATTAAAAAAAGGATAACAGATAGGTTATAGTTGCAAAGGATACTTATCCCACCATATCTCCTTAGATCCAATTGAACAAAGATTGAAAAAATAAGTGCTAGTCCATATGGACACTAAAAAATTTTAGAATACAACAATGATAAATTAAAAGAAGTAGATTTACTTCAGGAGTATCCTGCAGAAAAGTTGAGATTTTGGATTTTATATAACAATTTATCAGTTTGCGCACTCTTTGCGCTCACAGTCTGTTTCGGTAGGGTTCATTCTTTTAAAAGAAGCAAGAAAAATTAAATTGGTCATGCATGTGAGGAAATTTTAATCGGCAAAATCCAAGTTGATCCAACTGTAAGCCATAGGATTTGAAACGGCGGTGAGTGCACCAGTCCCTGCGATAAGCAATCCGCGATTAGCGGTAGCTTGCCAACAGCCGATGGCCCCAGCGACAGGATAATCGCGGTGGACGGTGGGGTCACTTATGTTTGTTGGTTGCTTTTTCTTAAAAAAATATTTTGTGAATTACTTATGATATTTTCTTATAAGTTTTAACCTTTCAATTCCTTCAACTTTAAATTATAATTAAAAAAAAACACTGTAACCCATGTCAATTTAAAAAATTGTAATTCAACTCAATCTTAAAGATGATAATTGGTGGCCCTTTTGTTTTTTGAGTATGGCCCCCCTTTATCTTTTCTCTTTTTCATCAAAAAGAGATGGTTACTTTAGGTGCAGATTTTCATTTTGTACATATAACTTTTTCTTATCAATCGATCTGTACATTGTCAAGAGAAATGCTTTGATTTTCCATTTGAGAGGTGCTTACCACGCTAGGGAATGGCATTTTTAAGCAGAAGGTCTCATTAATACGACTACTTTTTCTCTGCCATAGAAAAAAAAAAAGGTTTGAATGTGAAAGTTGAAACATGAAACTTAACAAGTTAAGGAACAGCGTGTAATATAGATTTAGCAGTGGCAGAAGGAGGAACTAAACATATAAAGAGATTTCAACCGATCAAGCAGGGATTGGATCTGCTCAATTATGGGGGACATAAGAAATGAACTGGCCATACCATATCTGATCTTTTTTATGCCCGTACATTGTTGTTTACCTCAACATGAGGATCACACAGAGTATACTTACAGCTAGATCTGGTTTCTCCATAATAACTACTACACTTTTTTTGTTTTGTGTACAAACTTTTGAAGTCCAGGACAAAGAATGTCTATCTTATTTAACACATTATAGCCTTGGTCGTCATCCCCAGTAGATCAATCCAAAGTTTAGTATTAAAAATTTCCTCACATAACGTGCAGAACATAATTGGATACATATTGTGATTGTTCTCCAAATCCTTGGATCCTCCAAACAAAATATCTAATAATGTTATTCTCTGAATGTGTTGGTTGGTCAAGTGTTCCAAAATGCAGTTCATTTAACCTTGGATTGCAGCCAACGCAAAGCAGTGGCGAATGACACAAAAGCCTCTTTTTTTATTTATTTATTGGAGCAATTGCGTTCGTTTGTTAACTGCTATTGCACACGATGTGTTGATTAAGATGTCGGTCGCATGCTCCGGCATCGGGCAGGCAAGTTAGGCCGACATTTTCATGCTAATCAAAGTTGCTTGGTTCTTATCCAATCACCTGCTTGCTTGTCAGTAGTCATTAGTAGATGCTTGTTTATTTATTAATCAAAACATGAATTGAGTTAGACAACAGGGGGTAACTCTTTTATAAGGATTATTGACTAGTTAAAGTCGATTATGTGTATTGCGATTAACAATAAATTTTGTATAATTAGTGAGCACAGTCTGAACGAATTGGATGATAGAGGAGCCATTAGATGATTTACTTATTATTGCATTTGGAAACTGCCAAGAAGTTCAGGAATGTAGTAAAAGCACCGCTTAAATATAATTCCTATCGAAACATTTACCCTTTTATTTTTATCATAGAATCCAACACACCAAATTGACGAATGATTCACAGTGCTATAAATTTTCGAAGTTATGACTTATAAATTTGAAGGATATAGTTCACAAAGTAGAATTTCATTTTTTAAGTCTTTTCCCTTATTTACTAAGAATTTTCCGTCCTCTTTCATACTGTCAATTACCTTTCAGTTTCCAGTGAAACAATAAAATATATACCAAAAAGTGGAGTTTCATGGAATCTAAGCAGTTAATGTGTTGCAATTAGCTTGAACCAAACTTGGGTTAGGATGGTGGTCGGTTGATGTCACCTATAATATGCAATCCAATGCAACATGATTTTTTTAAAAATGGACATGAAATTTCAAGCTACTTGAAGACTAATGCGCCGTATGGAATGGAGAAATCTTCAATTCAATAAAAGCGACGATTATGCAAATAAAACTCCCATCTTTTTTAGTGAAATTTCAAAGCGGGTGGGTGAAAAAATCAAAAAAGTGAGTTGTTAAGGAAAGGACAGAATTAAATTAAAAATAAGGGGCGTGGTATGATATCCACCAATCAGTACTTGACGGATTTGATAACTCCCAGAATATTATAATACACGAATTCATTAATTAAGCTACCAAAGTTAGGATATATAGTTGTATAAGGAAAAGGGTAAAGGAGCGTGCAAACACGACATAGACGAAGTGTTCCACGTTCGTAATGCCCAATGGTCGGTTGGTAATGTTCAATAGCTGCACAAGAACACCCCCCCTCATTCACACTCAATACATCATCACCACCACAGACTCTCCCTTTCAATTCACTCTAAACCAAAAAGACGATTCCTCTTTCTCTCATACCCTCCCCTTGTTTTCTTTGGATAGGTTATTTATTTTTGCTCTTCTTCTGATGAGGAAACTTTGTCCGAATTTGGATCGCGAAGATGGGCTCGAGACAGTGCTCGAGGTCCCAATTCCAGAAGAGATGTTCGCTTCCCACAAGAGCGGGAATAGTTCGTGGCAAAACATGAAAGCCTGGATGAGTCGACCTACCACTACTCATGACAAGTCCGTCGCGGCTCTCTTTGGAGACAAGAACGCAGAGATTCAGCTTTTACTCGGTGTTGCCGGGGCCCCTTTGATCCCTTTTCCAATTAGTCGCGATCAACAGTTCATCAACCGCGACATCAATGACCAACCTATCGTAAGTCTCTTCCATGGCCAGTCAAATCGATGTTATTTTCTTCGAGAACTCTGTAATTTTAACGATTACCTAAATCTGTGTTGCATCAGGAGGCATCTATGGCGAAATATATAGTGCGTCAGTATATAGCTGCGGTAGGTGGTGAGGGAGCATTGAATTCAGTGGATAGCATGTACGCAATGGGGAAGGTGAAGATGGCGGCTTCAGAATTCCGTGCAGATGAAGTTGGAGCCAATAGCAAGGTAATGAAGATGAAGAACTTGAGACACGGGCATGGAGAGATGGGTGGGTTTGTTCTATGGCAAAAGAGGCCTGACTTATGGTGCCTGGAGTTGGTGGTCTCTGGTTGCAAAATTAGTGCGGGGAGTGACGGGAAGGTGGCTTGGAGACAGACCCCTTGGCACCACTCTCATGCTTCTAGAGGCCCACCAAGACCTCTTAGGCGTTTCCTCCAGGTGAAATTTCATTTCTCCACAATCCAATGTTGATTCAGTGTAAATTTTTTTAATTTATGCAATTAAAATTTGGCTCTCTTTTGCCTTTAAAATCTTATTTAAAACCTATTAATCTTACGGAGGAAGTGGTACCTAGTAATTTCTTGAGTTTCTGAGGCCTCTTTTAAAGTTAAAATTGCGGAGAGGAAAATATTGTTGACATTAGTTATCAAACAGCCCCGCCACAATGTAGGGTCAGTTAGTTTAGTGTGAAACCAAGTCCAGAATGTCACATAATTAGAAGTCAAGCATTTGTTTGGTAGTAAAGTATAACAATGTGTTAGAAAAAGTCCAACACTATGGTTATGATATGGTCATCTAAAGGCTTGCTCATGCATCCATGGGAAAATGTTAATACTATTTTCCCTCATTATTATGCAGGGTCTTGATCCGAAGTCCACAGCCAATTTATTCTCCAATTCGATTTGCGTTGGCGAGAAGGCAATCGACGACGAGGACTGCTTCATACTAAAACTAGAAGCTGAGTCATCCTCACTAATGGCAAGAAGCAGCAGCAACGTAGATATAATAAACCACACAGTGTGGGGCTATTTTAGCCAAAGAACGGGCCTACTAGTCCAATTAGAAGACTGTCATCTTCTGCGAATCAAAGCTTCAGCGACCCAAAACATATTTTGGGAGACCACAATGGAGTCCAAAATCAGAGATTATAGAACCATAGACGGCATCAACGTAGCACATGCGGGCAGAACATCAGTGTCACTGTTTAGGTTCGGAGAAAACTCGGAAAATCACTCCAGGACGAGAATGGAAGAGGTTTGGGCGATCGAGGAAGTGGATTTTAACATTAAAGGACTTTCCATGGATTGCTTCTTGCCACCAAGTGACTTGAAGAAAGAGGAAGAAGGATGTGGGGTTGTGAGTAGCAATTCGAAACTACCCTTTAAGATTCGAACGGCTTCTTTTAGGATTAACGCATCCAAGGTTGCTGCTGTTGATGCTGATGACTCGGATGTTAGCGTAGACGACGACAATTTGTAAATGTTGTTGCGCTTCCCTTTTGTAAATATTACAACTTTTTGTTCTATATTATCAATCGTTTTTTGGCCCATGCGGTAGTGATACAATGTCCTCCTAAGATTTTAGTCCACTTATTCCCAATGTAAATACTAAATAATGTATTAATTTTCTGCTCATTCAAAACCTACCCTTTGTACTTAGAAGTAACAAAGTGCCTTGTAACTCTTTTGCTTTAGTCTACTAATACTTTAATTATTATTTTTCACCGACTCAGCAGTTAAGTTTATTGGATAGTTAAGAACTTATATTTGATTATTCTTAACCAATAATTTAAAAATATTCGATAGAATAAACTGTTTATAATATCATGTAGGATGATAATTAGGTCATCTTTATATTTACACTATTCACAATTTATGATTAATCTACCGTAATAATGTTGATGTTACCAAATGAACTAATCTTTTATAATATGGTTCAATTCATGTACAAGTATATTGTTACGAGGGTAAAACATTTATAGCATATATGATAGTTATGTTTTAGGTTAAGTCTTCTTAGTTGTTTAGTGTGTTACTTTGAATGTTTAGGAGAATAATGTTATGTTTAGGGCTTAGATTTATATTCTTTTGATATTATTGTTAATATTTATGTGTTTTGGGTGTTTAGTGATTATATTAGGCATGAATTAGACCTTATTAGTATGGATGCTTAATGTGTTATCATTTAGAGTTGAAATAGGAAGTAAAGGAATATAGAAAATTAAGCAAAGAAGACCAATGGTAGTCCACGATCGTGGTTTATCCACGATCAAAGCAGAAAGTGGCGCGGTCTCTAGTCCATGATCGTGGGCAGCTACACTTATAGCAACACACGAATTTTGGGGATTTTTAAAGTGTTTTAGAAATATCTAAGGATTGGAAACCTTGAGAGCCATTAAGAAATTATTAGGAACTTACCCAAAGAGGTAAAAATCAATTTTTTGTGAATCCAAAGGGTAGAAATCAAAATCATCCATCAAATTCTTCAAGACTGTTTAAACCTTCTAGATTTTCCAGCACCAAGGCTTAAAGAGAAGAGTGTCAAGATTCATTTAATTTTATTCTTTTTTCTCTTTTCTATCTCTTTGTATAGAAAATATGATAGTTATGGAACTCATTGACATTATGTGTAATTAAATTTCTTTGTAGGAATTACTCTTAAACTATTTTGATAAACTCTTTCTTCTTGATTCAGTGAATGCATGTTTGTAATGTTTATTGTATTTACTCCTTACAATAGATTGAGAGATTGAGTTAGGAAATTTTTATTGGATTGTATAATGAGAATTGGTATTCTAACAGACCCATAAATATCAGGTCATTAATTAGTTGAAGAGATATTTTAATTAATTAATTGATTACTTATAAGATTGCTTCATAATCAGTTAGGTATTGAGGAAGGGTTTTGATAAATTGAAATATTGTAAAGTTATTCATATCTTGTTTAACTAGGGAAGTTTGATTACACTTTAAAGGGAGATGACTAAAATATTAGAATATCTTGAGTCAAACATTAATGAACCAATAAGGTAAGAGGGATACAAAATAAATATAGAAGTGATTTCTAATTTTAATCTTGATTTCTCAAATTTTTTACTCTTTTTCATTAATTTGTTGGATTGTTTTATTTTAGTTTGCTCCCAGTTATTGCTATTTGATTTTATGCCTTAAACAAAGTGTAACTTAAATTGTTAATTGACTAATCCTAATTTTTGTGAAATGGTATCTATTATACTATAATTTTACGACTAATATACTTATAGTATAGCATAAAACAAGTTAACATTAACAAGTTTTTGGTGCCATCATAAGAGATCAATAATTTTAGCATGTTATTCGATTTAAGTGATTTTGATTTAAGGATTTTGATACTCTTCCATATATAATTA
>JAOXYD010000136.1:10128972-10144829 GCA_028565735.1 Pinacopodium congolense
ATCTTATTTACTTACATTATCTTCTCCATGTGGAATTTATGAGTTTCATTTGTAGTTGACATGTCCTACCCGTTGCTTCTTTAATGGAGACATTAAATCCAAGCTATTTCAACCAAAAAATAAAACTTCTAACATTTTATTGCTACAATTTAATATTTTGGCTAGAATTGCAAAATTGAGTAAAGTTTTAGTTTTTTTTTTGTGATTTTTCCTATACTTTGAAGCCTTTAAATTAGATGATCACTTATACAATATTTTCATAAGCACACTAAATAATGACTTATACATAATAGAATTCTCATACCAAGTTATTTTAGTAAACTTATCTTCTAATAAATAACTACATATATATTTAAGTATTTTTATATTTTAATTTATGATATTGATTATTTCTTTGATAATAAAAAATATAATATGTATTAGTCTTTTTAAATATTAATATCCTATTTAATAGAACAATTAATAAAAATTAAGTAGTAATATATAAATATAATATGGATCTCATAATTATAATATTATCATAATTTTACTTGCAAAGAATATTTTTCCTATGAACTTTAATTATATAAATTAATTAAGTAATTAATTATATATAAGATGAAAATTACTTTTAATAATTGAAAACATACATTAGTTACAAGGGCATAAAGCAAATTCCTTTCTTTGGTCCATCTTGGTGGAAGTCGTTTATGCTTCATTTAAACTGTTTATAGTCTTCGCGATAATTAGTTTGATACTTCTGTCATTAGGCAAGAGTACATTTCATTTTAGTACTACATCTGCTTGCACAATACCGGGTGATATTTGATTCCGAGGATTTAGAACAAATTTATAAAAGTAATACAGAAAAGGTATACCTCTGTCGGTCATTTTTTCGCATGTACTGTCTATATCTTGAAGTATGTAGAGATTTTTAAAAAGGAAAGAGAGCGTATGTTTATCTAATTGTCACAATCAATATTCTTCAGAAGTCCTCCAATAGTTGTCTATTATTGTTATTCATTGTCCTAAAAGAACGTTGTTAGTCTCTTTGAAACAGTAAACACAAATGATGCGTTGATAAAAAGCTTTTTATGTTATAAACCTGGGAAGGTGGATATGCAATTTGGGTCTAAAGAAGGCCCTCTATCGATCAATTGAAAAGGATAGACTCAAAATCAACTGCCACTTTGAGCCTGATAATCGGCGGACGTGATCGAGATCGAGAATCGTAACCTGTTAACTGGTGCACTCGTTGCCCCAATCTTGGTTTTAAATGCTGAAACATGAACTTTGCTATGAATGTATTTATTTTAGCTTCTTAAATTTCCTTTCGTTGTAAAAAGATAACACGATATATTATTGATCGAGAAATAGAAGCGATCTTTATTGGGCCCATGGCCAACATAATCACTCTCAAGTAGAGAAGAAAATGGGCATGATTGGTTCCAAAGCACGCTGCCCCAAAAGTGTGAGTGAATCATAAGGTGGTTTCAGTACATGATGAGCCATAAATCCAAAGGGGTACGATCGAATTGATTGGTCCGGTGTAATTTTAATAATAAATTTAGAAGATGATATTGTCTAAAAGCTCAACTCTTCAACTTTGCTTCTACTTCAAGAAATTGAAAACCAATTTAATCTATCGATTATGAAAATAGCAAATAAGGAAGCGGTCAATTGGGTAAGTAATTAATTGAATAATGGAAAAGCATATATTGCACATGAGGTCATCAGTTCTGGCAAAAGAAATTGAGGGACACCCATGTGCTGACAATTCCCTTTTTAAGCTCTGCCATGCCCTCCACTGTTCATTTGTTTTGCTTGGTCTGCTAGCAACCAGTTTCATATAATGAGAAGAACAATTGAGGAGTAAATAGGGGGAAAAAATGTTGTATGGATTTGCTTTTAAGATTTGATTTTATAACGAGACACCATTATGGAGCGACTCCTACCCCACTTTTTCCATCTCCATGTCAAATGTTGCAGTGCTTTATTATTATTATACTAAAATCGGCTTTTCGTGTACAAGAATTTACTGATATAGTTCACGCGTTGCTGATAACATTGCATCAGATGGACTCGAGTATAGAGATTGATGCTAAGCCCAAATACAGCAAAAGAAACTGTTTCCCTTACCCTTTCCTCAATCCTCTGGTAGATCAGACTTGCTGAGTCAATACTTTATCAATCATTAAGTTTTGAGTGCCGTTGGAAGTTTGAAATATAACTTGAAAAAGTAAAATCATTGAGTTATACTATTAAGTATTAATAGTGGTTTCTTTCTTTCTTTATAAAAGATGGATTTGAAATTCAAACAAAAACTTTATGCCTTTATTTGAAATAAAGAACTTTAAATTACGTAACGACAGTACATGTACATGCAAGCCGGACACTTCTGATTGTCTCTCAGGCTAACAATAACTTCAGTAAACCCCTCCACCGTCTTTATTTGTGATTGCAACTGTTTGAAGTAGAATTATTCAAATTGGATACTGACAACTTTTGAAATATGAGATAGCCTTTCAAAATGTTTTTCAATAACGCTTCCTTTTTTTTTTTGAAAATTAAAAAAGAATTAATTACTAACGCTTCCTTTTGAAACGTATATGATCTTATGAAGAAAAGAAATCTTTTTACTATCAAAGTGGCATTCATTCCAAAACATTTTTCGAATTGCGTTTAATTGATATATTCAATAATAATTATCCAATAATAATTAGCTAATTATGAAAGCATTTATACATTGAATACTGGTTGAATTCAAACAGTCAATTGTAAGTTCAAATCCCTAAATAGCCAGTAATGTATGCATTTACAGTTTAGCATTTAACTATGAATAAAATTTTAGTATTGAGAATTTCAAGTATTGGACTGGAATCAGTTGAATGACTTAATAATCATGTGAAGTATGGCACTCTTAATTTCTTATATATAATAAAGTTTTGAACTTATCAAATTCAATTCCCTTGTGCATTTTTATATTTTTTATATTTTTTATTTTATTATTTTTATATATTTTTAAATTTCAGTATTTAGAAAACAAATAAAAATCAATATAAACAGGCAATTTGAAGTTAAAAAACAGGGGGAAAAGAAAAGGATAAAAAAAATACCGAAAATAAAATATGACACTCAAAGCACAAAAGCACCATTTAGGATGGGGCATATCAAAATCAGAGCAGCACCTTAAGAGCTCACGTAGGATAAATTGTGACCATTTCTTAAGCTGTCCACTTTTCGTCCCACCACTTCCCATAGCTTCAAGCTGAAGCAATTCCCCTTCCTTAAGTAAGAAAAGAAAAACCCCTTTTTCTTAATTAGCTACAGCCATTAAAGATTACGTTATGCTAGACCATTCCTATGTTAATGTGCAACTGATACTTCCGGTGATTAAATTAAAAACTCGTTTCTTAGAAGCTTTACGCTTCTCGAGAATGAACGGGGAATCCAACTTCATGCCATGGTGACTCCAAGCTTACTATTCGTATTAATCCGTGAACTTCAACCGACAACCTCGGTTATCTGTAAAAGAAGTGGTAAAGTGATTTATCCTATTTTAATGTGTCAGTAGAAGTGGGTTCTATATGTGCGTTGATCAAAGTGCATACAGCATAGCCCCCGAGGCACTACAAAATGATTTAGAAAGCTTAAAAAGTTGAAATGGGTCTTCCTGCAATTCAGCTTTACAGTAGAGCACACAGACAACATGATCGAAGCCTAAACAATGCTTTTCTTTCTTATTAGAACATTAACCGCCTAAGGGCCAATTACAACATACAGCTGTGGATTGGTTGACTATAACCTCCAAAAATTTGGCCTATTTAATACTTTATATAGCATACATAAAACAGAGATAATGCTTTAAATTAAAACACCAATCCACTACCCCCATACAATTGTGCCCCTTGAGAAACCTTTCTAGTAGATATGACCTACTTATTACAATAAAATACTGTAATCCTTCTTACTAACCACTACCTGCTCCTAAATCTCTAGTACAAACACCACAAAAGAACCTGGACTTTTTTTTTTATTGCATTCACTGTCTTCTTGGTGCAAAAACAAAGCAGGGCTTTAACCCTCCTCCTAAGGAAACTTGGTCCCTTCTTCTATTATACTTCTTTCCTTCATCCAACCAAAAACCAAAAAACGAGATTCCAAAACCGCATTCTTAATTGATATTTTAATTAAGTGGTGGTCAATAAGTCCACTCTTGAGGTAATCTCAGGTCATGACTGAGTGCCGCAACCTCCGAGCGTAAACCTCTTCTTTGCTGCGCCAAAAGAGCCTTCTTCCTCGCCATTAAAACAGCATCTGCGCATACAGTTTTCTCAAATGTAAACTCTATAGCTTTGAAAAAAATTATGAAAAAAAAAACTCAGAAAAATGTTTGGGGTTAAAAGTTAATCAAAGAACTGTATCTTCTAACCGTATTCATAGTGAAACCCGCCTGCACAGCGAGACTGGGCGTAACCATTTGAACTTGTATCATCAAGGTTGAGATTTAGAGCTTGAACAACCTTAGCTGGTAACAGAACCGTTGAACACACTGAAGCCAGTAGCAGTAAACCATGTCAACTTTACATTCCAAAACTACGAATTTCGTATAACACTATAACCCCTTCAAGAGGAAATAAAATTGTTGAAGCTGTAGCGTCCGTTTATTTACCTGGTTTCTTTTTGCAATCAGGAGGTTGGCCGTATCTACGAGGTAAAAATACCCCAGTACCCGTGCTCCCACGTTTAACATCAGATCCATTGAGAAATACTGCTCTCATGCCAGATTTAGAGTGCTGTGAAGGTGAGTTATGTTGGCGTTGACTGGGTTGCACTTGGAGAGGAGGCCAAGCTGACTGCGGCAAACCCAAAGGCCTCATGGTTCGTTCACTTTCATAACCAAGTAGTCTTGCTCTGTTTTGGATCTGTTGTAGCTGATGTAAATACCTTTGTTCAGCTTGGACGCTTGTTTTCACTTGTTGGCTTCCCCAAATCGAAGAACATTGTTGCCTTAATACTTGTTCTTGCGCTGCATGGTTCTGATACTGCACAACAAAAAACCAAAACCCCATCAACCATAGCTCCCCACAAAGAAAGCACCATATGTTTTGTAAAAAGAAGACACATAATTGCCATTCATTAAAGTTCGTTTTACCTTGTTAATGTGCAAAAAACCACGGTCATATGAACTCTGGTCGGCGTATAATCGAATGTTTTGATTTCGGACAATAGTATCTCGGTTTTGAGTTCTAACAGGACCAAACAATCCTCTGGCTTGACAGTCGTTGAACCTCTGCCCTTCATTGTTCATCTTTAGCCTCGCAACTTGACCAGCAGCTTCGTAGATGAGATCCCAAGTGTCGTTCTTGACCTCAAATGGTGTCGCAGGCGGTGATTGTGCTCCGTTGGGGCTTCCCTCACTAGACATCGACCAGCTCCCGATTCCACTCAGCGTCGACTCGGGCGAACCGGCCATTACCCACTTAGGCTTCTGTGACAAGTTTGCGTGTGATATCAAACCCTGGTTTCTTTGCTCAACAAAATCCGAAAAACAGAGGGAAAAAGAGATGAAAGGATAAAGAAGGCCGTACCTCTTGTTTAACAGCGAGTTGCTGAGTGAGTCGGCGAGTTAGCCCAGCAAGGAAGTCTTCGTCGTCGCTGTTCTCCGTCTCGGTCGAGCCCACGACGGACTCAACCGGCGAGCTAAGAGCAGAGGAAGAGCCGAACGGGTCAAATTCGTATGGGAACTCGGTGGGAAAGTTCAAACTGGGTTTAATCTGAGGACCGTGTTTGTTGAAGTTCTCTTTGTCCATGAGTAAGTCTTCCTCTGTAAGAAACTCACTCGGAAGCCAAGACTCTACGTCTTGAAGCGGCATAGCCATGATTTGTATGAATAAGTAGTAATCCTATGTGTAGAGAAAGATATACTTGTAAGTAAGACCAGTAGACAGAGATGTGAAGAAGGGTGTAATGAAAATTGCTGCTGGAGGAAGATTTAATAATGACCCAGTTGGGATTTTGCTGGTTCTGCAGAGGAGGGGGACCCAACAAGGAGAAGAGAGAAAAAGTGGCCAGGTAAAGAATGTAGAGAACAAGGTGCCTTTATTAAGGTTTCATGGTCTCTTGGAGACAAGATTCAAAAGAAATTTTGTAATAGAAATTCAAAAATATTGAGTGTGCAAACAAGTGGAGGAATGGCCCAGTTGTTGGAGACCTTTGTCCATCTTTGTAACCTACCTGCCATTTGTCCACTGTTGGACTAGTCCAAAAATTAACTTACAAATCTAATGTATCGTATTGATGTTATGGATTTGTTGTTAGTTACTTATGCGGTAACCAGTCATTGGATTTTTTAGTCTGTTTTATTTTAACCCGTCCATATTTGTTGATAGTTAAATACTGGCTTTGAAAGAGATCATCGGATTCTCAGTGTAATGCTTCTTCTACTTCTGATCCTTCTCTTTTTTCTCTACTTCCCGTACATGTACGTATTGGCTGTATTTTATAATATCTTTATATCTATCTATCTAATTCAAATTGAATCAGAAGCCAGCCACATTGGTACTGTAGAATCAATTTGGGTCTATTCATATTGTTTAGATTCAATATCACTTCTAATGGAAATTACAAGGATGAGAGCCTCCGATGTAGTTTATTTTGGAGATAAGCAAGACAGACTTATTACAAACCATTTATCGAAATTATCCTCTTCTTGATTTATGTTATGATAATACCTATCATCTGTATAACCCAATGTTCTCTTCCCTCGACCTATTCATCTAACGTAGCATTTTAAAAAATATACGCAATCCATCTTTTATGATTTTGGCAAATTTTGGTACAATTAATTAAAGGCCCAGGAAATTACTAATCACGTATGGTTTAGGTTTGGGCTAAGGAGAAAGAACCTTAAAAAAAAAAAAGGAAAAAGAGAGATCTTTCATTGTTTTTAAGGACTTGTTAACTAAAAGTCATGTTAGAATTTACTTCCCTGTTGTCATTACTAACTTTCATGGTAAAGGTCGCATTCGCATAACCAACAATGTTTGTCTTAGTGGTGAAGTGTCAACCATTTAGTCCATGTGAAGAGGGAAAGGAAATTTCCGGGAAAAAATGAAAAACAAAATGAGTAAACCTCTACTCTCTCATAGCATTCATAGTTTCCAGTTATTATTTGAGAAGCAAAGTTGTCGTGTTCTTAAAAACATTATAACTAAATGAATGCAGTCATGCAAAACACTATCCATTTTGAGTTTGAAACAATCTCATTCTCGTGTAGTCGAATTCATCAACAGTCTTGGGTTTTGAGCTTACTTTATTAGGCCTTATTTGTTGATGTTTCTGTTTTTTATTTTTATTTTGTATTTTTTAAAATATAAAAAAATAATATAAAATTGAAAAATATTAATACAGTAAAAAAATTAAAAAATTAACACGTATACACAAAAATAAAAATAAAAATAAAAATGATATTGAACTTTTAATTATTATTTTTAATTGTGATTGTTGTATTTTTATATTAAATTTTATATATTTTTATAAATTTTTATGTTATTTATTTCAATTTTTATGATGTGTTAATACTTTTTTCAATTTTTGCGATATTTTTCTATTAATTTTTATCTTTAAAAAATTTTTAAATTAAATCCAATTCAAACAATCCTTAATTTTCAGTTTTATATGAAAGGTAATGGTCATGTGACCTTTGTTTAATCACATTCCACCCATCGTTTGTTCAAGTACAAGGTTGAAAAGAAAAGACGACCATAATGTCGTGATTCGGTTAAGTGCCTTTAATGCTCAATTCTACGTTTTGGTACTTTGAATGTTTACGATATATTTGATTCCGATTTTTTATTTCTGTTTTTTTATGCAAATATTTAAAAAATAGTATAAAATTAAGAAAATTAATAGATAAATACATATAAAATTAAAAAAGTAGTATATAAATATAAAAACAATAACAATAAAATAAAAAATAAAGACAAAAAATTGAACCAAACAAAATTAATAAAAAGTCAATTCTATTGAGCATATTTGTTGACAGATAAATGGACCTATCATAAGTTGGAATTAGCCGTTAGTTTGCTCATTCATACTTCTTGTTGTTTACCCAAAATACATTCGCAATTCAAGGCTTTGATTGGTTGGATTTGTAGTTTTTATTTTTTATTTATACTTTTTTAATACAAAAATTGATGAAAATAATGTATAAAATTTATAAATTTAATGAAAACTCATAAATTTAAAAATTACATAAATCAATTCTTATTAAAAAAAATAAAAATAAAAAATTGAATTAAACGATCCTAACAAAATAATCCTTTACATTTTGTCATATTTTCTATTCTACTTTCAGCAACCTAAGCTTACTTCGTAAGAGAAAGGAAAATTATAAGCTCGTAAATAATCATGCCAAGATAAAGTTGAATTAAAAAATACTTATAGCACGTTTGGTATCACTTTTCGTTTCTATTTTTTATTTTTGTTTTTGTGTATGTGTATTGGTTTATGTGATATTATTATTAGTTTTTATATTATTTTTTGAGTTTCTGTATTGTATTAATTCGTTATCTTTTTCGGTTTCTGTGCTATTTTTATTGGTTTCTGTGTTTTTAAAAACAAGAAACAAAAATTAAAAATAGCAATAATATCAAAAAAATTTGTAATATGCTCCAGATTGCAGCAGATTCCAAGGCCGTAGTATTTTGATATGTATGATGGTGAAATGAAAATTTATGGATATTTTGTTATTACTTTTATTTTTTGTTATAATTTTTTATTTTTACTTCTTATTTTTATAATTCTATTTTTTATTAAAAAAAATTTGATTGATTGATATTTATAATAAAATTTTAAAATAAAAATATATTTAGCTAAATTTTATTATTAAAAAATTAATTTAGAGGTGATAATTAAATATAATTTTAATTTTAATTCTTAGACTAAAGCACTCTAATACACTTTAAAAATATGTATGAATTAATAGATTATGACGTAAAGAAAAAAATTTTCTTAATGCTTTGTTTCTATATTTATTTTTATGATTTTGTAAGTAAAAAAAAAAGAATACATCCAATTTTATTTTTTCCCTGTTTTTTTAAAACAAAAATAGAAGTTATAGGTGAAAGGCTTAAGACTCAATCTTATCATATGCATAGTGAAATTTTCATTTTATCATATCAGAGTTTAAGAGGTAAGGTGAAAGGTAGTTCAGTTACTCGATGGTGAAAATAGGAAAAGATTTTATTTCATCACAAATTCACATAAATGTTGAATCTATAGCTTTCACCCATATCTATTATCACATAAAATCAAGAGCTTTGATTTTTTTTTAGAATAAAAATAATAGAATTAAAGAAAAATGATTATAACATTAATTTTTATTCTTAAAAAAGAAAAAAGAAAAAAGAAACTAAGAAAATAAGTGATAACAATTAGGGCATCACTATGTGAGTCTCCTTATGTCAACATTGCCTTAGGATAATAAGGCATATAATTTTTTATTTTAAATCACAAAACAAAAAAGAGCTACATACAAAAAGAATTATTCTTATTTATGATATGCATAACTTCTAGGGATTTTATCAAAATTTCTGCTTATTTGATAATAATCATTCTACTGTGTTTACCTAATTTGAAAAAAAAGATTAAATTATATTTATATGTTTATATGATTTGATATTAATACATATTTTTATATTTTTATATCAATATGATAAATTTTAAACATCCCCTCCTAGTAAGACACAAAGTCAAAGACTCTAGCGTATATTATGTTCATATTCCAAAAACAAGCTAAATTAATGGAACCATAATATTTAAAATATCTTTCTTTTAATGATTTGATCCATCATATAGAGATATCCTCTCCATATTGTTCTATATTTATTTTGTAAACTTTCATTTGATTTTGTAAAGTTTCTAATACAATTAAGGATAGTTTCCTTTATTAGAGGATATATCAGAGTTGTTGAACATGTATATATATATATATATATATCATGTATCCTATATACTATTACGAAAGATACAAAATTTAAAGGTTATTTCTATTATTTGTCTTTTAAATATTCTTTCTCTATTCATTTCACCATATATTTAGTTCTTACATGGTATCAAAGCAGGACCATATTTATTTCATCTTAGCCTTGGATATCAATTTCATTTCAATCTCAGATATCTCTTTAGTTTATATATCAACTTATCACACGTAATTCTCAACCTTTTGAGTTTTGATTTTTGAAAGTTTCAGGTGCATTCTAGATATATTTTATCTTCGTTAAATTTGAAAATTTAGATTCTATATCTATTAAGTTTAATGGGAAAAATTAGTCTCATTAGGAATTTCACTTTTAGATCTTTATAGAAGGAAAATAGTTATTTAGATTCTTAAATGGGTCATTGTGTAAACCAATGGATACTAAGGAAAAAGCTAGATGAAAAATAAACAATACAAAGATTATCACTTGGATTTTGAATTATGTTAAGAAACAAATTACTTTAAGTTTGAGACTTTTTAGTATTGCTAATAAGTTTGGGACTCATCTTAAGAAAGTATATTCTAAAAATATTCAAGATAGACGAGTTGAAATTTAGTACATGATTGTAAAACTTAGTCAGGATGATAGGGACATAAGGATATTTTATTTTGAATTGATGAGTTTGTAGATTAAATTAGATATCATATCAGTCAACCTTATTTAAGACCCTGCCTTTTAAGAACTAAAGAAAGAATGAGATGGGAGAAGAGTGCTCTAATTTCTTATGAAACTTTGACCAAATTTTGAGAATGCTAATATAATGAATTGTGGGACAGTTAATATTAATCTAGTTTTAGAATAACTGTATAAAGAGGAAACCTTACTTTAAATTCATGCTAGTTAAGATGCTAAAAATAATTTTATTGATACTATTTTTATAGCTTTTCATGGCAAGCCTTAAAAGAAGAACCTGAATGAAGAATATAGTAAAATTCGATGTCAATTTTGTAATAATTATGGGTATAGACAATCTCAATGCAATAAGAGGAATTAAGGCAATTATTGTAAGAAAATCATCTTTGAATGTCGACTTTTATTATGGACTAAGCAACAACAATTGGTGTAGTTTTGTTTCTCATTATGATCATTCCATTTGGTGGCTCAGCGAGTACTACCTCCATCTTACATAATAAATTATACAGTAATTGATTCACATTATCATGCAATCTCTTTTTCTAAGTGCAACATCTTGTGACTTATTAATTATATAGCCTATAATCATATATTTAATCAAACATGCCATTTATCCAAACTTCAACCTTATCCATCAAACAAATTTGTTGTTGTTGTTAATGGGGGTAGACTCTCTATTAAGGGAATTGGCATGCACTTTGTAAACAAATCTCTTTCTCTCCTGAACTCACTTTATGTTCCAAAGTTACCTATAAATTTAATTTCTACTGGCCATTTAGTTGATAAAAAAATGCTCAGTTACCTTTTCTCCTTTTGGTTGTTCTAGATAAGACCTTTATAATAAGAAAGTGATTGGTAAGGGGTAAAGGTAAGTATGATTATTCAACTTTAATTTAAAAGATCTCGTGTAATTTACTCTTTACGACAATTAATCTCTTCTTACATTTTGTCATTTTTTTATCATTATATTACCAACCCAAACAATGTTGTGAATAATAATAAGATGTTGAGCCTTGGCATAAATGCTTTAGATGTACTCATATGAGCAAAGTCAAATACATGCTTAAGAGAAGTATTCTTCCTAATCAATTGAATGTTAATTTTGGTTCCTTATACTTAGATTGTGAAAGATGTTCTCTTATCAAAGCTACCAAAGAACTTTTTACTCTTGATTTTTCTCGTATTGATGCAACTTTTGATATAATACATGCTAATTTGTGGGGTCCTTCTCCACTTATCTCTAGGTTGGGTTATTGTTATTTTGTTATTCATAAATCATCAAATATGTTCTACTGGGCTGTTCTTTTTAAGTGCCAAATCTAATCTCACCAATATTGTGAAAGTGCATGATTGAGATATAATTTGGTAAAATTATTAAGATTTTTTTTACTTTAATGAAAAATTTTGTACCTCTCAACTAACCAATACCTTCTTAGAAAAAAGGTGTTATGCATCAACTTGCCTACCCTTACATTTCAAAGAAAAAGGGTTTTGTAAAAAGGAAAACCTACCATTTATTAAAATTGATCATACTCTATTATTGAAATCCCACCTTTCATATAAATTTTGGTCGAAGAAATTCATACAATTGCTTATCTCTTAAACCAATTGCTTACACCCTTACTTAAAAATCAAGCTTTTGGTCACGTTCATATAAAAAACCTCATCTATATTTTTATTTCAGGGTCTTGGGTGGTATTTGTTCTATTATTCTCCCACCGTATGATTGTACGGAATTAGATTCTAAAGGAGTAAAAGGTGTCTTTCTTAGTTAGTTGTAATAATACATATAAGGGATATATTTGCTATGATTTTTTCCACATACCAAATTATGTCTTTTTTCCAAAAACTTGTATTATTTTCATGTTTCTCTTGTACCCTCTATAACCTATCATGACAGGTCAATTTTGTTTTCGCCTTCCTTTTTGAATGACCATCTTCTAGTGGGTAGGTAAAATCAAGTTAATCATTAAAACCACAATTCAACTCCTATATATCTATATGCAAATGATCATGCAAATGTGATAACCCTTTTCAAGCATTGATTAAGATCAAGTTTAGGACACTTACACTTTAAGCTCTTTCCCTAAACTCTTTCTAAACTACTTGATCTTCAAACTTCTCTTGATCTTCAAGCTTGATCATCACTTGAACTTTATCATTTGATCTTTGATCATCAAGCTCTTGATCATCTAATGCTTGAGCTCTTCTACCTTACTCTTCAACTTTAGGCTCCACATAGATGCTCTTACACTTTACACATCAACCTATCATATAAACATTACAGACTTAAACATTAGTAATAATAATGTTTTGTCATCATCAAAACATATGATTAAAACCACCTTGGTTCAAAAAGGTTGAACGAGTCTTTAAGTTACCTACTAACTTGTGGTTAGGAAAACTCCTTCAGACTACTATCTTTTTGTTTTAATTGGTTAATGGCTCTTTAGGAATATTGTTTGTATTTTCACTTGTAGTAGCTATTCTAGCTCATAATTTGGTTAGGAAAGCTTAGGATTCCTATGTTTATGATGTTTTGACCTTGTAGCTCTAAGTGAGGAAACCCTTTTTTATTAATTCAATTAATTTTTCAATTTAAAAAATAGCTTTTCATCTTATAATCAACTTCATGAATGGGATGTTCCTAAACTTTATCTCTTCTTTGCAATAATTTCAATGTTTTCACAGGTATAGTATTTAAATATGTTCTCTCCAAACATATTTAGTCAAGCAAATGCAATAGTAATGGGGGGATTTCTTTCTTGTTCGATCATTTCAAGTGAGATAAGAAGAAGGAAATGTTAACTAGATGGATACAAGTTCGATGAGTTGAAACTCAACTTCCTGAAATTGGTCTTCATTCTACAACTAAATAATCAATGATGAGGCTATATATGTACAATAGGTTGTTCCCTTCACTATCAAAATGTATGGAGTTATTACCAGACTATATGAATGATCCACCCATATATTTATAGATCTTAAGAAAACCTTCCTTATATAATTTCCATATTAAATTAAACCTACATATCAATAATAAAAAGGCTAATAAGCTTTAATGGTACATAAAGTTAGATTAACAACATAAAGGAGAGGAGCCAAAATCAGTGCTAAAATCTAAGAAATTAAGAATTCTCCAAAAATTAAGAAGCTCATATGGAGATCTTAAATCCTTCAACGAGACCTTTAGGTTATGTAAGTACAGGGGGTAAAATTGTATTAATAATTAGCATTAGTCATATTGAATCCAAACTTATCATTAATTAATTAGTTTATATAAAATAAAAAGGCCCAAGTAAAGTTGAATTACTAATCCTAGAATCATAGAGTGAATATATTGCAAAAATTTTATTTTTTTAAGTAGACAAGCCTTGATTTAACATATGAATTATGTTATGGAGCATATCCATTGAATGGAGATTACCTTGTGACTTCTAACAAGTACTATAAAACGGACAACATGCTTTTGAGCTATAAGTACAGCCATGTTTAAACCAACAAGTGCTACTAAACCACCATTGGTCATCACAACATGAGCTTCTATGATAACTTTCAAATTGAAAGTTCAAGAAAATTATGAGCCTCACTCCATCCAACCATTAGGATAAAAGGTAAGAAAAAGAGGGGACATTAGCATACCATGTTCATCCCAGAAATCATGGCAAAGACTATCAAGTCAGTAATAAAAGTAATATCACCACTAACTAAGAACCCCAATACACGTATGCATTCCAAAGTTGAGTTGCAAACATAACATTAGAATTGTTATTATCGATGTTAAAATCTTAAATACACCAAAAGATTGTGAATCAATCAATTGTTATATACTGGAGTTAGGAGTTGGAACAAGGAATAAAATTGGGTGACATGAATTTCGCACGCTCAACAGTCATGATCCCCATATAATCAGTGTCCTCTATCAAACAATCATCAAGACACCCTTATAACATTCTTGTTTTTTTATCTTAATTATTTCGATTTTAAGACAAACTGCGTTGTCATTAAGTTAAACAAATGAAATTTAGGAGTTCCCCATCAGGACTTTTATTGGTTAAATCTTATATAGTGACACTTTTCATTCGATCAGCTTACTCTTATTGACAATGGGAGAATTGAAATTTCTTTCACACACAACTTTACGAGTTTTTGAAAGGAAGAAAGTAACTAATTATAGAGCAAGACAGATCCTTGGCAAATTTTTTAGCTCCCTGAGAAAATTTATTATACGTGTTGTTTTCGTTGGTCCAATTCCAAGTCATATTGCCTTGATTATGGATGGGAACAGAAGATTTACCAAGAAATGGAATTTGGCAGAATGAGAGGGACATAGATACGGGATCGTGGCAATTATGTCCACAATCAAATATTGTTGCGAGTTTGGTGTTGAAGATGTGACAATGTAGGCATTCAATCTTGACAATTTCAACCGACGTCCTGATGAAATCGAGTACTTGATGAACTTATTCCAATAATAGAGCGAATGGTTCCTGAAAGAAGAGAGCATCGTTAGTCAATATGGCCTCGGAGTTTATTTCATAGTGAGGCTGGCTATGGAGAAGACCCTAGAAACCACGGTTAAGAACTCCAAAGTGGTCCTATCAATAAACTTCACAGACTCTTCGACCAATGAGATTGTGTGCGCAATTGGGGAGTTGTTTTAGGAAAAAAAAGAATGGAACTAGTCTTCAAAATGAAGGTAGAGCAGATGAGAATCAAAGAGAAGTGCTTGTGAATGCTGCAGACATCGAGAAGCATATGTGTTCAATGTTTATACCTCAACCTGACATTATAATTCATAGCTCTGGTGAGAATCGATTAATTAATTTTCTTCTGTGGCAAAGTGCCTATGATTACTTGTACTACCTGTTGGGAAAAATTAGAATAATGCAAAACACCTAATATTTCCACCCTTTAGGATCAAATTTGTTAGAAAAATAATAACAAAAATTAAAGAGAATAACACCACAATATAACGTGGAAAACTCTGCGAGGAGAAAAACCATGACTGTTGCCAAAAAACAACCAAGAAAAATATCCACTATGTGGAAAATTGTTACAACCAAAAAACAATATTTTTCTCACCCAACTCAATACCTAAACCTTACACCTCTTATCAAGGCATTACACCCAATGACACTCTCCTACACTCTTTATAGAAAAGAAATACAAGGAGAGAAAGAAGGGAATTTAAAACAATGC
>JAOXYD010000136.1:10144929-10161168 GCA_028565735.1 Pinacopodium congolense
ACCCAATCATCCCTTTAAAGGTCCCCCATCTTCACTATCATTGACCACACCTTTTATCCTCTAACATCACCTTATCGCTCATCCTGCTCCAATTTGGTCACCTTTCTAATCGATATGATTAGTCTCTTAAAAGTAATGGTGCTTTCACTACTTGTCTTAACACTCTTTACTGTATTACAATTCCATTTATCTATTAGTGAGTAGTATACAAGGCATTTTGGAAAAGTGTCATGTAAGAGGATATTCCTACTTTTAAGCACAATCACACATGAGACTTAGTTCTTGTACCTCCCAAAGTCTCTTTAATTGGTAGTAAGTGGATATATACAATTAAATTTAAATTTGATGGCCCTCTTGATAAATATAAAATTAGGTCAGTGGCTCAAAGATACATAGGAATATGGAATTAGCTACGAGAAGACATTTTCACTAGTTATGAAGATGACTACTATTAGAACTTTGCTTGTTATGCCTATGTCAAAAAAAATGATCTTTATATCAAATGGATGTTAAGAATGACTCTTTGCATGGTGATTTAAAGGAATTGGTATACGTGAAATAACCTTCAGGTTACCTAAGTTCTCATCGAAATTTGATACATGAACTTCAAAAAATCTCTTTATAATTTTAAATAAGCCCCTTGTGCATGGTTTGAGAAATTTTCTTTTATACATATACTATTGGTTTTCAATAGAGCTCTAATGATCCCTCATTATTTCTTTCTCATTCCCTTAATGGTCTTATTGCTTTGTTAATCTATGTAGATGATATGGTTATCATAGATGATGATCAACATGGTGTTAATATGTTAAATACTTTCTTAATTCTTCCTTTCATATGAAGGATCTTGGACCATTGACTTATTTTTTAGGATTAGAGGTCTCTCAGTCCTATGATAGGATATATCTTATTTAACATAAATGTACTACAGACTTAATTAAATTGACCAATCTTATTGGCAACCAATCTTGTGCTACACTTATGAAGTCAATATGAAATTAACCCATGATGTTAGTTCCCATTGTCTAATTCCACTTTATACCAACGTTTAATTGGCAACTTTATCTATCTTACTATTACTCGATTAAACATTACATATGACGAGTCAATTTATGTCTACACCTCATAAGCTCCATCTTTCTACCCTTCACCGTATTATTTGCTATCTAAAAGATACCATAGGTCGAGGTCTACTATTTCCTTTCAGGTGGTCTCTATAATTAGAAGCATTTGTTGATGTTAATTGTGTTAATTGATGTGTCTTCTAAGATTCTACACCAATTACATGGAAATGTAAGAAGCAAGATAGAAACCCAAGTCCTTCATTAAGCAAAACATTGATCTATATCATCCGTTAATTCCAAATTTGTTTGTCTTTATCGACTTCTTTTGGATTTTAGAGTTATCATTACCATACATCTCTTTTATGGATAATATCAATGTTATTTACATTACCACCAATTTTATCTGTTATAATCATACTAAACATATTAAGGTTGATTTCATTATTTTTGTAAGCCTATGCAAGATCAAACTATTCAACTTCACTACGTGCCCTCTCATGATTGAATTGTTGATTTGCTTATTAAGTCCATGACATCTGCTGAGTCCATGTCATTTGCTCAGCACAAGTATCTAATTGGCAAATTAATGCTAGTTGACACCTGGCTTTAATTTGAGAGGGGATCTTCATATTCTAGAAGTAAGCGAAATTAGTGAGATTAAGCAAGCAAAATTAATGAAATCAAGAATATTTAAAATATCTACATCTTAATTATACGATCCACCGTATAATTACAAAGATGCCCAATCTATAATCTCTTATAATTATTCTATATAATCTCATTTGATTTAACGAGATTTGTAATATAATTAAGGATAGTTTCCTTATGAAGTATGAGAGTTGCATTACACACACACACACACACATACACACACACACACACACATATATTCAAGTAATTTTTAAAGGTCATGTTCTTTTATTTGTCTCTTAAATAGTCTTTATTCTTTCTCTGATCGATTTCATCACATATTCAGTTCTTACATATTATAGTCCTGTATTAGTTTGAAATGCAAAGCATAAGATAAGCCTTTATTAAAAATTACAAAGTACAAGGTCATTTCATTTTAAAATTTATAATTTAGAGTTGATATAATTTGAATTAGTTATAAATTTTGATTTTTTATGTTTCACTTATATTAATTATTGCGATTAATTAATTTTAAGTTTTAAAATTATTTAAAAATAATGATCAAATACTTATAAGACAATGAAAAAGAAAAAAAAAGAATTTAAGAACATAAATTTGAGTCAATCTCAAACCCAAAGCAATTTCATAAATCTTGATATCACTATGAGTGTAGATTTTTTAATAAAATTATTAATATAAATGAAGTTTTAATTAAAATAAAAATTAGGTTTGATTAATTTTCTAAAAGAGTTTTATTAGTTTAAGTACTTTAATTTTATTTGATAAGCACTTTTAGTTATATGATTGTATTTTACACAGCATTATTTCATAATATTTTAATTCAATTGTAAACATATTTTTGTTCCTTATAAAATATAAAATTCTGAAAAGCAAAATAATACTACACCAATTGTGCCAATAAAATAGTTATTTTCAGGTGTTTTTATTTATGAAAATGATAAAAGTGCTTACTTTTATATTTTTAAGAAAAACATAATGTAAAAAGTAGTGATTGAATTTTATTGGTGATTCTTTAAAATTTATAGCAAGGGTAGCAATTTTTGGTAAAATAATTTTATTTAGTATTGTAATAAAAATAAAATTCATTTAAGTTTTAACACATTCTCTTTTAAGGTTTTTTTAATTATTTATTATGTCTCAAAGCATATTATCACGTCAAGCATTTCAATATTTAAAATATGAAGTAGAAAGGTGCATTAATCCTATATTAAATAGACAAGAAAAGGTCTTAAAACTTATAAACATAAGTGCTTCATACCTCATCATGTCAATTTTCTAAGGAGATTATAATGATTTTGTGACAAAATGGTATTAAAGTAAATCTTTAATCTCACCCGACCACATGCCGAGTGTCACATGTTGTTGGTGAAATAATAGTTGTTGATAAAGCAATAATGGCAAGCAAAGTGAGTTATTCTTGACAAGAGTGTCCTTAATTGGGTTGGAACAAAATGTTACATCTGAGTCTAGACTCCATATGTGAAATAAAAGAGTATTAATCCTTTGCTTAATAGATAATAAACAGGATTTAAAATTATCAGTATAGGTGCTATATATCTTTTAAGCCAAAGGTACAATTTTTCTCATAATATTTGAGAAATAGTTTAATTTGTCCCTTAATATTTTTGAAAGTATCACTTTATTTCATAACGTTTGTAAAATAGTATAATTTACCCCATAACGTTAAAGAATGATACATATTACCCTATAATGTTTATAAAATGATAAATTTTACCCTCTTAACACTAATATATTAAGATCTTATTAGATACATGTTAATTTTGTCAAATATTTTATAAATGAACTATCAACTATTCATTGAGAAAACAATTAACAAAACTTTAATGAAATTAATATTAAAGGAGTAATTTACACACTTTTGTAAACGTTAAGGGGTAAAATATATAATTTTACAAACATTAAGAAGTAAAATAATACCTTAAAAAAGCATTAGAGAGTAATTTAAA
Source organism: Pinacopodium congolense (assembly GCA_028565735.1). Lineage (NCBI taxonomy): Eukaryota > Viridiplantae > Streptophyta > Magnoliopsida > Malpighiales > Erythroxylaceae > Pinacopodium > Pinacopodium congolense. The sequence continues at coordinate 10,148,612 of JAOXYD010000136.1, forward strand.
TATTTTTAAAAACATTAAGGAGTAAATTATAACTTTTGCTCATCTTTTAAAATGTAAATAATAACTCTGTGATAATATATTTTCACTAAGTATAATTAAGATACGATAAGAAATTCACTTTAGATTTGTAAAAAGAAAATAATGTTTTGGGACATAAAACTTATTTTTTAATTTATTTTTTTGGGAGGTTTTTTAATATATATATTCGTTTAAATATGAAATAAAAATAGTATAAAAATTAAAAAATAACACATAAATAAAATATAAAAATAAAATAAAATAATACAAAAATAAAAAATAAAAAATAAAATCAAACGAATAAAAAAATAATATTTTAATAAACTTTGGTTTGTCCAACTGATTAAAGCGCGGACATAATGATTAAGAACATCTTTTTCGCATGATTTGTTGTTTGTTTGTTTGCATAACGAGGTAAAAAACAATCCAATGAATTCACCCAAGTAAAAGGAAAATTATACAAGCTCAAGCCTCTAACTCCTTTATCATCCATTCTTTCTTCCTTTTTTATATTTAGTCAATGAAAATGGCGCCTAAATCGACGCTGAAACCAATCGCCTAAATTTTACCCAAAAAAAAAAGAAAACAGAAAAAAAACAGAAGTCTCACGGACAACTGGTGATGAGAGTAATCGCCTCCTTATAAAATATCTTAGAATATGAATTCTTGTTTACGTGGCGGCTTAACTGTCATCTGTCCCTCAATGCTCACTTCCCGCCTCTTTCAACGCCTGTCCTTTTCTTTCCAATGCTTTTCGCCGTTAGCAGTGTTATGACGGCCGTTATCGAAAATCGAGACTTTTCCCGCCAAAAGTACTCGAAATAACAACCGAAAGAGACAGCGCGGGAAAAGAGCAAATTTATATTCTATTTTAAGTTTTTTCAAAAGTGGAAACAAAGCAAAATAAAAGATCCATTGTATTAAATTTACTCATGCAATTCACAAGTATCTAGAAAAAAAAAAAGAAAAAGAAAAATCCTGAGAACGACAGCGCGTGAAATTTTAATATTTATTGGACTTGTGTTGGCCAAACGGAGGCCGAGCGTTAATGGTCCATTGCATCATATCTTGAATTCTGGTTGGCTTCACATATGTCTATGTATGTTTTGTTGGTAACAGATAATAAAGAAAAAGGTCGGACTTGATTTGATTTGATTTGATGTTCCCGCATAATATGTTTGAATTTCCCGCCCAGTTCACATCAAACGTCACATTTCAATTTTTCATTTTATATGAATAGTAGAGGCCTTTGTCTGTTTCGATTTGATCTTGATTTAATATATATTATCGTCAAAATATCAATCATATTTTGAAGAAATTTGATTATAATTTGCTTTGCCATTCGAAATTTGAACTTGGAACGTAAAGGTAAGTATTTCTTTTGACTCCTTTATTAGTGGGGTTCCTCAGTTAGCTGTCCTGGGCAACGCTAACTGCTAATTAATTATTGGATTACCTTATATTTGATTTTGGCATCACAACACCCACCTAAAATGTGATGTGCCTGGTCCCAGACTTATAACCAAAACAAGTACTTTTGGAAACGAAAGTCGTTAGATTTTGAATTCTTTTGTCGAACCCACATTTCCGGTTAGACGTTGCATTGAGAAATTTTTGGCTGAAAAAGTCTGTCTTTTTTTTTTAATAAAACAACTAAATTTGTACTATTTAAATTTTGTTTCGTTTAGCTTTTTGTTGTTGTTTTTATTATTTATTTTTTAAATATAAAAATATATAAAAATAAAATTTATCAATTTCTGTTTATTTTTATCAAATTTTATGTATTTTTATATTTAAAAGACAGAAGTACAAAAATCTTAATATCTTAAGCCTTATTTAGATATGAGATGTTTAGTTGGATTGTAGATTGTGATTTTTTGTTATAATTATTATATTTTTGTATTGATTGATATATTTTTGTTTTTGATTTTTGTATTATATTAGTATATTTTTCTTTTCGATATCTGTTTTAAAAAAATAGAAAATTAAAATAAAAAATTAAAGTTCAATTACACGTTTGGTATCACTTCTTATTTCTATTTTTTATTTTTATTTTTGTATATGTGTATTAGTTTATGTGATATTATTATTGATTTCTGTGTTATTTTATGAGTTTTTGTACTATATTAATATGCTGTCTTTTTCAATTTTTATGTTATTTTTATTAGTTTTTGTATTTTTTTTATAAAAATGGTAGTAATACCAAACAAGACTTTAAGCTTTAGGTTTTCTTTTTTAATTTTGATTTCTTATTTTTTAAATATAAAATTAAAAAAATAGTAAAAAATATAAAAATAACATATTAATATAATATAAAATAAAAATAATATACAAAATATAAAAAATAATATAAAAATATAAAAATTATAAAAAAATTATAACTAACATCCTAATTAAATATGCCTTGAATGTTCTAGTATTGTTTTATAAGATGTGCAATCCTTATCCGTAGATTTGATGGATACATTACACTTTGAAGATTGGGAGCGACTCCGATAACATCTGATCTTTGTGCCGCTGGAGATTTTGTCACCTAAAAATTGTTTTTTTTTGAGAGAGTACAAGATTTGGGAGAGAGACCCTACAATACAAACACATGCATAGGATACCTAATTGTTAGCTTGGACTGGAATAGAGGATGCATAGGATTGAGGAGTAGGCTGTCACATGCGGTAGTGTGAAAAAAGAGGATGGTCAACGGTCAATCCCTTGATAAGAGTGCTTGTGTATAAATTCCTTTAAGCTTCTTGAGGAAAACTCCAATGGGATCCAGATGGCACGACAAGTCATTGCTCTTAATCGAATTCCAAACTTGGCTCTTAGCTTTTATCTGCACATACGTAACCTAATTTCAAGGTTACTTTTTAATGAGACCACTTCCTTCAAAAATTTCCACCGTATAAAGAAATCCATCCTGGTTGCCCTGATTTCTTCATTTATGGATCGTTCAGAAGGACTTTGTGCCTTTCTCCATGATAATGAAAAAGAATATCAGAATTACGAGTTAACTTTTACAGTAATTTCTTGTTTTAATTGTTAATTTGCAATTTCGTGTTCCAATAAGCGGAGCTACCAATGCATTCCAATGGTTTTTTTTTTTTAACTTTTAACTTCCTGTGCTTAAAAGTTGAATTTCGTGGCCTAATTTTTTTGTATCTCATACGAAAAGCCGTGGGCAATCTGAGTTCAGATCGGTCATGGGCAACTCTTCACTGCATAGAACTAAACAACCATGTAATCAATTCATCCAGTTTTATCTTTCTTGCCGTGTGGTGAACAGATCCAGAACTCATCATCAGATCTAAAATTTGGACAACTCGCGACAAACGTAAACAAATCAATCTATATACATATACGCTGGATTGGGTAGAAGGATAAAAATTACACATCTATAAATTATGAAGAGAAAGGAAGTGGTGAGCGCAGAGTGGACAACGGTTCGTGCATTTGGACATTACCGTGAGAGAGTGGGGACGAAATTTGCGAGAACGACGTGTCCATGAATGTTTCAACTTCTTGCAACATAACTTAGTTGCCCCCAGGCCATCCTATGTGTAATTTAAGGTTTCTGATGTGTCCTACGGAGATAGATGTGTCATTAGAATTAGGAATGGATCCACATGCTTGTTCTTTGTGTACCTTTACAGGTAGATTCTTTATGGCCGAGAACCTGCGCTGAAATCGTTTGGAGGGGATCAAGTCGTCTAGTACAGTGCCAGCTTGTCTCTCACAAGGATAAGAAGCGATCCGGGACCAACCATTTGCAGCAATACCAGCTTCTTTGTCTCACGCCGCCACATGGTGGAATGTGTTCCTTTTTTTTTTAAATAAATTTTTAGTGTGGTGAATCTGTTCTTTTGGGATCTAAATGTTTAATTTTACTACAGGGGACATGCAGCTGGTGAACTGAATCACCTAATGTTTATAATGCTTTTTTTTTAATAAAAAATTTTCATATTGAAAACGAAAAAGTAACGCATAATGGCTTAATTTGGTGTAGTAGGTGGACGAGTATTGCGGGGCGTGTGTAAGGGTAGAGACATGTTTCACACTTGAATGAAACGTGTTCTGGGAGATTCTTGGGACTTCGTCTTCCATTAATATGCTAGTTGGCTTCACCGTTTTGACCATAGTCTTCCTATCCCACCCTCGCATGTCACCACTATCATCTTCTTTCACACACTAACCCTACACCACACAATGTCCACTGTCTATATTTAGAATATGCTAGTTAGTGCTCAGCGACCTAATAACAAGGCAAAGCATGAACGCGGCGTTTTATTGCTTTATCTTTGTTGTCCATGAGAACAAAGAAAAAAAGAGTACGGTCGCATAACTTGATCAATAAAGTTTCTTTGACCGCAAAATTAAGGACAATTATTTGCGGAACTTAGCCGACGTTAAGGGAGGGTTTCGGAGAGGAAAAGATGGAATGTAGTCTTGCACAGGGCTTGGGATCGAATCTAGCATTGTTTTTTAAAACTCTTCGGTCGGTCTTTGGAAGGAAGGAGTGGAATAATCTATGCATCTGTCCGGCGTTAGAACCCATGTGAGTCTACAATAAAAATAAATGCAAAGTATCAGTAGGACAAATGTGACAGAACATATTTATATAAAGCATCAACCACATTCCAAGCCTGACATTTGAATGCAACGCATTAAAATTTGTCACGGACTGGGAATACCTGGCCACACTTCATTTAGGGCAATCACGCAGTTCTCTGCTAATCTCATTCAGGCCCAACTGGTCTTTTTTTAATGCCCACAGACTAAATGAAGCTGGTAGCCATAATGTTGGGCCATTGCAAGCCACTGACTCACATAAATGCTCAAGCAATAAATAAACTGAGAAGCGTCGATCCGGACACAGTTACTAAATCACAACTGTCATATAATCCTCAACCAATCTAAGAAATACAGCTCTCGCTCACCCGTACGCTTGGAGAGAGATTAAAAAAAAACAGCTGTTGGTAAAGTTTCATTTCATTTGGCACTATATGATGGAAAATCTATGTACGAACAAATCATTTTAGAGTTCCTTTATCTTAGCACTTAAAAACATTACTGTACACTATATGCAAAAGAATTTGAGACTATTGGAAGGCAGAAAACTCAATGATCAGCGTCGAGACGTCGGTTGCTTTTGTCTAGGTGTATCTGCGAACAAAATGCTCAAAAAATGTTACGACGTAAGCTTGTTAAAAAGTATAAGGTGGTATTTTAGTACTTCGTATTTACTTATTTTACAATCTTAATTATGATGCAAAACCACAAGCAAGCAGAAGACAAAGTACCAGGAGGAGATCTTCATCTGTACCAAAGGATTTGCGTGATTCTCCCAGGCATTTTGACGATATTCTCTCATCTTTCCTGCATAAATTATACTCATAAATCGAATTTCTATGAGGTTCAGCAACTAATCAAAGCAAAGGGCACATTCTTGCCCATGTATCACAGCATTGCGGGCCATATTACCTGGAACTGGCAGGATCTCGAATCTCAAACTCATCCGTGACTGCATCATAGCCACATATCAGGACGTAATGACCTACTCGTGGCCCAAATTATGGCGTATCAAACATAAAATGTAGGAATGTTTAAACAACAGTGGGAAATTTTGAATCAAGAAAATGGTATCAATGCTCACCAGTGTAGCCCGAACGAGAGCTCATGCCTGATAAAATAATATCTTCCACCCAAGATCGTCTGCAACATTGATTTTAAGTAAATGATAGACAAAATTTTAGACCAAATAAATCAGCATTAGTGAACTGGTGCTTGCCATGTAACATTCGCAGAAAAGAGAACAGAAAAAATATAGATATACACCTTAATTTGTACTGGTCAACTAATGCGATTGCAATATAATTCCCAGACAGAATCAAGTGAGAAATCTCTTTTTCATTGATCGATCTGACCTGTACTGTTAAAAAAGAGAGTTATGATCGTCATGAACGAAAAATAAATAATGTTTAATTTATCAAAAAAAAAAAAGTCTTCATGGTGGAGATGCGAAAGGCTTGTTAGCAGCAAATGATCATCTCTGGAGGAATAATTCTGTTTGACAATAATAATTGTTGGCAGTTATTTCACATATGTCCTACATGAACTATCGAAATGAACACAAATATTTACTCTAAGAACTCAACCCGAAGCACACAAATTACTATCAGATATTGCTAGATATTGTGTTAGATAGATGCTCTTTGAAGAACACCAAGTACCTGTATATTAATCCCTTCATCAACAGCTTTCTGAAAGAGTGCATCTACTCGCACCAGATCATGAGGAAGTTGTTCCTGCACAATCAAAACCTAGCTTCTATGAATAAAGTCGAAAACAAAATATGACTAACAAGTCATCTTCATTGAAAAAAGAGGACATGGGATCGCAGCATCCATAGAAACTGTTCCTGGGTGATAAACCCCAAATACAAAAGTTAAATTTGTTCTTTCAACGTCAAGCATATACAAATCTTGATACATGCATTAGAAGCAGTCCACATACTTAAAAACTACATGGACCAGATTAATTGATACAATATGCAATCTAGCTAGATATTTTCTGATCTAAGATTGACATATATAAAGTAGATATGTAAGGATAAAAGAATATGACCTTGTAATATGTCTCGGCAGAGTAATTTGGATTTGCACCAAGTGTTACTGTGAAATAGGAAAACATAACAGAAAACTTCTGCAGCAAATATGCCAGGTCAACTGTCCAAATGCTGCAAATAAGAGCTATCAGTAGTATGCTTGTTCCCCCCCATCTTAAATCATGACATTGCTCATAGGAATTTTTCATTTTTCCATGTATCGGTATTTAAATGTAACTTCTCACAGTGATAATCATAATTAAGTAAATAAATGATATAACAATTAATGAAATGAAAATATTGAAAGAAACACTTGCATATTGCATAACTTCAGAATGAAAGGGGTGATCTCATAGTTCTTGGTCTGTGAAGATACTTTGTTAGGTGCACCATTTTATTTTCCCATTGAATTGGTAACGTTATCCACCCTTGTCACACTACGAGCAAATCTCAATGCTATGGGAAAACAAATAACCTAGCGTATTATTTAAACTATGCCTCTGAATGTCATATTCAGAACATGAGTCTTCCAATTTTTATAATTTTTTCAACATAAAGATACAGAAGCATGAGTAATACTAGCAGCAAAGGATGTAACATATAACTTAAAAATTTATCATGGACAGAATTTTTAAAATAGATATGGCTGCTTAGACTTAATGATTACTTCTAATACTCAATTTTCAAAAAAAAAAAAAAAAAAACCTATTACCGAATCTACAAGAATGTATACTTAATGCGGTTAACAATAATATACCTTGTGGTGTTGCAGATATCTGCCAAAGATTGAATGCTGCAATTTTTTATGCCAATGGTATTCAAAGCCATCAGAACACAAGCAAGGCCACAATCCCAAGAGTTCAGCTGATTTATATGTGGTACCTAAATGCATCAATACATATTAGCTCCTAAGAGTGAACTCAACAAACAGTTTACTAAAAGAAACATAGTGTGATCCCAGCAATTGAGTTGATCATAGTTGAATCCTAACCACAATTATCTTTAGTACACAAATGAAACAAGCAGAAGAAAATAATAAGAGATAATGAAAAGCCCGCTTACTTGAATGAATAGTGAGCATGGCAGGGCCTTGTCTTGGCATTCTCTATTACTGGTAGAAGGCTCGATAGGGTGGCATTCTTCAGCATTTAGAAGTTCTTCCGAACGTTCTTCCTTTTGTGCCTTTTCAGCTTCCACATTAAGAATTTTGTTCAATAGAAAATATACTGGCCACATAGTGAACAGTCAATCAATGGATTTACCACCGTTTAGAACCAAATACATCTACTGCGAGCTAAGAAAATGGATTCATTCAGTCTTATTTTGCCCGCCTCTGATTCCGTTATGTAAATGTTTCTCCAAGACAAGGTCTTAGTTTTTGTAACGTAAAATTTGTTACGCAATAGGAGAGATATCCCGTTTCACTCAGGTAAAATATTTGAACTCAATGCCTGTTAATCTGGAGGAGAGAGCGCCAGCCACAACGCTGCTTCCTCAACCTACCACAATTTCTACATTAAAAGCGCATGAATTGGAATGCGATCATGTCAATGAGTATGAAAGCTCAATTCCACGCCAATTGACGTTACTTAAGAAGGCTAAGTCAGTCACACCAGAATGAAAAGACTTGTCAAATTAACATAATCTGTATAAATTTGAAATTCAACAAGTTACCCTCTGCCAAAAAACACCGAACGGTTCAATGATCACACCTAATATTTACCATTTGTAAAGGAAATTTCGTCTTTTTAATACGAAAAAGCAGTTGTTATCTTTCAAAAGAGAAAAAAAAAAGCAGAGTTGTTTGGTACAGTAATTTTATCGCCAGGTTATCAAAAGGACAGATCCAGGAGGTCAGGCTATGCGTTTAAAGGGCAGGATCATTCAAAAAGATGCAATCAAGGGAATATGGCAATTGGAAAAAAAAAAAAAAGAATCGAATCATGGGTTCAATAACAGCCAAAGACAAAATGAAAGACAACAGATCATTCAACATCTACATGTCATTAAAAAGAAAAAGATAAAAAAGAAAATTCTTGAAATAGAAAAAGAAGAATCTTTGTCCAAGAAAAGGGGAAGGAAGCAGATTAAGCTTTGTTAGTTCACCTATCCCTGCCAACCTCTTCTCCAATCTCTGCTGCTGCACTGCTGCTGGCTCTTTCTTCTGATTCCCGTCGTATTATATTTTTCTTGGGTTTAAAATTAAATAAGAGGTGATTGTTAGTCTTTGATATTTAATGGCCATTCGATCCCTCCCAGCTGGCGGTGGATTTGTTCTCCTTAAGCGTTTGAAACGGCATCGCATCCTGGTGGTTATTAGACTCCCAATAGTCGTCGACCAAATAATTCAAGGTGAAAGGCTCCAATAGTTTACGTAAGGGTATATTTAGTTGGGTTATGAGTTTTAATTTTTTTGTTGTGGTTATTATATTTTTATATTAGATTTTGTGTTTTTTTTGTTATATTATTGTATTTTTTATCAATTTTTATATTAAAAAAATAGGAAACGAAAATAAAAAATTAAAGTAGAACTAAACAAACTTAATTTATCTCCTAATATTTTAAAAGTTATTATTCTATTTTTAAATATGTAATTATGGTATAGTTTACTTTTTTAATACATATTTTATTAATTTTTTATCAGTCAAACATTATGTTAGTCTACATGACAAGCTGATATTGCCGAATGAATCCCAAATAATGTTGACATAGATTTTTTAAAACTAAAAATAATGGTTTAAAAAAATAATAAAATCATTATTTAAACATGGCTCAACTTGACTTAGTGACCTAACTTAATCCGACCTAACTGAACTAAAAAAAAAAATCTCTTATTAATCTTAATCCTTAAATCATAAATCACAGTAATCTTGTTATCACTTAACTCTATTGGCAATACAAAGGAGCTAATTAGGACACCATCAATACTAAGACAGTGGCACGCCACCTGACAATTGGTGATATTGAGGCGGTGAGGTGACAACAGGAACAAGTTAGAGGGGTGAAGGCAATGTTTCAAATTTCGGCAGAGAAACAGAACAAAATGATATATTTTATACCAAATTTGGGTATTAATTAATACCGATTGAAACGCGTCGTACCGGTCAATACTGAGAACAAAAAAAAAGAAGAAGAAAATTTTATACTTTGACCTTTTGAGTTTAAATATTTAATTCTTATTTCTTATTACAAATATATTTATGGACTATTTTATAAATTTTATAAAATTTAGAGATTGATTTATAATTTTAAAAAATTATCTTAAACGTTATCGATATTGACCGGTACAGATAGAGTGCCATTTTAAAACTGAATATGATACCAGTACTAGTATGATATTCAAAACTTTGAGTGAAGGTATCTGAATAGAAAAATCTATAAGGTTTAATTACTTTGCACGTTCTCTACATTTTCTTCTTTTCTTTTAAATAATCATTTGCAAATTAAATATGTGTGCTTTGTTAAGGATATGTGGGTTTTTCTTTTCTTTTTGTTTGTTGCTTATGTTGCACTTTACTGTCTTTTTTGGAATGACTGACCACCTAGAATAGCTCAGATAAGTCATTTGGATTGTTTTGTCCTTTTTATGTTATGAACTATGTCATAAAAAGTAACTTCCACTTAAGTGATACAATATTAAAGTGACATTGAGGGACATAATTTACTGATTAGAATTTGTGTGTAGGATTTAACTTTGATAAAAAGGGCAAGCATTTTATGATCCTTTAAACTATTTAATTTCATCCCTCGACTATTATCTAATCTTTTGACTTTTTTTTTCATAAAATATGGATAAATTTTATCCATGCTTGTTGGCATACATTTGACCTAATTATACCATCCAAACTGACAGGAGCTTCCTGCAGTGCTCCTTTGTCTCCCTTCTCCCTTACTTCTCTTCTCCTAAATCCCTTAAAAAAAGTTTGCTAGTACCTTACTTGACAAGTTTACAACATTTGTGATAAAATGAGTAAAATCATGAATTGGGTGCATTCTTGTACTGCATAATGGAAGTTAAAAGACAAAAGGATGGAATTTGAATCGAATTTTTAATGTAAAAGAATTGATGTATATAGATATATAGTTTGGCAGTATGAAAGTGGATGAAGTAACTTAATTTACACCTTTGTTAATGTGGAATGATGCATGGCACATTATAAATACTGTTGATGAGAATGATGAAGATGTTGGACTTGTGTTTAATAAAACTATAGAAGAGGAGAATGATGAAGCTATGAGAGATGAAAATGATGAAAATATGGGAGATGTAAATGCAGAATGTTGTCTCAATGTAGATGTGAATGAAATTGAAATTGAAGAAGAAAATTTACAAAGGGAGATTATAAATGATAATAACTCAGACTTTGACATTAGTGTTGATTCGAATCATAGTAGTCAAGGCTGAAGAGATGTTGTTGGTGTTGTGCCCACATAATGGTTACTGGATATGGTTTTTGATAGTGTAATTCAATTTAAAGAGGCAATTGTTCATTATGCACTTGTAATATGGTATGATTTGATGTTAAAAGGAATAAAGCTAAAAGGATTATATATTGTTGTAGTGATGGATGTCCTTTTAAATTATTTACTTTAATGATAGGAAAGATAGATGTTTGAAGGTTAAAACATATAAGCCATAACATAGGTACAATCTGACAAATAAACCAAGGTTTCTTAATTCCAACTATATCATCAAACATTTCAAAGAAAAAAAAATCCTCAACAAGTTGAGCATTAAGATCAATAAAATGATGGAAGAATGTAGGGAGAAGTTACACTTGTCAGTTAATACCAGCCTGTGCAAGTGTGCAAGGATGAAAGTTCTAAAATTGAAGGCAATAGAGAATCATAATAAATATAGTAAGATCTATGGTTATATTGGTGAGTTGAAGGAAATGAATCTAGGTTCTACAGTGGGTCTTCAACTTAAAAGGATTGGACAAGAAAGCAGATTTCACTTTAAAAGGATATATGTGTGTTTGATGCTATGAAAAAAAGGTGGAGAAAGTTAAGACCTATAATAGACATGGATGGTTGTTTTTTTTAAAAATAAGTATTAAGGAGTGCTATAGGTATTAGTGGCAATAATGGCATGTATCTTATTACATGGATAGTTATTGAAGTGGAGAATACTGAAAATTAGACACGATTCTTTTAACAATTAGCTATTGATTTGGTTCTTAGAGATAGGATTGGACTCACAATGATATCCGATATGCAAAAGGTATATATTTGTCAATATTATTGAATTTTGTATAATTTATACTACTTTTTCTAACTAGTTGTGATTAAAATTTTTAAAGACTCATTATAATAAAAAATGATATATTGCCTTCAGTTGTACATAGGATGTGTGTAAGGGATAAATATGATAATTGGGTTAGCAAATGGAAGGTTAAAGACCTTAGGAAGGCATTTTAGAGTTATGTTTAGGTAACTTTTCCACAACAATTTGATAATATGCTCATTAGATCGAACAAACTTGCACTTGGTTGTGATGAAGATTTACTTGAATATCTAAAGGAGATATAAAGTAGGGCATTTCAGAGTATTGAATCAAAATTTCTAATAGTGGATAATAATATGAGTAAGACTTAAATTTTGGTGGCTTGAGATCACCCTACTATTACCATGTTAGAGATAATTAGAACTATGAAAATAAAGCAACATTCATATATGAGAGAAAAACATAAAAAGTGGAAGGATGACATAGCACCTGAATTGATAAAGAAGTTAAATAAGAATAAGTTGAATGTAATGAAGTGGAGAGTTATCTAGAATGAAGATAGGGCATACAAAGTTACAAATGGAGATGACACACATATAGTTCACTTGGGAGGAGAGAACATATGTAGTTATAGGGCATGGGAATTCTATAGCTACTTTTTATGTCATATAATTAATGCTATAATTCATACTATATAAAATCCAAAGGCACATG
>JAOXYD010000136.1:10161268-10174485 GCA_028565735.1 Pinacopodium congolense
TATAATGTAAATATTAGAATATTATTTAAATAATAAATAATAAAAAATAAATAAATTATAGTAGAGGAAAAAAAATTGAAAAAAAAGGAAATTTTTTTAAAAAAAGAACTATTAGTGTAGAGCTATAGTGCCACAGGATCGTTTGGTATTACTGTAAGTTATGATTTTTAGTTGTTATTTTGATATATTTGTATTGATTTTTGTGTTTTGTCCTCGATTTTTTTGTTATATTAGTTTGTTGTCTTTATCGATTTTTGTGTTAAAAATCAAAACAAAAAACTGAATTGATATCAAACAAGCCCAAGCTTTCCTCAAAAATAAAGGACAAACTCCAATCCACTTCTATTTTAATATTTTTTCTTTATTTTGAGGAGAAGTTTAATTGGGTTGTGAATTGTGATTTTGTGTTGTAGTTATTGTATTTTTGTATTGATAATTGTGTTTTTTTTATCGATTTTTGTTCTGTATTAATATATTTTCTTTATCAATTTTTGAGTTTAAAAAAATAAAAAATTAAAATTAAAAACAAAAACGAAAGTAAATAAGGCCTAAAAGTTTCACTAAAAAAAAACTAATGAAATTTGATTTAGGATAAATAGTAAATAATTTCTGCAGGTCCGTCGGGCTACAGCCATCAGACCATGTCCTTTTCAGGAAATATTTTGAACGTACGCTCTATTCGGTCTGTGAGACAGAGAGAGACGTTAGCCATGGCATGTGCAATTGGTAGTTTACTCTTTTACGCTTCAAAAATCAAATCAAATTTTTCTTTCAAGTGAGACACAGGAGTCGACATAAGACAGAGAATAGGAATATATTTGAACCATATCTGATCTACTTCTCTTCCTCCTCCTCGAACACCCACTCACCTCAGTCAATCCTAACCACCTGAAAACCAAGTCGCAAGCAGTGAACTTTTTGTTCATTAACATGTTTCTAGTGAATTTTATGAGATCCTGAGTTATCCGGTTTGAAAAATTTTGCATCTTTTGCAAAAAATGGAAGGACTTGTGAACAGGAATGTTGTTGGTGTTGGCGGTGGAGGAGGTTTTGAGAAGAAGAAGAAGAATGGCGGGTCTGAGTCACTGACTGAGTCAGGTTCTGAGTCAAGAGAAAGTAACTCGGCTTCTGAGAACTTTTCGACTGAGGGCGTCAAAACTGTGGGGTGTGCCTCACCATCTGCTCTGGGTTGGCCTATCAGGAATGCTGTAGAATGCAAGAGCTTGTCCTCTGCCAAAAATGTGGACGAAGAGAAAACCAATTCAGAGGATTTCAAGTTCAAAAGGCTAAGCTCAAAGCTTTCAGGTCAGTTATTGCCTGTTTCTTCTACAAATTTGAGTGCCTTGCCTTGGTGCTTTACAAAAGATAATTTCTTAAATGTTGTCAAATTTGAAGTGAAGGTGTTATTCTTTACCATTTCGATATTCATTACGAGTTAATAATATGCATAACTACACAACAATTCGTGAATTTTCTTTAATTAGTTCACTTAATTGACTGGGTTGATCTTATTTAGATTTTGACATGATGAAAGAGAGGTTTGCTAAACTGTTGCTTGGTGAAGATATGTCGGGCTTGGGAAAAGGGGTCTGCACAGCTTTGGCTATCTCGAATGCTATCACCAATTTATGTGGTATGCTCCCTTTTACCCATCTCTTTCTCTTCCTTTTCTCCTGCATATGCACCACAGGATTAAGTCTTAGTGTTTATAATGCGACATCTAGCTACTATTTTTGGGCAACTCTGGAGACTGGAACCACTATCGTCAGAGAAGAAATTAATGTGGAGGAGAGAGATGGAGTGCCTTCTATGCGTAGCCGATCACATTGTGGAATTAATGCCTTCCTGGCAAACATTTCCTGATGGAAGCAAGCTTGAGGTAAGCTTTTCGTCGTAATTTTAGTATTTTATTTTGGTCATAAATGAGTGAAGATGGGCAAGTAATTACAACGGAATCTAGTCAGTGAAGACAGGGAAGTAAATACAACGGAAGCTAGTCATTCTTGACCTTTGTTATTAGATTACTGTTTTCTGCATCTTGTAGGTCATGACTTGTAGACCCAGATCAGATCTTTTTATCAATCTTCCAGCTCTGCGGAAACTAGACAATATGTTAATTGTAAGATTTGTAATACTCTCTTCCTTATTTTAGACACTTGATTCCATGTTCTAATTACTCCCCTCCTTTCTTTTTCCAATTACAGGAAATATTGGACAGTTTCACGGATACAGAGTTTTGGTATGTTGATCAAGGGATTATAGCACCAGAAGCGGATGGTTCAGCTTCTTTCCGTAAAACAATAAAGAGACAGGAGGAGAAGTGGTGGTTGCCGGTACCCCGACTGCCTACCAGCGGTCTAAGTGATAATTCGAGAAAGCAGTTGAATCACACACGGGAATGCACAAATCAAATATTAAAAGCCGCAATGGCAATCAACAGTATTGCTTTAGCTGAGATGGATGTCCCTGACTCCTATTTAGAATCTCTGCCGAAGGTTTGAAAATTTTCTTAAAAAATCCCATAGAATCTCAGTACAGTTCACATCCTATGTAGAGATAAAGGGAAGTCTGTTGCTTAAAAATTTCACACGAGTTTTTGTTTTCATATTCTATTTGAGATCAAATGGATAGCAAAAGCAACGCTGAGTTGTTTTATAGAAATATTACTTTTGCAATAGATTTCTCAACACCTCTACTGTAGACTATAAATTTCTCGCGTTTCTCTTGGACTTATGACTTTACAATAATAGACATAACATTCCGTTCATTAATTTGTTTCAGAATGGGAGAACGTGTCTTGGAGACCTAATATACAGATATGTTACTTCAGATCAGTTCAGTGCAGAATGCTTGCTTGATTGCCTTGACCTGTCTTCTGAACATGTTGCTCTAGAGATTGCAAACCGTGTGGAATCGTCCATCTACGTATGGCGTCGAAGAGCTCATTCCAAACCGCCAACTATAGCAAACCGCTCATCAGCTAAATCGTCATGGGAGATGGTCAAGGATTTAATGGTTGATGGAGATGCTAAGAGGGAATTGTTTGCAGAAAGAGCTGAAAGTCTACTGCTCGCTTTGAAGCAGCGTTTCCCTAGTTTAGCACAAACCACCTTAGACGCAAGCAAAATCCAATTCAACAAGGTAAAATTAATGCTGGTGTAATTTTAACGTGTACATATCAAATAAGTTAAGAATTGTGTGGACTTTTTCAGGATGTTGGAAAATCCATCCTTGAGAGCTACTCGAGAGTTCTGGAGAGCTTGGCATACAATGTAGTGGCACGCATTGATGATTTATTATACGTGGATGACTTGACCAAACAGACGGATAAACTTTCCTCGATTGGGGCAGTAAGTGTTATTGCGCACAAGAAGTCTTCAATATCATACTCTGTGCCCGTCTCGAGCACCACCCCCCACAGAACGACTTTTAGTACACCAAGCTTCTCGCCCGCACCACTTATAAGCCCTGCCAGGGGAGAGAGGACTCCTTTTCTCAATACCACCAACATCATCACCAGTACCAACAAACCTCAACGTCGCGGTTTAGGGGTTAAAAGGGTCTTGACAAACTATCTTGGTGGTGATACAAAAGCAAAAATATGTGGCAATTCAATTGAAGGGTCTTGTCCGGTTCCAATCACAAATGGCACTGGAATGGGGCATGATAAGGATTCGCTGGGTAAGCAAACTGGGAATAAATTGCGACAAACTACTCCCAAGGTCACCGCCTCGTGAAATGGAGTTTGCTATATACTTGCACAGAATCAACATTGTTCATGATGGAAACTTGGATTTGTTGTTCGTCGGTTATTTGCTAGTTACATCAAAATTAAGAACGGTGTCTGATATTTGACGCTTCTTTGTATCTGGAATTTGACGTAGGGCCTAAGCAAATTTTTTCCAAAAAGGGTGTAAGAGTATTGAAACTGAAGCGAGAATCGTATCTCCTGACAAAACGAACGTTCAAAAATATTATTGTGTTAATCCAGCAAAATGTATACAAAATTCTAAAACTTTATTTTGATCCCCTTTATCTTTGCAAGGCAATGAAGAAAAAAGCTGACAGATAAATTCTAAACCAACAAAAGAAACTCTGTTGCTTGAAAAACGTTATGCTGTTTTCTCTACTTTTGTCTCCTGTTGCTTCTCTTGATTCTCTTATAGGTAAGAAAAAAGAAAATGGGAACTTTTGATTTCTGGTTCAATAATTTCTACAAGGGACCGACAAACAATTCAGAGAACCTTCTTTTCTTAATGTAGAAGTAATGTACTGTATAATTACTTCATTTAAATTTTCTTGGGACTTCTACATCAGAGTCGTTGTAGTATAGTGGTTAGTATTCCCGCCTGTCACGCGGTTCGATCCCCGGCAACGGCGTTTTTCTTTTGTCGTTTATTAATTTTTTTATTTTTCCAATTATCTAATTATGAAAAAGACAACAAAAGTATAAAATTACATTTTCTTGTACCTCGCTACAAGAGCAGTGTGTCTCTCACTAACAAATTTGCTGTGCCCCTCAACTTTTGCTAATTAACCTCATCTCACCTTCCTCCTTGCACGACCACCGTCCGGCCGGCGCGTTCAACTTCTCAGAATGACCACCAGCATCCACATCACGGCTTTAGATGGCATAATCAACGTGAACTCCCTCTTCACACTCGCCGTCTTCATCGGCCTAGCCTGGAATCCAGCAGATCCTACAAACAACCTCGTCGTCGACTCGGCTTGCCTTGCCGGTCCCAGGATCGCCGAGGACCTCATCTCATTTCATGTCTATTCATTCAGCTCTTTCCTCTTCTCCAGCATCGTCGCTCTTGCTCTCAAACAAGCCATTCGGATATCTAGAAATCCGGAATATACTCGACATCTCCACCTACCGGATTTCCTCGGATTAGTTAATAAGAATTTGTTTCGGGTCGGGATGTTGATTTCGGGTATAGGGTCGGTTTGCGGGTGCGTGTTTCTGATGCTTGCTCTGATTAATGTTGCTCAGGTCAAGCTCGGAACTTTGGCTTGTGGTAGTGGTCACACTTATGCTGCTGTTGTGCCTCTCGTCATTTTTGTTCCACTTGCGCTCTTGATTTATGTGACCATTGTGGTGTACGCTTTCACCCGCTAGGATCGATCTTTATCTTGTACCTTCTATTTTATTCTTTGTGCAGTGGGAGGGATTTAAGAGGGAGGGATCAATTGGATACCCAAAACTTTATTTCTTTACTGCCCATTTGTAGTTGCATTATTCTGTTGGTGAATTTCTGTTTTGATTGCTTGGTGGAACATTTCTAACGTTCAGAAGCAAATGTAAAATTTACACTGGTTTAAGTGGGTAATGGTGTGAATTATGTCTTTTGTTTGATGTGATTTTTGGAAGATTGGTTATGAATGTAATACTTTTTGAGTTGTTCTACAAAATTGACTTACCTACAATTGGTTGGACTATCGATTAGATTTTATCCAACGGCCACCAGCATAACTAATATGATCGACTTCTTGAATACCAGGAATGGTTGTTGGTATGCTTCTATCAAGTTTTGTTTCTGTTTTTTTTAGAAAATAAAAGAATTGTATTATAATCTCGAAGTATAGGATCTAAACAAACAAAGTACTAGCGTAGCTCCCAAACATATCACTACAAGGCAAAAGCCACAAAATCAAGGATGAAATCTTTGAACAAGTATTCATGATCTGATTAATAAGTAGGATGTTAGCAAACAACCATCATTCTAGTCAAATTGTCAGTCACGTTCCTTTTTGCACCGGCCCTGCTAATACAAGGAAGTCATATCCACTGTTATCTTCTCCAAGTCTTGAGCTGCTTATTGATCTTAGCCTGCACCAAGTTACATTTTTTAGTTTACATACAGCTTTGTTGATTGCCTCTGTTAACGCCTTCAATTTGTCCCTGAAATCCTTTGTTCCTAGAATCCTCTATCTTCCATGGAATACTTGCTTTTGCTGTTGTGTTCAACTCATCAAATTTAAAATCGTTATCCCTGGAATCCTTTAGCTTTCGTGGAGGTCCTACTTCTACTACTGTGCTCGACTCCTTCAAATTTAAACCTGCTACCATATGCCAATATCCAGTGCTTGGTAAGCCATTAATTAGTCTTAGGAGTTGTACATAAATCATCGTCTACGATTCTCCAAGCTACAATTAAATTCCTACTGGCTTTTCCACCAAAATCTCCAGCAATCAATTGTTTCCTTATCCATGAAATGTTCTATACTACAGCGTGCTCCTTAATGGTAGTGATATCCTTGAAACACCGGTTATTCCTTTCTCAACATATTTTGTGCATTGTCGAGCAAGGGAAGATCAGAAGGATAGCTTTATCTCTCTTGAAGCCTTATTGCTATTCTCAAATCAGATTAGTAATTCCTTCTGATCAGTGTGTAGCACAATTTCCTTGCTGTTTCCCATATGTAAGCCGAGAAGAAGCAGTTAAGGAATAAATGAACAAGCGTTTTTTTTAAGTTATTCTTACATAGAAAATACTTGGATATTAAATTTAGGAAGTTTAATTTGTCTAGAAAGCTTTTCCTTCACTAGCACCCACATGAAGAAAGAGACTTTGGGAGTCAAGAGTTTTGCTCCAGATCACCTTACTCTAGCCTTGACTTTGCTCCCTATGAATATTTCCTTTCAGCTTTGATTGTAAACCATGCTCGAAGGGTGCCTTAGCTAAAGGTATTGATCATGCTTTCTATCAAGTTTTGTTGTATGAACTGTATATGAGCTAAATGGAATAATTTTTATAATTTTTAGATCAAATCACTTCAATTATATAATTTGACAATATCATAAACATAAACTGTAACTAATTAATAGAATATAAGGGTATAAATTAATAAATTTTCACTTATAATATAATTAATTATATTTTTATTTAATGTTGTGTCTCTTCATACGTCAATTATGTCTTTTACTTAAAAGAAGTCTGCAAAATTTTCCTTAGTAGGCATGCGTTAGATATTGTTGAGACTTTAGTTCTTTTACCTGTAGTATCATTGTTGTTACAATACAATATCATTAACTTAATAATGTTTAGAACCATTTTAAGTGTGTTGTTGAACTTCTTGATCTAAGCAGTTTACTTTATCATCTTAGACATTAAAATGTACTCTACCTCAGTTATAAAATCAACTATGGTTGGATATTCCAAACTTTTTCAATTGACTATAACACCATTTGAAATAAAGATGTACCATGATTACATCCTGCTATCATTTTAGATTAAAAACTAATATTTGAATAACCTTAAACTCATAGTTCAGCTTTCTTATATATTAAGGAAAAATTAGTGGTTCTTCTTAAATATTTTACGATATCCTTTACAATTATCTAGTCATAATTAAAGGATTGACTTGGTTATTATATTTCAAACATAAGAAATATTTATTTTTATACATTAAATTATATAGCCGAAGCATATGAAATACAATTAATTTTATCTCTCTTTTTGTGTTTTCAGACTCATATTTTTAAGATATAAATTCTACATGATAATAACAAGAATCTTTTCTTGAATTCTTCACAATAAACATCTTTTCCACTTTGTCTATATACATAATTGAGATAGCTAAACAACATTATATATATATATATATACATGAATTCCTAAAAAATAAGTTTCTTCCTTAATATCTTTTATATAGAAGTTGTTAGACAACCAAATATTCATCTTATTAATCTTAATTTTTTTGTTTAGACAAATTATTTTAAATCCTAATTTATCTCCCTCTTAAGTGCCATATAGACCTAATATGCCTATATATTAATTATTTGTGACCTTCTAATAAAGGGAGTCTGCCTATACATTAACTATCTTGCCTAAAAAGAAAATCAAATTGTGTCATAACGATCTTCACCTAAAAAGAAAATCAAATTGTATCATAATGGTCTTCACCAAAAAATTTGATAGAAATATGTATGCAATGAATGAGATTTTTTTTATATCAATTGTTAGTCCCACAATAACCCATGAGAGGGGGGTGAATCACATTATTTTTTCCACTTTTTGCCTTACATTTAAACTAATGAATGATTTGTTTACTTTAATAAATGATTATAACAAACTTCATATAAATCAATCATAAACTAAGCTTAACAATAACAAAAGAGAGTCAGGAAAGAGAGATAAAATTGAGTTATAGTGGTTTGACTAAACAACTTGTGACCTACATCCGCTCTCCAAACTCCACTTGAAAATTTATTATCTTCTTCTTTTAATAGGTGAATAGGAACCTTTCATATGATATTTTCTTTACTGTAGGTGAAAAATAATCCTCTATAAATCTTGTTCAAGATTAAGAGCAACTCTCATATTATATATCTTAAGAAATTTCACAATTACAACAATTGTGTAGCCATATAAATCAAAACATCTTTTTTTAACTCACATCAATGAAAAAAAGGCTTAACATACATTATATAATTAACATGTGCTCTCTTTAACCTCCAAGCCCCCTTAGTTTACAACTACATTAATTTCTCATTCAATAAATCCTAATTCAAAATTAATAGTAAACAAGGCCTCAATTTCAACCATTAAAATAATTTGCAAACCCAAATCTTATTCAATGATAATAAACCATTCAATTAATGTATCAATTCCGATACAAAACTCCCAAAATAGAAAAAAAAATCAATATTATTCTAGAGTACATCTATAATAAGTCTAAAAATATTCTATGACTTGTTAGTCCATCTAATATGATCAATAAGGTGAACTAGGGAGAGTCTAACTACTATAATCTACCTTCTAAAAAAATTAATGACAAGGAATGAGTTGCTAATTTGAAAAAGGATAACTAGAGTATACCCATTATATAAAACATACAATAGATAGATAAAAAATATAAAAATATGCAAGATTTAAAATATAACGGCCTTAAAATCTTTTTAAAGAGAGGTACTATTCTTCTTGTTGGATTCCCTTTCCATTTTCTTCACTTTCTTCTTGAAGTTCCTTTTCATTACATCATTTTGAATCTGCCATTCCTCCTACCATTAGTTCCATACTATTGTCTTCTCCCTTTTTCTTTAAAGTCCTATTTTCCCATAGCTTCTTTTTTATTTTTGAATATTAGTCATCTCAACTTTGTTTCCTTCCTTTTATTTCTTTGTATCTCTTTATAACTCCTTATTTCTAGACCTTGAGCTAGAGTTGCTTATGGTTTTTGATCTAGCTTGCTAGGTTTTCCTGCCCATCTTTATTATTATTTTTGGTAGCTGTAATTCAAACTTCTTATACCTACTTCCTACCTCTCCCATTTTTAGCAAGATAACCTAGAATGCTCCTTCGCACATCTTAAACACCAGTAACTCATTTTCCATCATTAACTTCTTTTAACCCTTCCTAGGCCTCTCTTAGGATAGAAAAAGAGCTTGAAGCTCCTATAGAACCTGATGTTACTATTGTACCTCCTCCATATAGAGCTTGATCTTATAAACAAGTTTTAAGTGATAATTCCTTTAAAACTAACTTGCATTTTTTCCCTCTTACTTCAGAAGTTGTTTGAGGATTTGTCATTCCTTCTTTGAAAATTCTTAAGGAAGGAGCTAGCAAATGAAGCCTAATATTAATAGAATTTTCTTTTGGATAAGAGATAGGTTTTTCCACCTTTAAATGTATGGGCACATAAGCAATAAAAAAGTCATGTTTTAAAAGAAGTTCTTCTAACAGAGGATGGACTATTCATTTTCAAGTTCTATATTGTCAGCAATGCTCAGAAGATCATAAAGGGTGGCACTTGGCACTTTAATAACACTCCTCTCTTTATATAAAAATGGAGTTTGAGAATCTAATTTAAGGAGTTAAAAGTTTTAAACTAGTATGGATGAGGCCATTGCAATAATGAAAAGGGTAAGCTATGCAAGGATGTCATAGTCCATATTGAGAATGATAATCTAATTTAAGGAGTTAAAAGTTTTAAACTAAAGTTTGTGTTTCTATTCTTAAAAAAACCCAAAACTATGAAATTAGTAAGGAAAAGAATAACTTCAATACTACTCAATCTCTAGAAAATCCTAATCATGGTATTGCTGAATATCAGAGTAGTGGTATTAGTAGAGAGAACCTTTATAAGGTAGAAGAAGTAAACTTACAAAACTCTAACAATATCACTATAGCAGTTTTGATCAAGAATACTAACAATGGAGAATGATTTAAGGGAAAGGAAAGGATGAAATGAAGGAGGAAAAATCAAACAACAACTATTCCTTCCCCCTATCATAATTATGATTTTAATATAATAGAATGTGAGGGGAATAAATTGCCTCAAGAAATAACAACTTTAAAGAGAATATATTAAGGAAGTTAAAACTTTTATTTATTGAATTTTGGAGAATAAGCTAAAAGGGATAATATAAGTAATTTTACTATCTTTAGGAAGTATTGGCCAGTCCTCACTAAACATAGTTCTAATTACTATGGTATATTTATGGTCTCTTTTGATCCTAATATTATTTAGATATTAAGCTTATTCTCGACTAACCTAATGCTTCACCTTGAACTAGTATTCCTACAAGATAGAACATTTTTTAAGTATCTTTTATTTATGTATCTAATTTTTCTTTTTAGACAACTTATCCTTGGAATAAGCTAGTGTAAATATCTAGTGTAATGAATGATCCTTGGTTGGTAATTAGGGATGTTAACAATATTCTTTCACCATTGGAAGCTGAAAGGCATCACTAAGAAACCATACAAATGATTTTAGCAATTGCATTGCAAAGATTGAAATAGCTAACCTTAAATGCAAGGTCGTTCTTTACATGGTGTAAAAAACAAGAAGGAAAAGGTTTCTTAAGGAAGCTGGATAGAGCATAGTTAACAATATCTAGTTGAATAGATTCCATGAAAGCCTAACTTCTTTGAATAATAATTTGTTGTCGAACTACACACTTATCATCATTAGTGGATTAAATTTGAGGGTGAAACGATATTTCCATTTTATATTCAATTACTATTTATCTAGTAACCTTAGTTTTGAGGTTATAATTACTAAAGAGATGATTCATTACATCCTAGGACAGAAATCATTTATCTATATGACACAAAGAATAAAAAAAAAAGGAGCTTAGGATTTGGAATGAGCAAAAGTACAGGAATACACAGTCACCTTTTAACACATATAAGGCTAAGCTTGATATAATGCAAATTCAGCTGTACTTGGATTTATGTAATCTTGGTAAAAATTTAAAGAAGAGATAGGCTATAGAATATTATGTTCAAGCTATGAAGGCTAACAATTCCATTCTAAAAAAAGGATTAAGTATACAATCGCTAAGGCATAGAGTTAATAATTAATCTTTCTTTCAAAAATTTGTCCTTTTCTAAGAAAAACACCCATTAAATTTCCTCTTTACAGAAGCATGATGACAATATTATAAGCTCTTGGGAGATTTAATGGAAGAGTCCTTGGAACATTTTCAAACATGCTAGGTAATCCTTTCAGCAGTTAATCTTCAATTTAGATACTTCAATAATTCATCCATGAAAGAATTTTTGAAGATGATTATGCATTTATAACCATAGTAGGTAGTGAAATGAAGATTGAGAAAACTTTATTTTCCTTATAGCCTAATAAGGAATTGGGTTTAGATGGATATAATGGTTTATTTTTCCATAAGTCATGGCATATGGTGAAGCCTATGGTGATTATAATTGTCAAGGAGTTTTTTTTTTATGAAACATTCATTACCTTAATCCTAAAATTTTCCAATCCAAGCACCTTGAAGAACTTCAGACCAATTTCATGGTTAATACCATTTACAAAATTATAGTCAAGTTGGTAGTCATGAGGTTAAAGGGGGTGGTTAGGCCAGTGATAAACCAATCACAAATGGACTTTTTGGAGGGATGGAAAATTGGTGATGATAATCTCCTATCTCAAGAGTTCTTTAAGAATTACAATAGGAAATTATCATTAAAAAACTATGCCGTTAAAGATAACTTTAATGAAGCTTATGATTCAATTGACTAGCCTTTCATTATCAACTCACTATATCCCTTTGGATTCCCTTTTAAATTCATTCATTGGATTAGTTAATGTATTACCACTATGTCCTATAGCACATTGGTTAATAGAGAGTTCATAAAATTCTGTAATGGTTCAATAGGAATAAGGCAAATGGACCCTTTATCCCTTTACTTATTCATTTTTAGGCATGAATTTCTTTCTAAACTTATTCATTAAGTGATTAGTCAAAAGAAAAATCAAATACCATTTTAAATACAATCAACTTGAAATTCATATTCTAATATTTGATGATGATCTCCTACTCCTGTTAGGAGCTGACTTTACTTCTATCAATGCTTTGATGAATGCTCTAAAATGGTTTAAGTGGTTATTAGGGCTAAAAATCAATAAAGACAAGAGTTTTGCATTTGTATCCTTAGGCGTTACACTAAATTCTAGATGGATTGCTACATTAATAATTTCGGGAGTTAAGAAACTTCCTTTCATCTATATTGACATTCCAATTTCTCACAAGAAACCATTATACAAGGGTTTCCTTCCCCTTAAAGAAAAAATTTAGAAAAAGATTAACACTTGCTATAACAAGTTATTATCATTTGTTGACAAACTTCAAGTAATATATTATATCTTAAACTTATTACATATTTTTTGATCTTCTAATTTTCCTAAAGAATCTAGTTAAAACCAAAGAGAGGATGTTTAGGACATTTCTATCTGCTGGAAGGTGAAAAACAAGGATTTAAAGAAAAATGAAGAGAGATGCTTTATTGGATTAGAAATCCTTTAAATGAAGCTAAATAATAAAATTCATATGGAAAGAAGGGTAAGGGGAATTCTGGAGGGAAAAAAAATCCCTTTTAGGTTAAATGGATTCATTCCTATCCCCTAAAGATTTTGAATATTTAGAATGCCTATCCCAATAGACACTCCTTTTGAACAATGCTTCTTATCCTCAAAATTAGGGAGCAGTTAAGAGGGATGATCAAAACCAAGTTAAGCAACGGGTAATACACTAACTTCTGGCATGATAATTGGAGCTTTATGGGTCCTCTGTTCAACAACAAAAAATTTTCAACACTAAATAACTTTATTCTTAAATATACCATAGTTAAAGACATGTTACACAACAATATATTTAATATCTATAGTGACTAGATGGACAGGCTAATTGTTATTTGATAGGGGTCAAATTGATATGATTTTTATAGTTAATTTGATGCATTATGACC
>JAOXYD010000136.1:10202166-10213739 GCA_028565735.1 Pinacopodium congolense
AATCCACTTATTCATAAGCTTGCATTCTATCATACTAGGTTCAAGCAAGCTGAAATTTGGATCATTTAATTTGAGAACAGAAGTGGCATAAAATTCCCTTGTTAATTTCACATATGCAGGGTATCGAACATTAACATATTGATGTCATCCCATTCTTTCCATATGATGCTCAATTTTAAAACACAACTTCAAAGCATCTGTATACTTGCAAATATTGATATTCACATCATAAACTTTTTCATAGGTTCCTTATCAATTTTTCAATTAAACAACTTGTATTAATCAATTTTCAATTATAGCTTACTATTAAAAACAAAAATTTTACCTTTTTTAGTTCAATTACACAGGGTGGGAGAATGTCACTACTTTTTATTGAAGCTACCACATTTGTTCCTTATGTTTCTTCTTTTCCTTTTACCTCTATCGCTGCTTCTGTTTCTTATGAGTCTTGTGTTTCTACTACTTCTTTTTATGATTTAAAACTAGTTGTATCTGATAAATTAGAGTCTTCAATAACTATTGGGGTTTGTGAATTTGATGATAGTGGTGGAGAATTTGGAAAAAAAAAATGGAGGAATAATTTTGATGTCTATGGGGTTAGGGGCATTAGATATTAATGGTGGAATTTTGATGGATCAAGGGATTCATTGACTCCAACAAGTAGGGAGAAGAGCAAGGGATACTGGTCGATTTTTTATAGAGGAGGGACGTGACCAGTGGATTGATGCGACTTAAGCGTCGAGGTGGAATTGGTATAATGGGGTTTTATTATTTGTGTGAAGGTTAGCTGAGTTGATGGCATTTTGACAGAGTGGGAGGTTGAGTTGATGGCCAAGAAGGGTGCTTGGGCAGAGTAGAGCTTGTGTTACGTTTTGGTTTTTAGATGATTGAAAGGAAAGGTGGTTTGGATTGCTTTTAGCTATTGACGTGGTTAAGGACGAGTTGTTAGTTTGATGTAATTTATCTGAGACAATTTGTCAAAACACTTGGTAGGTGAGGCTATTTTGAGGGCATATATGGCTAGGATGATTAGGGAGTCGACGTGATTGGATTGGATGGTTGATTGGAGGGGAAGGTTTGTTACTTTCGTATAAGGAGGATATAGGGTGCTGCTTAAGGTGGGGGAGGGCGCAACGTAGCTTAGGAGGTGGGTGACTATGGTTTAGGATTTAGAGAGGGTCATGGGTTGTTTTTTTTTTTTTTTAACTAATGTCGTAGTTAATGGGAGGGGGCACTTAATTGGTGCAACCAAGTTGTGGAGGCAAGGGTGCTTGGGTGATGTTATGGAATGGTGTGACGTGGGTAGCTTAGCAGATTAAAGAGGGTAGGTTATGTTTGCTAGTTTAGGAGATAGAGCGTTTTGGGTGGTAAAAAGCTAGATTAGGGATTAAGGAATTAGGAAGATGAAGTAAAAAGGCCCAGGGCTATCATGTTTGGATTTCTTTTTTTAAATAAGAAACTAAAATAATTAATTAATTTAATTAAAATAGTAAGAAAAAGTAATAAGCACAAACGTTAGCTACAGTAGAGCTAATTTCTGTGTTTTTTTAATTAATAAACAATAAGAAATAAATAAATAAGAAAAATAAAATAGCTCAAATTAAAATGAATCTTGAGATACCTCTCAAGAGCGCTTCTTTGACATCGTATTAGCTGGATGAAAAAACTAATTTGAGTTACTCATAATAAATTAACTTAACTAGTTTAATTTCTTCCATAATTTTAAACCGCAAATTCTCATAATAAGGTTTCAATCAGTGTTTATTAACTTTAAACACTTTAAAAGTGTCTAAACTTTGAATTTCTACTATACCAAGTGAGAAAATATTAGTAACAACAAATGGATCTATCCAACAAGATCACAATTTACCAAGAAAAAACTTTAGTTTAGAGCCATAAAAAAGAACCTTTTGACCTGTAAAAAATTCTTTTCTAGTTAGGATTTTATCATGAAAGGTCTTAGTCTTTTCTTTATAAAGTTTAACACTCTTAAAAGTATCATTATGTATCTCTTCTAGCTCTTACAGCTGTAATTTTCTATTATTTCCAACTTCAGTTAAATCCAAATTACATTATTTAACAACTCAATAAGCCTTATGGTCTACTTCTATAAGAATGACAAGATTTTTCAAGTACTAACATATATAGTGAAATATCTATAGAAGTTTTATGTGTTGTCTTGTATACCTGTAGCTCATCATCCAAAAACAAACTCCAATCTTTCCTTTTAGATTAAGCACTTTTTCCATTTTTTTTTTTGATTTCCCAATTAGAAACCTCCACTTATCCACTTATCTGTGGATAGTACACTGTTGAAGTTCAGTGTATAATACTATATTTCTTCAATAAAGGTTCAACTATTCGATTATAAAAATGAGTTCTACAGTCACTGATTGTTGCTTTAGATAGTTCAAATCTAACAAGAATATTAGACTTGACAAAATTGACAACAACTTTAGCATTATTAGTATAAGTAGTATTAGCTTCAATCCATTTTGAAATATAATCCATAGCAACGACAATGAATGTCTTATTGAAAAATGAAGGAAAAGGATTTATAAAATCAATTCTCCATGCATAAAAAATTTTACATACTAGAATATTCATGAGTGGCATTTGATCTTTTGGTCCTAAACTACCTATTTTTTCACATCGATCACAAGACTTACAACATATATAAACATCATAAAATAGTTTAGGTCAAAACAAATCACATTTAAACACCTTAAAGGCTAACCTTTAGGGATCAAAATGTCCATCACATGTAAAAGAATGGTAAAAATTCAATATAGATGAAATTTCATCATCGGACATACACTACCTAATAATTTGATCCAAACAACATTTTCATAAATGTAGCTCATTTCATACATAGTATTTAACCTCTTTTATTATTTTTTTATTTTTTAGCTTTGAACAGAGTACTAGACAAAGACTTGATAACACAAAAAATTAATTATATCAACATACAAGAAATTCCCTATTGGGTGGCAAAAAAAGTCACACACTTTGTCCAATGATATAAAATCATTTAGCTCACTAATCAATGGTTTAGGGTGTCAATTGTTTTTATCTACCACAAATATTCATAATCTTTAAAATTAGTCATTGAATTTTGTGATTTGGTAGTAGGAAGGAAGTGCTACCATATGAGACATACAATATCAAAAAATGGAAAAAAAAAGGACAAAAACTAAAAACTTTTCCGATCATGATGTTGACATAGGGTTAATTTAAGAAACTAGAGATGTAACTAGATAAAATATTTAGTCTGTTTCCTATCACTTCTTGTTTCTATTTTTTTAAAAATAAATAAATAATAAAAACATATGTTTTATTTACAAAATTAGAAAGGAAAACAAAAATAAAGAAATCAGATAATTTTATTTTTTATTTTAAAAATAATTTTTCTATGTTGAATAATTGATATAATCTATTAATTAATATGTATTTTTTAAATATATAAAAATATTTTTATTTAAGAATTTAAATTTATTTTATATCTAACTATCACTATTAAATTAATTTTTTATTATAAATCTAAACATATTTTTATTTTCAGTTTTTTAATTAAAAATGTTAACCAAACATAATTTTGTTTTTTACAAGAAAAATAGAAATACAAAAATAAATAAAAGTGAACAAACGATTTTTATACCTCAAATTTCCAGATAATATCTATTTAATACTTAACACACAACGTCCACTGCTGGAACTAAACAATTGGGAACTAAGAGTTAGTGCAATAAATTCATGATTAGCACCCACTTTGTTAAAAGAACGTATTATAATCTATCTGCAAAGACTGTATCATGATAAAGGCTCTAGCATGGTTATGAGGAGAGAGAGAGAAAGAGAGGGATAAACACGCATTCGGTATAACAATTGTCCCAAAAAGGTACAGAAGTTACGTTGGAACCCACTTGACATATGGTTCATCTTTATCATCATCTAGTAGAAGGATTGGGTCAGTTATGCAAAACAAACTTTAGAAGTGTACAAGATTCGAAGACATTACTTAAAGGCTTCTATAGCCACATAAAAGCTAAAGGGTAAAGACTAACTAGGACAAAAAGAACCTAACAGTCCTGCATCAAAGCCGCAAGTCCTGCCACATTAAGCTCTGTTACCAAACTTTTGGGTTTCAACAGAATGCTTATGTCTTATTCCTTTTGTAATGTAAGCAAGTTACTCATAATCATCAGTCCTGCATCACAGTCATCAATTAAACACCACTTTAGTATCTCTTTGATCGGCATAGTTCAAAAAGTAAAACAAACAATCTTAGCTTTCCAATGTATATAGAAACAAGAACCATATTGTTATTCATTTAATGCTTTAAAAAAATATTCACATGTTTTCCTCCTTTTTTTGAATGTACCGCGGTTTTTTTCTTTTTTTATTCAATTTTTTGATTGTTCCCATCGTTAGCAATTGGTAAACAAGCCAAAAGAGAATGTTAAAAAGGGATGCTTCCATATTGTCTATTGTGCCACCTTTCGAATCTTACTTACGCCTACTAGAACAAAGAATCGAAAATTAAAGAAGGAAGCGTTGTAGAGATTTGATTCTATAAAGATCAGTGACTTATATGCAATATCGAAACAGAAAAGCATTTATGTAAATTTGATTAGTGAATAATTCTTGGAAGTACATACTCTATCTGTATGTACCTTAATTTATAGGAAATGAACTTGCGCATAACTTGGATAAGGGATCAATAGTAAAGTGAACCTGTGGGATTACATAATCAAAATTTATCAAACCCTAAGGAAATGATAGCAAACAGTTTGGTATCTAATTAAGTTCAAAAGAAAAAGGATAACTCATACCTTGCCACCAGTTGCCTCTTGAAGCACTATTTGGATTGTTGCCATTGGGGTCATCATCTCCTCCATCTTTTTTGAACTATCAAAAAAAAATAATAATAATAATAAAAGTTGGTCGCCAAGTTAATCCACTGACGAAAATGTTACTAAATAACGTCAATTTGTCTCATTGTGTTAACCTAATGTTAGTGTGGTTAGCCAACACTATTGTATAGAAAATTATCAAAACCATTATGTTAACCAATTGGCTTATATTATTATTTGGTTTTCAAAAAAAAAAAACTAATGGGCTTATATTACAAGTCAGTTTGTTAAACTCACAACATTGCGTGAATCTGAGTTTTTGGATCTTGGAGAGTAATTTTCTTGACCTCCATAGTAGATTGATGAACTGAAATAACATGGTTCTACTGACTGGTTCTGATAAACGGAACTCATCTTATCTTTGCCAGTTACGCCACTGCCCTCTCCTCTGCCGATACGACTGTTACTATCTGAAAGGAAAATAAAATGAAGTGTGAAGTTCGAGTATACATTTTTTAAGTTTTGTATCGCCAAAATTATCAACTTGTGCTCTCTAGAATACCCGGTTTTCCATAGCTGCCATTGCCAACCTGATTTCCTGGGTCCCTTCCTACCACCTAAAAATTAGAGAAGAGGAAAAGGTAACTCAGTAAGACAAAATCCCTCAAAACTAACTGAGCCAAGTTTTTAAAGAAACTTTGCAGACAATATCACTTGTTCTCTATACATACTGTCCACATCTGTGAGTTGATTTGTTACACATCACTTTATACCATCTGCCAAATTAAGTTGAATTGCATTCTTGTCCGTCTTCCTAAGCTGTTTCTTCTATTTCCCCTTTTCCAGAACATTTAATCTCAAACTACAAATTATATGGAGGAAACTTCCATGAAAATCTCTTAAGAGGTATATTGTCTTTGCTATGCATGCAGATGCAGTACAAAAGTTATTAGAACTCGTTTAACGGATAACAGCCAAGAAACCCCCATAGTTGAAACACGCAGTAAAAGAATCTAGATGGAAAGACAAAAAAGATGAGACTCTGTACCGTTGAAGGGGAAGAGAAAATAGAATCAAATATCCCAGTAGAGGAAGATGAGGAGGAAGAGGAGTCTTTAGGACCAAACAAATGATCCAACGAAGAACCACCGACTTGCCTCTTGTTTTCCATGCTTAACTGTAATTGTTTAAGACTAAACCTCAAACCTAGGTTGCTAGTTGCTAGCTCTCTTTGTCAACCAACGAACAAAACTACTCTTTGATAGACATATATCTTCTTCAACTAGCTATAACGACCTCACTGACCCCAAAAATAGAAGGAATTTACTAAAGGAAAATATAAAAATGTAGTAGCAGTGACTGGATAAGATTTGCAGAGAGAAAACGACCAAATAAGGGAAGCAAACAGATAAAATTTCAAAGGCAGAGAGAGGACACGTGAAGATTGGCAGTTGCAGTTGTGTAGATATAGAACAAACGGTCTCTGCTATTTATAAGCCCCAAAAGAAGAACCGATCTCTTCTCCACGGATTAATTTAGTGGTGCAGCCCATGTGCCACCACTCCACTCTTTCATTTTCTTTTTCGACACATGGTTGCTTGGCTTTGTACCCAAGTGGACATGTTGCCAGCCCCAACCCCTTGTTTCCACGTGTCTCCTTATGCCCATATCTTTGACTAAATTTTAATGCGTCAAGATAATCATGGATAAGGTCGTTAGCCTCAACTTGTGCTTCTATGGGATATGCCCCTTTTACACCAAAGATGTATGGAGTCCACCATGAGGCCTCTTCCCTTCCTCTTCTCTTACTAAACCAAGATACCTATATCAATTTAGATACCGTGCACTGAATATATTGTAGATATAGACATCTTTCTTGCAAATCTTTCACGAATCCACTAGCGAATATCATGCCATGCTGTTTGTTTATTTTTTGAGGCTTTGTATCAAACTGATATTTAATAAATACTTCGAATCCTAATAGGGGATTACTTGATGGTGTGGTGAGGTTTGGAAAACAGTAACTCTTCTAAAGCCAATCCAACGTGGTTCCATAGAAATTGCAAAGGCCAAGAAATAATGAACTTGAACTAAATTTCTTTAATCACGTTCAATATACTTTTAAATTTTGATTGGTAAAAGGTCTTCTTAAAATTTTAAAAAAGGTTTACCGTTTTTTAATTTTTTTAAAAATAATACAATTTATCTCTTAAATTTTATTTTCATTAAATTTATATACATTTTATACTAGCTTGGTAATTTGAACTCTTTATCAATATTTCTTTAAAAATAAAAAATTAACCTAGTAAGATACTTCAGATTTTAAATCAAAAACACCTCGATGTATTATTTTGTAAATATTTTAGGATAATTTCAACTTTTTATAAAATTTTAAAGAGGAGAGAGAGTGGGGGGGGGGGGGAGTGATATAATTAGACCTTTTTTAGAAAAAATTAAAGGACAAAGTATATCTTTTACCAAACTTGATTCATTGTATTTGATACGATTGGTGGAAGATTCCACAATCCTAAACTTGAATCGTAAAGTAACAAGGTAGGCATTTAAGGCTTATAATATTTTGGAGAAAAAATAATAAAAAAGAAGGGTGGGCTCCAACAGGTTCCTTTTGGATAGCATAGGATAAGTGCATATCAAATCTGCACCCCTACCTCCTTTATTATGGAGCAGTTACTTAGGGGTTTTAACTGGTGATCCATGCTGTTTTTCTCTCGACAATAAAGTTTATCTCCTAAAGTCTTACTGACCAACCTGAATTTCTGTTATTTTGAGGTTATATATCGTATTCAGAATTTGTTCTGATTTGATACCGTTCTAGAGGCTTGCACAAAAGACCTTTTCCTTTGGATGTAGGAAAATTATGATTAGGATAACGTATCCTTTTTTTATATATATAATTCTTATGATGTAATTGGAGCATACTGACAAAAAAGAATATATTTAAATAGTCTTTTGTGACTCCAATATTAAATAGATTAACGCATTATTACTTTAAGAGAAGTTTCTTCACTACGAATCTTTAGGACTTATCATGAGATTTATGGACAGTAAGCAAGTCTCCCCGCTTCCGTCTATGTTTTGGGCATATCTCCTCCAACTCCTTGCCAACTTAAACTTTATCAGAAAGCACAAAATTCCATGTGAAATTCCAAGTATTGGGATGGTTTTTGACATCAGGGATTTGGTTCACGGGTCCAGACCCTTTCTGATTATACCAGCTTCACGGGTTCTCCATTTCCCAACATGTGAAATTCCTCGTGACCATGTCTTTGACATTAGTAAGCAAATTGCATGCTATCCCTTTTGAGAATATTTGAATGTTCCAATTCTTGTGGTGAAGATTACAGAGAGGGAATGTTCCAATTTAAAAAATAAGATCATACTTGTATTCTGGTCTCTTATTGAAATCTGGGAGTTGATCTGATTTTGGTTTAGTTTGGGTAAATTGCAAGGAGATTTTCTACAATTTTTTTATTTTTCCCAAAATTACAGATATTTCAAATTTAGTTTTATATTTTGATAACTACTACAACAGACTAATTTGTCAATACTGTGCAGTCCAAATTTGTATTGTTATGAGTATTGAGTAATAATTTGAACTAATTCATAATACCAATCAATTTCGTGAGCAAATAGGGAAAATAAAAGTTTAAATTACCAATGAAATATGAAGAAAATTATTGCACCCAGCTGAAATCAAATTGAAATAAGAAATTTTTTTAAACACACTAAAAATAGAAGCATCTTAATGTAATTAATCCCAAAGTTCAGGAAGATATCAGAAGAAGTCTCGTCCATCATCATCTTCGAAGATTTGCATTGACCACGTAACTTTAACTGATGCAAGTACTTTAAATATCAAAAGCAATGGCATATCTAAATTTGAAATGATGACTACAACCAAATCTGGACAGGGACGGGCATCTGGTGAAGGAATTGGAAATTAAAAGGTATAATAAATGTGACAATAAGTTATTTGTCTTCTGAATCGGAGGCCAACATCAACATGGCAAATTATGTTACTATTTGCTGAAAAATACGAGGAACATATTCGCTGGCATTCTAAAAGGTGAAAACTCTAAATTCCAAATGTCAACGGTTTTTTTTTTTTGAAAATAAATGTCAACAGTTACAGGGACTTTAATTGGCTATTGTCTGAAATTTCATACCTGCGAGATTAAAATAATTTTAAAAAACTCCAAAATTTTAGTTTATAGTTATTAAACAGCTTTGTTGATTAGATCTTAAGGTATGTACTTTTTTAGTTAAACGGTTAAGACACTTTAATGTCCTATACCTAATATAATTAGGTTTATCGAGTATAAAACTAGAGTTTTTTAAAAAAATTTTAGCAAGAGTACATTAGATCAAGAAAAAAGTTCAGTACAGAAGCAGAATCCCAATAAGTACAAGATAAGACTCCGACCAAATTAGACCAAAGGAAACTTTACGAATATGAACAGAAAAGCCTAACAATTATCTACTTCCAACATCTTCACTCATATTCGTCATTCAACAGGGAGAAAGCACTTAAGACTAGTTTCTATAGGGTCTTCATTTGAAATTGGATATTTCTTTTCCTCTCTGTCTGGTCAACTTCTCCAAATCTGTGTTCCTACCCCCAATTAGCATCATCCCTTTTACTTGAAATGCTTGCCTAATCTACTTCCTTTTTGGTCTCCATTTGATTGCCTTCCCCTGCTAAGATACTGGTAGGAGGGGATCTTGTTGCATTCTTTCTCCTATGAACCGGTCAAGACTAAATGAGGCTTTTAGTGCTTTGGATTCCTTGCCTTTTAAGAGATCTTCCACCTTCTTGGGCTTTGTCATTTCTTCCTTAGTCTCTTGAGCACTATATTTTAGTCCTGCAAAAGAGAGCACGATTAGAGTAAAAAGTCATTAGTGCTCTCTGCTAATCCCTCAGTTTTCTGATTCTCTACTCATCAAGATCTCCATCATCAGTGAATGTATCTGATGGATTAAAGACCAAATACTTGATAATGCATTCTTGAGTGCCCTTCTATTCCTTTCTTTCTATATTTGATAGACTGTGCAAGCTAAGGCTAGAATTGTTATTCTAGACTATTGACTCCTTTTTTTTTTATTATAGAAGTAAACCACTGAATTATTTTTGCAAATTAGAAGGACATACATTTAGATTGCAGCAGCCAAGTATCGAATTCCAGATTTGTTCAGCAAAGGTGCAATCAAAAAATTGGTGATCATGATTGTCAAGAAGATCTAAGCATAATGAACAAAAATTAGGAGAGATTATTAGATGAATTCTATCTTTGGTTCTAAGCCTTTGTTGACTTGCTAGCTAGAGTATAAACCTTTGCTAGGAATAATTAAGTTGCTCCTAGTCAGGTGGTAACAATCCTTTTTTTTTATTGAAGGTTTTAGAATATTAAAAGTAGGGGATTTTGTAAATTTCTTTGATAAGTAGTTTAATATTGTCAAATGTCATAAATAAATTATCTCACGTTAAAAAAAAATTGATTGTTGAAATGAGTTATATACAATAAAAGACTTATAATCCATTACTTTAAAATTTTTAATTGAGGTATAATATTCTTGAATTGTAAATGAATACTCACTTGATCTAATTAAAGTTCTTTCTAGACTCTTTCAGAAGTATTTATGCAACACCTATCCAAACCATTCTATCTTTCTTTAACACATATAGATTTAAAAAGAAAAGAAAAGAAATGATTACAGTTCTAGCATTTATGGGTTATTAGTGGGAGGCCAGTAACATGAGTTCAAATGAATTATAACGGATACTGGAATTAGTAACTGAATTGGGCTAATTTATAATAACAACCTAAAATAGTAAATTTATAAGTAGGACTTTTTGACTAAATAACATAAAGGGTTAATTAAGGCCTTGTTTACTTTGATTTTCGTTTTTTATTTTGATTTTCTATTTTTTTAAACACAAAAATCAATAAAAAAAACACACTAATATAACATAAAAATCGATAAAGAAAATACAATTACCAAAACAAAAATACAACAACTACAACACAAAACCACAATCCACAACCCAATCCCTTGTGTTTTGACATTTTAATTTTAATTTTTTATTTACACATTATTATTTATCTCTTTATATATTATTTAGCTATCAGACATGCCTCTTCTTCTTTCTTTTTTTTTTTTTTTGGTTCATTCATAACTTTGAAACGATGAATTGCAATTTAACATCCTCAATATTATGTCATTTTAAGTGAAAAAAAAAAAAAGAGAAAGCTTGAAAGTTTACGAAATGTGAAAGAGGAATTCTGTGATAGCTAAATAGTATCATAGGGAAATAAATGATAGTTTTCTAAATATAAAGACTGAAACAGAAAATTGTCAAATTATAGCAAGTCTTAATGTATATAGTCCTTAAAATAAGGCTCTTCTTTTCAAAAAAGATAATTTGGTCAAAGATTGGATTTATAATTTTCTTTTTTTCCTTAACTTCTATTGTAATTTAAAAGAAACATACCATTTTCCTTATCTTCTATTTTAATTTAAAAGAAACATATCATTAAACTAAAAAGATCATTATGACTATCACAAAAATCAATATTTTTTAATTCCAAAAATATTAATGATTTTTATGGGGAAAAAATAGGGTTTAGATCATTGAAAGTTACCAATTTAATATCTTAAAGGTTTAAAAATAAGTAAAAATTAAATTATAACAAGAGTACT
>JAOXYD010000136.1:10248455-10262498 GCA_028565735.1 Pinacopodium congolense
CTTCTTGAAACATACCTAACTTTAAGATTAACATCATAAATTCAAACCATTAGTGATTAAGCATGTTTTGTTATCATTAAAACTAAGATTGGAACCTCCCTTGGTTCAACAAAACATAAGCATGTAAACTTATTTAGGTTTTTATTCGACCAGAAATAAAAGGCCACATCAAGTTCCCTAAATGAAATTTACATTATTTGCAATGAACTCTTTTATTTCTGTGGTGAATTTGAGATAACTTTATTTTCAAGAAAAAAAAGAGATAACTTTATCCTGTTAAGAGATAACTTTATCCTGCGTTACTTGGTTAAATGCACTATATTTAAGTTTTGGTAGTTTATTTACAGAAATTTATATTGGCTATTGTTAATGGGTGGTTTTCATTGGTTTTTAATGTATAATTTGCTATGGTTTTATCCATTTATTGTATGAATTACACCAATTTAGAGTTATTTTGATTAATTTCAGGTATATGGTGAATTAGGAACAAATTGGAAGAGTTTTTGATTGAATTGGAGCAAAATGAGGCATGGAGGACAATTATCTAAAAGCTATATAACGGTACCCTTACCCGTCATATAGGTCACATCCACCTGCCGTATAGCTTCGAATTTCATAGCTATATGGCCTTATCTTAAGGCATTGTATTAGTCCATGCACCTGTCATATTACTTACTATACGCGTCATTTTTATTATTTTTAAGGTAAAACTTAACTGAATCAATTGGGGATTATTCCAAAACCATAGCAGTCATTGAGAAGAGTATAAATACTCTTATTTTCACATCTTGAAGGAGTTCTTTTTCCATCATATTCAATAGAACATTCATAGTTTTAGGTTTTTGTCTAGTTTTTCCTTGCTTTCTTTTTAGTCTGAATTTGGTTGGTTATTTAGCTTTAGAGGAGCATCCAAGTGGTGGAAATTGATAGGTTGTAGTAGGCAATGACCTTCTTTGTACTGTAATTTTGTTATTTTTGTTTTTCCCCCTTGTTTGACTCTTTTTTACATATATTATTCAATGAACATGCTTTATTTGATTTATTATTTTTGTTAATTGATTAATATGTGTGAGTAATCTATTTTGGTAGAGATTAGGAAAGTATTTAGGTTGAAAATAGATTAGGTTAATGATATTTTGCATTGATTGAGTATTTGATTCTTCCAATTTGGCTTGATCACCTAGGTTGGAACATTAGGTAATTTGAATTCCATGAAAATTGGGTTTTTAATTATCGAAAAATCAATTGTGTAACATACTTAAATCTAAGAGTGGATTAAGCCTTAGTGTCTTATGTGAGGATCTTAAATTTAACGAACTTCGATTTAGGCTTTTTGATTTTTATGCCTTTTATTCTAAGTTATTTACGAATCAAATAGGTAATTTGAGTTTAAAAGAGATAGGATATTTCTATGATCATTAGTAATATCTTCAGTCTATGAAGTAGATTAAGTGATCAATCTGCTAAAATTCGAAACCTTAACTAGTTATTACTTTTAGAATTTTTAATTTTTAAACATTGTCAAATTTAATTTTTTTATCAATTAACTTTTCGTTAGTTTAAATTTCTATTCACATCATTCAAAC
Organism: Pinacopodium congolense; assembly: GCA_028565735.1. Lineage (NCBI taxonomy): Eukaryota > Viridiplantae > Streptophyta > Magnoliopsida > Malpighiales > Erythroxylaceae > Pinacopodium > Pinacopodium congolense. Next base: position 10,250,042 of record JAOXYD010000136.1, read on the forward strand.
CTTGATTCTCTGAGTGGATTACACATTGTTTACATTGTAATTTTCATATTTTGGTCTCTCAATTATGATACTCGATCTGCTCCATTTTATATTACATGTTAACAAGGTACATTTGCTTTTGATTTGATCTACGTTAGAATTGTATTTATATTACTTTTTTTTAGACAACAACAAGTTTTTAGCACCGTTTCCAAGAACCTATTTGTAAGATATTAGGTTTAGATGATGTTGATTTTCTCTTTGTTTGTTTTGTTTTTGTACATTTTATTTCGTGTTTTTAGTGCGTTATTTGCGTTCCTTTAGTTGGATTTATCTTGTTTATGCACACTCAAGGTTAAAAGCCTAGGATCTTACCACTTGATACTAAGATTGAAAAAACTGCTTACAGGTTATACAAAGAAGCTCGATTGGATCAGAGTAGCAAGATAGAAGAAGGAGTTAGAGAAGAGCAACTTATGAGTGAAGCACATTTTGCAGAGATGGAGCATCAAGAGGAAGAGATTATGTAGCTTCCTGAAGAGAGAAGGGAATTAACCATGATGGATTTGACCATGGGGCATAATAACTAACCTATTCTTAGTATTATAAGGCCTAGGGTCACAACAGCTAATTTTGAGATTCCCCACGGTATCATAGTTATGGTGAAGGCATCTCAATTTGGAGGAAGGATCTGAACACCTATTTAGAGACTTTTCTGGATATTTTTGATTTATTCAACTAAAATGGTATTTCGGAAGATGTAATGAAGTTGAGATTGTTCCCTTTTTCTCTAAGGGATAAAGCTAGATCATGGTTGGCTACATTGTAGTCAGAATCTATTACTACATGGGATGAGCTGATGAAGTTATTCTTGGCCAAGTTTTTTCTACCTGCTAAGGTAACCAAGATGAAGGCAGAAATCACCTCTTTCATCCAGTTTAAGAATGAGAGTTTATATGAGGCGTGGGAGTAGTTTAGAGATATGTTAACACAGTATCCTAGTCATAGGTTCTCTACATAGCATCGGGTTAACACTTGCTATATAGGAGTGACACCATCAACCAAAAGCATCATAAATGCAACAACAAGAGGTACCTTAAAGAGGAAAACATCAAAGCAAGCCTAAAGATTAATTGATGAGAGGGTCACAAGAAGTTTCAGTACCATACAGGGAGGAATCACAGAAGGTCTACAGATGGAGGTTCCTACAAAGAAGTTAGATAGTATGATGCACAATGTCAAGGGAGGAGTGAGCTCATAAATGAAGAGTTATGATATATGTGAGCATTATGGTGGAGATTCCTATCCATCCTCAGAATATCAGGTTGAGAACCATTTGTACAGGAGTAAGGAGAGGAACATTAGGTGGGTAACTAGAAAAGGCAGAGAGGGGGATCCATTTTCTAACATCTACGACCCAAGATGGAGGAATCACCCTAACTTCTGTTGGAGAAATGATTAGATGACACAACTACAACCATCTAATGCTCAGAGACTACCTCCTTTAGGTTTCAAGGCTTCCACTTCCATGTTACTAGAGAAATCCATCCTTAAAGAACTACTTAAGAAGTACGCCTCTAATACTGAGGTTAGGATGCAAAACCAAGAAACCTTTATAAAAAGTTTGGAAAATCAGATGATCCAAATTGTGAGTTTGTTGAAACAAAGGCCTCTAGGCTCATTACCTAGCACTACAGAGGCTAACCTGAGAGAGCATACAAAGGCAATTTTATTATGAAGTGGTAAACAACTGAAGAGAGTTGAGGAAAAACAGAAAGAAGAAGAAGAGGAGAAGAATTAGGAGAAAGAGACTTAAGACAAAAGCAAAGAGGAAAAGGAAGAACGAGCTACAAAAGAGGATCATTTTAGGTTATTTGCTCATTACAAATCTAGTAAGATCTCAGATCCCATATCTTTAAAGGCTTAAAGGTAAACAACTAGATAAAAAATTTATTCAATTCCTTGAAATTTTTAAGAAGTTATATATTATCATTCTATTTGCTGAAGCTATAACATAGATGTCCTCTTATGCTAAGTTTTTAAAGGAAATTATGTCTAACAAGAGGAGGATTAAAGAGTATGCAATAGTGAAGCTAAATAAGGAGTGCTTAGCTATTTTACTAAAAAAGTTGTCACTAAAGCTCAAGGATCCAGGTTGTTTTATTATTCCATGCACTATTGGGGGTTTGCCTATTGATAGAGCATTGATGGATTTAAATGCAAGTATTAATTTGATGTCTCTTTCTGTTTTCAATAAGGTTGGATTAAATGAGCCTAAACCCATTATAGTTTCACTGCAATTAATGAATTGGTCGATTATATATCCAAGGGGAGTCATTGAGGACTTGCTCTTAAAAGTGAACAAGTTCATCTTTCCAATAGACTTCTTAGTTCTGGATATAGAAGAAGACAAAGACATCTCCATCATCCTTGGAAGACCATTTATGGCTATAGTATTATTGATATGCAACACAAAAAAATTATCTTAGGCTTTAAGATGAAGAAATATTGTTCAATGTGTTTGATGTCATGAAGCATCCATCAACCCTTGACTCTTGCAATTTTATTAATGTATGGTATCCTGATACTGATCATTCTTCTGTAATTTGTTTAGGATTATTAGAAGAAGAGGCATAAAGAGTACTCGAAGAGTTAGGCGAAGTTCAAGATGAGTTAGGGGTATAAGGTGCTAGTGTGGAGCATGCATTGGCCACAGTATCGGACTTATGAGCCTCTCCAGTGACTAGCCAAACCATTGCCCAAGCCATTAATGAAAGACCTCTAACTCTTGAGTTCAAGCCTTTGCCTATTTATTTAAAGTATGCATTTCTAAACCCATTTGAGCATTTACTAGTTATTATTTTTTCTTTTTTGATAGATACCATGAAAGAGAGACTATTGAGGGTACTTCGAGACTATGAGAAAGTTATTGGATGAATTATTACAGATATTAGAGTTATTAACCCCTCCTTCTACATGCACTTCATTTTTATAGAGGATGGAAGCAAGGCATTGGTACATCCCTTGTGAAGACTCAACCCACATACGAAGAATGTGGTAAAAGATAAGGTAGTGAAGCTTTTGGATAAAGGTATTATCTATCCCATCTTTGATTCTGGTTGGGTGAGTCTTGTGTAAGTGTTGCTAAAGAAAGGAGGCACCACTATTATGGAAAATGAAAAGAACGAGATGATAGCTAATAGGAAAGTAACTAGGTGGAAAATGTGCATATATTAAAGGAAGATGAATGATACCACCAGAAAAGATTACTTTCCTTTGCCTTTTATTGATTAGATGATTGAGAAATTATCTAAACAAAACTTTTATTGTGTCTTAGATAGATGTAGTGGTTATTTGCAGATTTCGGTAGCCCGGAAAGATCAGTAGAAAATAACTTTTACATGTCCCTATGGTATATTTGCATATAGACCATGCCTTTTGATTTATGTAATGTTGTAACTGCATTTCAAAGACACATGATGGATATTTTCTTTGACATGCTTGAAACTTGCATTGAAATTTTTATAGATGACTTCTTTGTGTTTGACACTTCATTTGATGTATGTTTAGATAACTTAAAGAAAGTCATATGAATATACCTATTTATTGCTTAATTAGAAAAAATGTCACTTCATGGTCCAAGAATGCATTTTTCTAGGCTACAAGATATCTAGTAAGGGAATATAGGTAGACTCAGCTAAAATTGATGTCATTAAAAAACTTCCTCTACCTAACAATGTTAAATCTATTCGGAGTTTCTTAGGTTATACTAGTTTTTACCGTCGTTTCATCAAGGATTTTTTTAAAATTACTAGACTTTTAACTGAACTGCTTGAAAAAGATGCTGTATTTGATTTTGATGATGATTGCATGACATCTTTTCATTTATTAAAAAAAAATTGTGACTGTTCCTATACTTATATCAATATAACTTGTAAACGTTTACTACATATAGTTCATCCTTGTAAACATGTCATGAACTTGATTGTGAGAATGTGGTCGTTTATAAATGTTCTTTGCTCTAACTAAATGCAAGAATGTGTTTGATCATTTGAGATTGTTTTTTAATGGACTTGAAGTGCAAAAGTAGCAGTGGTGCTTTGGTTAAGTAGATAGAAGTGTTTTGAATTGCTTTTCAAGAACCTAAAAGTTTTGGTTTTTTTTAAATAACAGTTGTTATAATGCTGAAATTTTTAATAAATGTTTCTTTTATAAACTTCCACTACTATTCCTTTTCTTGTCTTTATAGTGACTTTAAATTATTTTGAAGAAAAGGGAAAAGGATTAGCCCTAGGAGAACTTTCTAGTTGGGCTGGATATCGACTAGACAGTTTTCGTGGGGTGCCGAGCAAGTGACCTAGTCATCAGGAACGGGGCCTGTCAGAAGGAACCAATAAGCTCTTCTAATGGTAGGGTGTTCAAATCCTTCACCTCTTGAATTATGATCACCTTAATCTCTCAATTTTTTAGTAGTGACTTAAGGATTTTCCTTAGCAATTCAACATTAGCATAAGACTTTCCTAAACATTTTTAATGAATTGATAATGTCAATAAACCTTGTACACATGCTTGAAATGATTTTATCATATTGCAAGTAAAGAAATTCATATTGGTGTGTGAACATGGACACGTTATTCTCTTTAACTTGGTTGGTGATCTCATATGTTACTATTAAATTATGCCATATTTAATGTGCTGTTTCATACATTGAAACTCTATTGGATTCATTTTTACCTAAAGTACAAAAATAAAATATAAACAGCCTTATTGTCTAATGAAGTCATTATCTTATCATCATTATTCCATTCTTCTTTACCTTGGGCACTCTTTCATTTCTTACAATTTTTATAGGAATGCATGACCCATTACTCGTAATCTCTCATAAATTTATATTTTTAACCATAAAGAATATTTTAATCCTAGTTTTCTAATACACATAATCATTCATATCAAAAAAAGGTGTCCTACTTACATTTTGCATCTTCCAAGTAAGTGATGCTATCAAGTGTGCCATATGGATCTTTTACTTAATAATTTCATTAGAAATTATATAACTATAAAGTGAACCTAAATATAATACTAATTATTAGTCTTAATAGCACTTCATAGGGGGAATGCATTAGGTGTTTAAAAAATTTTGTACATGAATCACCTAAAGCAATTTTGTAATGTTTGTAATCTTTAAACTACAATTCAACCTAAATGTGATGAGTATGCTTATGTCAAATGCTCATAATAATAATATAAGGCAAATTAAAAAAATAGAAATAGAGAGATAAATAAAGAAGCAACACAAACAATTTTTATAGCGATTTAGCAATATTCCTTATTACCTACGTCCACTCTCTAACAATCTTATTAGAAATTTTACTAACAATTAAAAAGTTTATAAATCTTCTTTAGGTAAAATGAACCCTTTACAAAATCCAATCTTACTTTAGTAAAGTTGAGGATTAACCTTATACAAATATTCCTTAAAGGTAAAGAGGAATCTTTTAATTGAATTCCAATCCTAACAATCTCAACAACAACAACAAAAACCGTTTTAACAAATTATACACCTCAAAGATGTTTCACTTGAAAATTCAATAATTATAGGGATCATAAGTTTATCAAGATGAATGATATGAATAAAAAACTTCTTTAAATCTTTAAAAATGGAACTTATTGGATTGAAATCACAAAAACCAAACTTTTTCTTAAAAGAAACATAAAAAAACATAAAAAACTTAACAAAATCCAAAGAAAATTTCTCTGATTTCTTTTATACTAAAAACCATCATAAAATTTCATAAAGATTGTTTCAAAACCTTAATCCATCTATTTATTGTGATTTTAAGTTTAAAATACCATTAAGGTGCAAAACTAGTCGTTACTCTTAAAGAAAAAGATGTTAAATTTCAAAAACTAGCCATTACATCTTCTATTAGGGAACAAAATGAAATACCATAACGACGTTATTAATCACCGTTGTTATGACTCTGTATAGACATTGGACTACAATGACACCGTTCATATTACCATTACAGACCACCGTTTGACTAATGGATGACTACAATGGTGTCATTCATATCGCTATTGTATACCACCATTTAGTCACTGGAAAACAACGTGACAACAATAGTGCTATTGAGCCTATTATTATGAGGTTTCATTAAGGCATTGTAAAATTCTTCATAAATTAACCAAAGCATTTATAAACACTTCTAGACTCCCAAACCTTAGCTTAACCAAGTTTAAAAAGTTCCCTAAAGTAATTTTTATAATTAATATATTTCATTTGAAATAAAAAAAAAACTTAAAGTGCCTTGATCCATGTAATTTTAAATATATTTTGAAACTTTTGAAGCTATAATCAATTCCAAACAATCATTAAACATTCTAAAAACTATTTCTTTTACTTTAAAATAATCGCACAATTTTCAAAATCATCTGCAATGTAATTTTAAAAACCAAGATGTTTTAATTGAATTCAAAAATAAAATTTTTCTTGAATTTTAAAACTTTATGCTCTTCTAAAAAATTTATACAATATGGATACAACTTTGAGTCCCTAAAGTTATTAAATCTCTAAATAAAACTTATAAGAAAAATTTAAACTACCTAAAGCAAAATTCAAACTACCTAAGTATACCAAAAACCAAGTCTAACTCCTTTGAACTTGTTCCATCCTCAAATTGGCCTATTGCGCAATTTTTTTTTACTTCACTTTATCATCAAATCATCCTTCAATGAACCTATCTTTCAAACCTTTTATGATATAATAAATCATTAGTAATAATCATAGTTTATTATCATTAAACTTATATTAGAACATCCTTTAGTTCAACAGTTTTATCATCATCAAAACTTAGAAGAACTACTCTTGGTTCAACAATGTTTTTACTTAATTTAAAGTTCAAAATTTTTTTGACCTTATTCCTTGTGTTCATCTTAACTTTCCCTATTTATACATTTAGTAAATTTTTTATACAAGCTTTCATTAATTGCTTAAAAAAATATTGTTACTATAAATTTGAACAATTAGAATGTTATTCTTATGTTTTTTTAATGAAAAGTGTTTTATAAACCTTGCCTTTTGTAAAATCATTTTCCAAAATAAATGTACTTAATCTATCATATCAAGCTACAAGAGCTTGTTTTAAACTGCAATAGTTTTAGAAAGTTTATAAATATGGTTTCACACCATGAATTTCAAAAATAGTATGCTAATCAACATAAACTTCTTCTTTAATAATATCATTTAAAAAATTAAGTTTTTAATACACATTTGAAATATTTCAAAATCTATGTATGATACAAATATAAGTAATAATTTAATGGTTTCTAATCTAACTATTGGTATTAAAGTTTCATCAAAGTCTATAACTCCTCAATAAAATTATATCCTTTAGCCACTAAATCTTTTTTTACAATAATGCCCAACTAATATTTTTTTTAAAATACCCACTTGATACTATGATTTGGTAGTTTTTAGGTCTAGATACTAAAGTCAGCATCTTACTCTCAAATCAGTTCGATTTTTCATTTATAAAAACCCCACTTTCATCACTAAAAACTTATTCCATAGTCTTATGCTAAATTTGAGAAATGAAAGTAAGATGAAACATATCTCTAGACTGTAATATATAGTGATCAACTCTTATTGAGCATCATCTATGATTTGATTTAAAGGAGGACTTTTGTTGAATTTCCAATCTCTTATAAGCTCCTCATGCGTCTTATTTTCCTTATTTAGCTTTACAATGTGCTTGTTTGACTTATTTGAGGTCTCTTGATAATCATTTTTATTATCTTTAAGGCTAATTTCTCCAAATCTTCGAATTGACTTAGATCATCATCTTTACAATTCTTCTTGGAAGCTTAAGGGTTAGATTCATAAAAAATAAGATACATAAACTCTTCAATGATAAGACTCTTCTTATTGAATACATAATATATTTTACTGATTAAGAATCAATTAAGAAAATTTCTCCATCCGTTTTATAGACAAAAAATTTTTAAAAAATTTTAGTATTCAAAATACAACACTAGCAATGAAACACTTTTAAGTAACACAATTTTAACTTCATTTTAAGTGTCTGTAATTGAATTTGAAAGATGTGCATTATTGGAAAATGAAGCTCAATTGGTAGGCTATTATGCTTGAATATCACAAGACCAAATGTTAGTTACTTGATGTAGCACCTTAGTCAATCCATGATTCATTCTAAGAAAAACATTTATTGAAATACTTGAGTAAATATCATTCAAAAGCTTTTTTTTTTCCAGTTGTTTGTCAGATTTTTGTGTGTTTTATGATGCTACTTTGGAAGACTAAAAAGCAGTTTATACTTTGGCCTTCCTCTACTGAACGTGCCAGTATAGGTGCATGCTTGACCGAATGATTATGGTTATCTATCTATATTGGAGGATTTTCATGTCCAAGAGCAGATTCCAATTCCAATGCATTAGAATAACAACGCAGCAGTACATATTCAAAATGATCCATTATTTCATGAACGCACAAAACATTTGGATATTAACTGTAATATTGTTGATGAATATCTCAAGAAGGGGTTCATCCAGCTTCTGTTTCCTCCTAAGCTCAATCGGTAGACATTTAATCCAACAGTGCTCGTCAACAGCTTTGTTTTAAGTTGGGTTTAGTTGATTCTCCCAAACCCCAAGTTGAGGAACAGAGCTGCTGGAATTTATTGTGCATGATGGGAGTTAAGGGAGATACTGTAAGATGTAGCCAAGTGAACTAAGGTGAACTGGACTAGACTACCCAATTAAGACCTTTCTTGGAGTCTAAAGTTTTAAATAAAACTAGAGAGAGCTAGTTACCTGTAAATAAGTAGTTGTTAGCCTTCTGTATGCATTATCAGTGCACAAATTCTATTTATGCTATATTGTACACAATCATAAATAAAAGACTTCTCTGTCAAGGTTATAATCGATACGGTATTGTGATTAAACGATCAGTTGATACAGAACCCCTCTTCATGGAGTAAAAAGCTTGCATATAGTAAAATGTAACAAATGTCATGTATTATTTTAGTACGGGCAAATTAGATTAGCCCCGTCACTTGAACGTGATGGAGGTTACGTGCTGGACCTTGTAAAAGTCTTCTCCTTCAATTCCGTAAGTTTTTTTTAATCTCCTCTGAAATTCTTCTTTCATGTCTATCAGAGTCAGATCGCGAAGGTTAGTGACAAACATCAAACCTTCTGGCATCATCTTAAGTCCATACAGCGATACAATTTCTAAACTCCTAAGACATGGCATTGCACCTTCTTCCACTTCCCATTCCTGTAAGCTCCGTATATAAAAAAGTTCAAGAATTTCAAGTTTAGGAAAACCATGAGCAGAGCACACCATTTTCGAGCCTCTAAATGACCCGTTACCCAGTGACAAAAATCTCAAGCTATGCAGCTTCTCTAGGATATCCATTGGATCTTTCTCAAAGGCACTTGATTCCAAGCTCAACTTAACAAGGGTTAATGGCAAAAATTCCAGGTTCCGATAGATAGAATTATGCTGCTGCACATTGTCATCTATTTTCCCATGTATACTTAATTTTGTGAGACCACCACAGCGTGCGATAGGTCTCAGGTCCGGAAAAGAACCCTCCCACGTTCTCATCCTCAGGATACGTAGCCGACCAAGGTGAAATATAGGAGAAGACAAGACCTCCTCGATTTCGTAAGTTGTCGAGAAAAATACTGCTAAATTGCGAAGGTTCGTCAACTTGAGCTTTGCGTCGTTTTTTATTAGATTTTCCGCTGCTGTCCACTTCAAAGTTTCCAAATGTTTCAAGGTGTCCACTCGCCAACTTTTGTGTAGCAATGTCCCAAAGTTTACTACCAGATGTCTCAAATTCTCTAACTTCCACACCACATCAGGTAGCTTTACGTCCTGATTTCGGCTCCTCAGATCCAGTGTGTATAAGTTCCTGAGGTTGCCTAACGATTTTGGTATCTGAACCCTTTTCTTCTTCCAAGAATTTGTTCTTAGTTGAACATACCTCAGGTGTATTTCATTACCAATTTGTCTAAGCACATTTTTACCACCAAGAGACGGATTCGTAACATTCAGGACTCTAAGCAGTTTGGATTTCCTGAGGATGGACATTAGTGGCCGTCTAGCATTCTTATACTGACCTATATCACTGAAGAAAAAAAGCGAACGAAGTTGTCGATCTCGATTACCTGAAATGAAGTTTCGAATTGGCGGATTGGCAAAGTTGGCATTTTCCTGACAATGAATAGAAACTCTGCGAAGCGTCGAGTCTAAAATTTGGAAGAATTATCAAACTCTGTGTTCTCGGATAGATCCATCACTCCGAAGAAATTCTCCTCTCTTGCCTTTGAAACGCAAATGTCTCGCATAAGATCATGAAGTCTAAATGTTTTCATTCCTGTTCCATCGTACCCCACTTGACTCACTTGAACCATGCATCTGTTTACGAGCTCTTTCAGATACTCTTCTCCTACATCTTCCATTGTCTCGCTTCCTTCTTCCATTAATTGTGGTACAAAGCCTTCGGCGATCCACATTCGTAATAGTTGCCTCTTTCGAATCTCGCAGTCCTCTGGAAATTGAGATAGATACAGAAAACATGGTTTTAAGTGGTAAGGCAAATCATAATAGCTTAATGTTAGTATTCCATACACTCCTCCGTAAGGATGTTGTTGCTGCAACTTCTTGAATTGTCCATTTATGTTTCTGTAAACTGCTTCCCACTCATTCAATGACTTCTTGGTCGCCAACAGACCGCCAAGGACTGCAATTGCTAGGGGCAGTCCTCCACATTTCTTCACCATCTCTTGTCCCAACTTGTCGAAGTCCTGTTGGTTTTCGCCCATCAAAGAGTTATTTTCACCAACAAATGCCTTACTGTTTAGGAGCAACCACCCTTGTTCGTCCGTCAAGAAAGGCGGCTCTATGGGCGAGCTATTAGAATCTGCAAAAGAAGCAACTTCTTTGTTTCGAGTTGTGAACAAAATTTTGCTTCCTGATACCCCATTAGGAAAAGCAGATTTTAAAGTTTCCCACGCTGTGATACTCCAAATATCGTCCAAAACAACCAAGTAGCGTCTCTCTTGAAGCACTTGGTAGGTTTTCTCAAACAATTCAGCTTCTGTTACAGAGACATCAATCGAACAACCAACTTTTCTCAGGACAGAACACACAACATCCCTCGGGGAACAATTCTGGGAAACAAAAACCCAAGCACACAAATCAAATTGTCGCTTCACGTCAACGCTGTTATAAACTTTCCTCGCCAGAGTGGTTTTTCCTAGTCCACCCATGCCAACAATTGAAACTACGCGCAAACGTGCATCTCTTGCCAACAACTGTGACTTAAGTTCCCTGATAGGTTCCTCCAAGCTTATAATATCACCTTTCTCTGCATGCGGATACGATCTTCTAAATCTTTGTTGCATCTCACTCCCAGACTTAGTCCCCTCTCCTTCACTCACAAATTTGATACCATAAATCTGCATACCAGTTGAAATGTCTTGAATCCTGTTCCTTATTGACGTAATCTTGCTCTGTAACTTGAGCTTGACGAATATGGAAGTGATCTTATTTGTGTATCTGTGCAACCCATCCCCTGTATCCGCAACCTTAAGAAGAAAAGTATCAATAACATCTTCTGTGTCGTAAGCTACGTCTCTGATCTCAGCAACCCAGTTGCGGACACGTTCTTCCTGATCCTGCCTTTGGTCGGCATCTTTTAAGAAGCAGAGCATGCGCTTGAGTTCAGCTTGTAGGCGTTTGACTTCCTCCTCTGCACCCAACAAAGAGGTTGATTTTTGGTTGAGAAAATCAGCAATTCTTTGGATAGCTAAAGCAAGAACTGGCTGCGCAGTGTAAGACATGATGATAGTTTCCGCCATTTCTCGTCTTCCTCTCCCTTCTTCTTCCTTTTCTTACAGCTCTTTTACCGAAGAAAACTCCCAAGATATGAATGTGGTTTGAATTGAACAACCAGCCATGCTCCTTTTCAAAGCCACCGTCCCAAGTTGACCAAATATTTTATTCATCAAAGGAAAAGAAATAACATGGTTTATATTTTCTTTACAGTTTTCCTTCACATTTGAACTTGTGTTCACAGACCTGCGGATCCATTCCCTTGAATATTCCACCAACTTGTCCGAAAGCCGCATAGATAAAGCCTCCCTCTGTGACTTATATATATATATATATATATGCCTCCCATCACATTCTCGGATTCGGCGGTCTGATGTACAGAACAGTCAAGTTTTGAAGAAAGCATGTGCCTGAAAAGCGATATTCTTTAATTATTTATGGACATATTACGCGGTTTGAAACAATCTGATTAGCACCACGAGAGGATAAACCCCGTTCTGTCTCTGATCAAGCAAATTACTCTGAGTTATAGCGGCCAAACTTCTGCTACAATAGAGTCGCGTCGCTTCAATTTTGGCCCCGGGAAATTTCCATTAGCTCACATCTCGTGCCAGA
>JAOXYD010000136.1:10262598-10278857 GCA_028565735.1 Pinacopodium congolense
AGGTCTTATGCTTGAGGATTTCTTTTTTATTATGTTTAAGAATAAGGTGTTTCATTGTTTTCTGTTAGATTTTACAATGTACTTACAGATTTATATCATATTATGTGAAAAAATGTAGTCACAGAAGCAAGTATGCAAACATTCCCTCCAAACAGTGGTGGTGGTGTTACTGGTAGCAGCAGCCGGGGTTATCAGACTCTTTCTACTCCACCTGGTAGAATTGCTCATTGGCACATGTTTTGTTTATGAATCACACGCATTAAGAAATGTGCAACAAGTAGTTTTAGTATACCTAAGTGTACTTGAGCTAGGAAGAAAGGAAAACTACATTGACCTCAAATAAGTTGCTACAAAAATGATGCAAGATCAAATAAAAGGCACAATGATACATACCAGAAATTTTGAAGCTGAAAGTGGCAAATATTCACATTCCTTAGGAGACTATTCTTTACAAATTTTGGTACGTCAGCAGGTTCTAATTCCTTATAAAGTGATATTCCGTTTTTTGTTTTTTCCTTTTTGATGTTTGGGGGAAAGAAGAAGAGGGGTGTATCCAGATGCTTTAATTGTTACAAACTGATACCTCATACATGCTGGTAGGCTTATTTAATGTCGCTTGTTATATATCATTTCATGATAGCAGCCCATAGTTTTTAATAGTAGTGGGGCTTGAAAGTGCTAAGTTGTGCGTCCTTTCTCATGTTTGGATGTCATCTGCTATACAGTGATCGTTTCATCAATTTATTGTGTGCTCATATTTGCTTCATTTATTCATATGTGCAACAAAAATTTGTATATGGTTAATAACCTATCATCCAATACTTGCAGAAGGATTTGAGCAACAGCAACCAAACAACTGGAAGGGGGTTTTTAGTATTTCATCATACGCGAAGTACTTCAATTTAGATACAGATATCATCCTAAACAGATTGATGAGCTCTTTATATCCTATTGGAGGAGATTTTTTCAGCAAGATTGATGCAAACCCTGATTTGTGAGTTTGGAATCACTCTTCATGGCCACTTCCATCTCTTTGGTCTTTTTCTTTTCTTATTATTTCCTTTCTTCTGCCTTTTTCCCTTTGCACCTATCATTTGAGATAATCTATGTTGATTTGAGAAGATATTTCTGCCCTTGGGATATGAATGCACTGCAATAAGTACCTTGAAGTGTCATTTCTGTGTTCCTCATGCTTGTAGTTTCAGTAGGAACTTTTATTGTACCTTCCTAATGAAAGAAGATTGATAGGGCGAACACATTTATATGAAATTATGTTGTGCAATCCTACGTTATACAACAACCCATCCGAAATATGTTGAGCTGCGCTTAGAGAAGATGTGTCACAATGATTTTATTTCACTATTTATGTGAAAGGTCATAATGCCCACCAACTATCTAATGTGCTATTTTATTGAACTCTTTATGTGCTAGATACGGGCTTGTATGGATTTCGACAACACTGGTATTTGTGCTTGCTTCCTTTGGAAATTGTGCCACTTACCTCATACAGAAACAGACAGACAACAGTGCTTCCTGGAGCTTTGATGTGGGATATGTTAACGTTGCAGCATGTTCAGTTTATGGGTATGCAATTGTAGTGCCATTGGCATTTTACTTCCTGCTTCAATACCTTGGATCAAATGCCAGCCTTATTCAGTTTTGGTGTATGTGGGGATATTCTCTCTTCATCCTTGTGCTCTCCTCTGTGAGTATCCAATTGCCTGTTAATTTATCATTTTAAACTTCTTTGGAGGACATTGTCATCTGATGCAGGCCCTGTATATTGTTTGCAGTTTCTGATGGTCATTCCAGTTGAGATTCTCCGTTGGATCATTATACTTGGTGCAGGAATTGACTCGGCTTTTTTTGTTGCCTCAAACCTCAAGTCTTATGTTGAGGGAAGTGATCTTACGGTTGTGCTGGTTGCATCATTCTGTTTGCAACTTGCTTTAGCGATATTTATCAAGGTGTGGTTCTTTGCGTGACCTCCTCGTGACATTTCTCCGCAATCTCAGAGAATTATCAACAGATAATTTGTCAGACAGATGTCTTCATCGTAAACACTCATCGGGTTGCATAAAGGAAGATGGCAACAGGAAAAGAATGTCAAGTTATTAACGATCTTGTTGCTCAGCTTGGAGCTGGAATTGGTGTGGTATGGACGCAGTTAAAAATACTTATACTGCAGACAAGAGAACTAATGTGTTCTTGCGGCGCCGTTGGGGTGAAAAAGAAAAATGAAACCTCAAATTTGATTTTCGCGTTTGAATGACTTTGCGTAAATAAGAGAATCATTGGTATTAGCGACTGTTATACTTGCGTGATTTCTCTGAAGTCGTGGTTGGGTGAGTAACAATTTGGTGTCTCGTTTTCATTGATGACAGGATCAAACATTATGTGGTGTAAAATTCTACTGGTCTCTTGTGTGGCTGCGATCACGTTCCACGAAAAGTCGCTTTAACATTGAGTAATGTGACGATGGGATCAGAGCATGTGAGTGGGGGACGACTGCGCTACCGTGAATAGCAGTAAAACATATTTGGCTGTTTTTGAGCTGTAGTTATCTCTACTCTTCCTATTCAATCTTGACATCTGGTTTATTATCGTTAGTTAAAGTTAGAAGGTATCACTTAATTTTTGACACGTCGTATTCTGCTTGTCCACGGTGTTGGATGGCCAACGTAATAGTGAAAATATCTATCTTTGTAAGGAGTTGAACAAGTACCTCATCACTTTCGTTGGACATAACTCTCTTTGTCATTTAGCTAGCGAGCTAGCGCCACATGTCTTCTCCGAGGAATTGACACACATAACCTCAAAGCAAACCTGTTAATACACGACTGCGTTATTCTTTTGATCCCATTGTCCTTTATGCAATTATTGGTATTTGATTATATATCTTTTACTTTTTGACTAAACACCCATTTCGTATCGGTTGATTGACTAAACACTCATCTGGATTTCAAAATGACAAAAATTGCGCTGTCCTGGCAACTAACACGAGGGTTATTGAGTGAGTTCGATACGAAGGTAACTGAATCAACGTGGGCAGCGTAGGGTACGTAGGATCAATAGAGTGCAATGTAAATCAACCTCCTCCAGGGAGTAAAAATAAAATAGGAGTGGGCGTGGCGGGCTGGTGTTGGATGATCTATACCATAAACGGAATGATTCGTTTCAGGAGAATAATTTATTGAATTCAGTCGGCGGCTACTCAATCAAGCAGTCGAATCGTGTCAGAATTGGTCCCTAATCATATGTAGTTGTGGGTCCTAGAAGGCTACTCCACACTTTTTTTTTTTTTTTTTTTGATGATTCATGAAATCACTTAATTTTATAACGTCAGAAGATGTTTGTAAGACGTGGAATAGATCTATGGCCAAGTCGCCGCCAAGTGTAATTTCCTTTAATTTGATTTTCTTTTTCTTGGTATCCACAGTCCAAACACCACTTTTGCTCCACTAAAAATTATAATAAAAAATTAAGGAGCAACCGACATCCACGTTCCAAGCACAACATTGGACGTCGCATATTGTTGTTATTGGGCTTCGCTTGTTGTTTTCTTTGAGAAAATAAAAATAAAAATACTAAAGCCTCTTCGCCTCACGTCACTTGCGTCTACTTCGCCCTCTATATAAGTCTTCCCTTTACTTAAATGCCTAACGTCACCGGCTAACTTAATCTGCTTTTCTTCTCTCTCTCTCTTCGTCGAGTTGCTGCATAAGTTCTAACAACAGTGTGGACTAGACTCTTTTGAGTCTGACTTGGAACATGAACCACGCGGACTCTCCCCGCTGCTTTGTCAATGACGTTAAGCGTCTTGTTATTAAGGTCCCTCTTCTCTTCTACCCTCGAGCTTTTTACGTAGTTATGATGTGCCAGTTTTTTTTTCTTCTTTTTTTGAGTTCTTTAGATGGGTTCTTTTGTCTAATATAAAACAATGGCATGAGTTTGGAGTGCTCTCTTGAGTATGATTACATGTCACTGCAAAATTGCATGCGCAGTTCTAGTGTGCTTGCCTCCAATCTTACTTGCCCACCCTCAAATTTTTGTAATGGATTATGCGTCGGCAGGAACTTGTCGAAAGTTTTGAACTTTTTGAGGGGTTATCCATCTCTTTTCCTTTTTTTCTTGGAAAATTTATGTTTTGAAAATAAATGAAGTTAAAAGGAGAAACTATAAAGATGGAACGAAAACGTAGATTCTTGGACATTTCTTTTCCTTTTTGAACACGTTGATCTGAAACAAACATGCCTTAAAGTTTTAAGCTATTCGTTTTAAGTTTTTCAAAAGTGTATAGATTGGAAATTTGATGTAGTTATTGTTGTGGGCATTTATTGACAATAGACTATTTAATTATTGAAGGTTGGGACTGCTATTGTCACTCGCGGCGATGGCAGATTGGCGGTTGGGAGGTTGGGATCCCTTTGTGAGCAGGTAATATTGCCTTGATTTGCTTCTGCAACCCCATTTTACGGTTTGCTTTGGAGTTTAAATTTGTCAACTTCGACATGCAGGTTAAGGAATTGAACTCTGAAGGTTATGAAGTTATTTTGGTGACATCGGGTGCAGTTGGCCTCGGTCGTCAGCGGCTCAAGTACCGCAAATTAGTCAACACCAGGTTCATTCTTTAATGTTATGTTTTGTTGGAATTGGGCAAGGTCTTGTTCCGGTGAAAACTTACTTAGCTCCCACTGTGGCTGATTGCATTGTTGAATAAACTTTTGTTGAATGATGTAAAACTGTTATACCCTTTTAGGAAATAGCTATGCTATCATGGCAAAACTTCCAAGGATCACGAAATATGAATTGATGTTGAAATTTCGGGTTTGTGATGACTGGAAATTGAGGATTTTTGGGTAAATCAACAAATAATGGATGTAGCAAACTAGGAATCACTTTTCTTGTGGAAAACTCTAAGCATATAAAAAAACAAACGTTGGATCTTATTTTTGGAAGGTTGAAAACACTTGCTCTGGTAGTAAATTATTTCCTATAAATCCTAAACAACTAAGATAATTAAATACACTTAATCTGGTAGTAAATTATTTCCTATAAATCCTAAACAACTAAGATAATATATTTACTTTATTATTGCCTTTTTTTTTTGTGTTCATCTGTGTTTTTTTGTTTTTTACTTTTTTTTAAGATTTAGAAAAGCAAAAACAGGAGACTGAAACAAAAAATCTCAACAAAAACATGCCTTCAATTTCAGCTTTTGTGTTTTTACTGTTACTTTAACCCAAAGTTAAGGCTTGGGGTTGAGTGATTTGTCCTCTTTTATTTCTCTTATAAACTTTGAACTCTTTTGCATCATCTAGGCTCTATCTGAAATTTGCATCATCCAGGCTCTGTCTGAAAAGACGTTCCTTTGCTTTTTGAGAATTGTGATGAATAGTTTGTGTTTTTCAGTTTTGCTGATCTCCAAAAACCACTAGCTGATCCGGATGGGAAAGCTTGCGCAGCTGTTGGTCAAAATAGTCTATTGGCTTTGTATGATACATTGTTTAGTCAGGTGCTTAATATCTTGTCATTGTTCTCTCGTTACGTGCCACGAATGCTTTTTTTCTCTGAAAAATTCAATTATGATTTATTGATAGTTAAAACTTTTTATTGGTTCAGTTGGATGTGTCATCGGCGCAGCTTCTTGTGACTGATCATGATTTTAGAGATAAAGAGTTTAGAAGGCAACTTAATGAGACTGTAAAGTCGCTATTAGCTCTGAGGGTTGTTCCAATATTCAATGAAAATGATGCAGTGAGTACAAGGAAAGCTCCATATGAG
The DNA here is from genome assembly GCA_028565735.1 of Pinacopodium congolense. Classification (NCBI taxonomy): domain Eukaryota; kingdom Viridiplantae; phylum Streptophyta; class Magnoliopsida; order Malpighiales; family Erythroxylaceae; genus Pinacopodium; species Pinacopodium congolense. Next base: position 10,268,383 of record JAOXYD010000136.1, read on the forward strand.
GTGTGTAAGTCATGTTTTCAACCGTGTGGGATACCTAAGTACCTTTTTTCTTTTTATCAAATGATTACTAAATGTTATCCATAATTTTAATTTGTGTTGAATACACTACAGGATTCTTCAGGGATTTTTTGGGATAATGACAGTTTGGCTGCGTTGCTGGCCCTGGAGGTAAAAGCTGATCTTCTTGTTCTTTTGAGTGATGTTGAGGGCCTTTACAGTGGCCCTCCCAGTGACCCACGTTCAAAGCTTATTCGAACATATATCAAAGAAGTACATCAGTCCCAGATCACTTTTGGAGACAAGTCTCGAGTGGGAAGAGGGGGGATGATTGCTAAGGTAAAAGCAGCTGTCAATGCAGCTAGTGTTGGTGTCCCTGTTGTTATAACCAGGTATTTTTTCATGCCTCACTTTATGCATGGATAAGTGGAGAGGGATTTAAAATTTTCAGATTCATATGCATTGTGTTAATAATTTACCAAAGTTATATTCATACCTCTTGTCTAAATTTCTCCAATGTGCTGCTTGTTTTTCTCAACTTCACAAACTTTAACTTTCTTCGCTTCCTGATGCAGTCCTTTACATGTGCTATGCCAATCCCATATTTGATCTTTATTTGTTAAGAACTGATAAATATGAGCATTAGTTTCTTAGTCTTTTCTTTTTGTCCTTTGTCAGTGGGTATGCTCCTAATAACATTCTTAAAGTACTCCAGGGAGAGGATGTTGGCACCCTCTTTCACAAAGATGCACATTTGTGGACCTCAGTTAAAGAATTTGGAGCACGTGAGATGGCACTTGCGGCAAGGGAAAGTTCCAGAAGGCTTCAGGTACCATAACCTAGGAATATTCTTGCAAGTCCGTATTTAGAGTTAATAGGACTTTCTATCCCTTGTGAGTTGAGATGTCACTTTCCTTCATTGTGTTTTAGCTTGCTAGATGTTTTAGCATCATTATAACATTGTATTATACACTAGGCATTATCCTCTGAAGATAGGAAGAACATATTGCTGGGAATCGCTGATGCCCTTGAGCATAATGAAAATAACATCAAGGCAGAAAATGAAGCTGATCTTGCTGCTGCAGAGGCAGCTGGAATGGCAAAATCTTTGATAGCTCGGCTGGCTTTAAAGCCGGGGAAGGCAAGCTATTCTGAGTTACCCCAAATTTTTCTGCTTTTTCGACTTTGCGTGTTAGTGAGGAATACTTTTCTGCTTCAACTTTATATCCATATTATATCTACTAGATCGCTGAAGAAATTGTTTGCTTCTTTTCATTCTAATCTTCCTTGTTTTCCTCACCATCTATTTGTTGCCTTCAAGTATTTCCTTGATTACCTTATGGAGTTTTTGGCTTTTAATCTTTGCAGATTAAAAGTCTAGCAAATTCAGTCCGCGTGCTTGCTAATATGGAAGACCCGATTGGCCGTGTTCTGAAAAAGACTGAGGTGAGGAAAAAATATGTTCAAAGTTTCCCCATGTCTGCACATTTTTGTGGATATCATCATTATTAAAAAAAAAAAATTTTCAGTTTTGGTTTTAATTCAAACATTCATCTGCTAGAATGTGATTAGCTAGTTTCCCTGATGTGTAGTGAAGAAAATGCAGAATATCAATATTGCAAGTTGATGACTAGTCTTGGTGTTTATGACGAGACTTCTATGCATGCAGCTTGCTGATGGACTCCTTTTGGAGAAGACATCATCTCCTTTAGGTGTTCTCCTCATTGTTTTTGAGGCTCGACCAGAGGCTCTGGTACAGGTATTTAAACTGGGTTCTTTTTTTTTTATGCATTTTATATATAACACGATTTCATCACCTAAATTGATTGGTCTTCTGTTGAAGATAGTTAAATTATGTAAAAAAAAATTTTTGTAGTTGATGCTCACTCTAAATGGGATTACAATGTGCACTTGTTTTTGTTGTTTCATTTATGGCTTCTTCTTTCCTGGTTTGAACAGATTGCTTCTTTGGCAATTCGTAGTGGGAATGGCCTTCTCTTGAAAGGGGGAAAGGAGGCTCTGAGGTCTAATACTATTCTGCACAAGGTAAAATTCTTTTAAATGTTTGAAGTACTTTTTGGAAAAAATCAACATTGGTTTTTTATCTATTGCATCTCCCAATTTTTATGCAGGTGGGGCTTAAATTCTTATGCTTTCCATTATGTTTTTAAGTTATCACTGAAGCCATCTTAAATTCTTATGTTTTGCATTATTTTTTTAGGTTATCACTGAAGCCATCCCAGATACCGTAGGGAGAAAACTTATTGGACTAGTGACTTCAAGGGATGAAATTCCTGATTTGCTTAAGGTGAAATAAGTCTTCAAGTGATGACTGATTGCCAAACTTCTTTGCCTCAATTGCTATGGGAGAACTGAAATTTGAGCTCTACATTTTCTTTTATGTCCCAGCTTGATGATGTCATTGATCTAGTGATCCCAAGAGGCAGCAATAAGCTTGTTTCTCAGATTAAAGAATCAACTAAAATTCCTGTGATGGGTCATGCTGGTGAGATAAAATAATTTGGAGTCCTTATCATTTGTACTACTAATTTATTTATTGTGTTGCTTTCTACTAATATTACATTTCATGTTGTGCAGATGGAATTTGCCATGTATATGTTGACAAATCTGCTAATTTAGAAATGGCAAGGCGCATTATCTTGGATGCAAAGATGGATTATCCAGCAGCTTGTAATGCTATGGTAATGACTTGCCCAATTTTACTTAGGGGTCATTATTATTTTTCTCATAGTTTTACCATTTCCACAATCATGTTTGTCTTGAATAACTTTGTGTTTGCTGTCCATATGGCTTGTCACATCTTCTAAGATTAATTATTATTTTTAATCCAGGAAACACTTCTGGTGCACAAGGATTTAGTTGAGACTGGTGGGCTGAATGATCTTATGGTTGATCTGCGCACTGAAGGTAGGTTGTTCAACAAGGCATTTTGTTTTCATTGATGGTTTATGGGCTGAATGATCTTTAGCAAACTTAAAGAGGTACAAATTTGGTGAGGCTGCTGGCAGACGGTCAAACCTATTGCCAACAGATAACCATATTGGCTAATAATAAGCTTCACCACAATCTCAGCTTGCAAATTTGATGATTAAGTATTGTCATTGGTTCATATAAGAAAAAAAATCATCTGAAATCTGGTTGGGTCAATTTATAGGGCTGCAGTTGAAGAGCACGTGGTAACTCTTTTCATTGCTAGGCTGAATGATCTTTAGCAAACTTAAGAGGTACAAATTTGGTGAGGCTGCTGGCAGACAGTCAAACCTATTGCCAACAGATAACCATATTGGCTAATAATAAGCTTAATCACAATCTCAGCTTGCTAATTTGATGATTAAGTATTGTTAGTGGTTCATATAAGGGAAAAAATCATCTGAAATCTGGTTGGGTCATTTTATAGGGCTGCAGTTGAAGAGCACGTGGTAACTCTTTTTCATTGCTAGAGAGCTACTTGGTTGTATTAACGCCAGAAAATAGTCTCTTGAGGTCCTGTATGTTTATGAGTCTTTGTCAGGTAGATTGTGATTAGCTTGTAACTTTTTCTGGTTTGTATGCATTTATTTAAAATATCTAATGAAATTGATTTTTCATTCCATGATCCAGTTAAATCGTGTGAAGTATTTTACTCCTAAATTTGTTAGGAATCCTACTGTTCTATGGCCTTTATCCAATGCAATCGTTTTGCTGAGTTGTCTAAAATTGGGATGTAATCTAAGGAACTTGGAGACTGACTGATTTAAGAATCTGAGTTGTTCCTTGATTCCAGGTGTTAATTTTTATGGTGGACCAAAGGCAAGCAAGAAGTTGAACATTCCACAGGCACATTCGCTTCATCATGAGTACAATTCTATGGCTTGTACTATTGAAATTGTTGATGACGTGCGTGCTGCCATTGATCATATACATGAATATGGAAGGTTCGCTTATCCCTCCCCTTTTCTCACAAATGTTGATGTGCCTTAAAAAGAAATTTTAGAGTTTTACAGATGATGTGCTTGGAGGTGTATCATCTCTCTTTCTTTGTGGGCAGTGCACATACCGATTGCATTGTAACAGAAGACCAAGATGTTGCAGGGGTTTTCCTGCGTCAAGTTGACAGGTATTCTATTAGATTGTGTTTGCAAGTCATTTTCTTGTCCTGCTTTAAGTTTGACAGGTACTGTCTTAGAATGTGCTTGGAGGTGACCTGCTTAAGTTTGCAATTTCCCAGCTTCTCAGTTGCTGATAAAACATGATTCCTAACTTGTATCTTCTGTCATAGTTCAGTAGTTTTTCACATGAACTCGACAAGTGGATCCAAGGTTTGATACATCATTATTTTCTTTATATCCAGTGCTGCAGTCTTTCACAATGCTAGCACAAGATTCTGTGATGGGGCTCGATTTGGATTAGGGGCAGAGGTAACTCATTAATCAAATCATTTTGGGCATCGAAGAGTTAGGTGTGAGACTCATATTTGGTTGGCTGGGTGTACAGGTTGGGATAAGTACGAGTAGGATTCATGCTCGTGGCCCTGTGGGAGTTGAAGGGCTACTAACCACAAGATGGTAGGAATTTTCTCCACTTCATTTACTTCAGTTGCCTGTCAGAAGAAATACTAAAAAATATAGATGTGCTGCTTAATACGTTGTAGCCTTTGTTCCCATGCAGAACTTTGAACGCGTTACTTTGTTTTGTTGTGCAGGATTCTAAGAGGTAGCGGACAAATTGTCGATGGCGATAATGGGGTGGTTTACACCCACAAGGATGTCATATAATTGCTGCGTACTCCGACCAATGTCATTAGTCGGTACCCCATCCATTCCCAGTAGAACAAATAAATAGGATAGATATAAGATTATGATGATGATAATTATTATTAATTATATTTGCCTTATATCAGAATTAATCTATTCCGTTGCCGCATTTATTTCGTGGCCTGTAGACCCTTCTTTGGAATAAGTGACAGAACAATTCAGAGTAAATTAGTGCAAGTGCAAAGAGGGGGTTGTGAGTTGGTGATTTATTGTGTTTAAATGTTCAGGGTGTAAAGGATTATGAATGCAGTATACGCTAGACACTTGAAAAGCATTTATCTGTGCGAAGTAGTTAAATTGTAACGTAACATTATGAATAACATCAGTGAACTAATTAAACCTTCAAAAAATATATTTAAAGTGTGATTCAACAATAACAACAACAAAAAATTCATGAACTTAAATTATCCAAAGATACACATGAATTTTAAATTACTATGAGCAGGAGCAATTATGGTTCGGATATTTTCTAATTTAATTTGATCCACTTCTTCATAAATAAACTCAATTCAACTAGGTATTTTACCATAATTGAGTATAAAAACTTTTTGGAATTCAAAATTTAAAATTAATCTCTGTTATTTGATCTTAAATAATGAGCTTTTCTAAACTTATCTCAAATGTAATACATTAATTGTTAAGCTTAATTTGATACTTCTACTCATTTCATTAAAATATGAGCATAAAAATGACCTATACAAGAAATAGATCATATATTGTGCCTAATAAATGAATTTGTAAAAACAAAACAATGGAAAGCTAACACTTCCGAGTAATATGAAATAAACTATAAAGTAAATTATTTGTTTTTGGATAACACACAAAAGGGGATGTGAATTGCATCTGTTTTGTTTTTCCTTATATATAAACCAAGGAATAATTATACAAATTCACATAAAACAATTTTGTAATGGATGTAATAACAGTAAAATAGCTTAAGGAAAGAGGAAAAAACTATAAACTAAATAACCCTTCAACTTATATGGACTTCCTAAATTCCACTTGAAAATCCACTATCTATTTTCTTTAATAGGTGAAGAGGAATCTTTCTTACAATATCTTCTTTGTTGTAGGTGAATCCTTGTGACCGTCTTACTTTATCACAGGTAAAGAGTAATCTTCTTCAAATCTTATTCAAGGTTCAGAAGAATCCTAACAATGTGTACCACAAGAAATTTCTCTAATTATAACAAATGTATAATCATATAATTCAAAACATTCTTCTCTTACTGATACTAATAAACAAAAATTCAATATATGTTATGCAATGTGCATATAATCTCTTTAACCTCTCGAGTCTTTTAACAACTCTATTACATCTAACCTATTTTCTACAACCTAAATATGGTATACTTGTACTCAAAATGACCTAAAATGGTCGTTAGAAACAAAAATTGTTCATTTAAACAATTAGTAATAATAGCACTAATCAAGCATTTTAATACATTGGACAAACAATGTGGTTACAAGCTCGCAATAGATATTCTCAAAAGACATTAATCAACCATATTATTATAGTACTTGATTAGTTTATCCAAAATCCTAACATTAATTGCCCAAATCCTCACATTACTTGACGAAACTTTATGACACAAGTTTTTCAAAACTTGAGAAGTTCTTTCAAATATCAAAATACACTTTTTATAAAAAAAAATTTATTCAAAACCATTTCAACAATTGCCTAAAAGTATTTTAATATTTCAAAAGAGTTCTCTTTAAAACTTTTTGAATTTGCTCTTGGTTATGACAAAGTATATGTAATATTCCCTAAGTACATGTGATTAAGCAATGATTACACTCTTAGTTCATTAAAATGACTAAGGTCACGAGAAGGATTATAATGATTTACTTAAATATTGGTGCCTGTGATTCATCCTTTTATCTTAATTCTTTACTTAAATTGCATATGTGTTCTATTTTACTCTTTTTTTTCATCATTTAGTTGCTTAGTTGATTTAGTTGGATCTTTTGCTCACTTCACTTTTTCATTAAACTTCATATAAAAGTTATAATAAAATTAATTAATAAATGAATGAGCTTACAAACAGCTCACAAGTACAATAACCAAGCTTACACAAACTGAAAAACGATTGGAAGCTTATACAAGCTAAATAAAGTATTAGAGTGAGGTATAATTCGTATCATTATATTTCAATTTGAGGAACAAAATGGCCAATTAACTTGTCTAGACTTAAGGATCATCAGGCAACTTAGAGGATTCTAATCGTGTTTGTATAGCCCTTTTTTTTTTTCAAAAACTCATATATTCCAAGCATTGAGAAATCTCAGTAAGATGATATTAGTATCAATTTTATGCATGATTACTTCCCTAATCCATTTTAGGGAAGATTCCATGGAAGTATCCAAGATCTACCTCTCATTTTTAAGATTCTAGCATTCCTAAGCCACTATTTATAACATATGCAATAACAGATTGCTACTTTGAATCATGCATTATTGGTTGATGGACAATTCCTCAACTCACCAACCAATTTCAGGATTTCTATCTGATCATTTTCCCTACATACTATGTAAAATAACTCCTAGATCTTCCTCTAGAGTTGGGAGGTATAGATGCAATAAAAAAAACTAGATGATTAATGGATTTTTCTTTCCTTACACATAATCTACAACTTTTATCTTAGTTTGCAATCCATTTTAGCTTATTTAACGTTGCTAATATGTTTTTACAGACTAATCATACTATAAAGGAGACCTTGAGGGGATTAAACTTATTCCAAACAACCTTATGTGAAGTTACAGAAGATGATCTCCAATTAACTTTTTCCTAAACGACAGGTTAGAGAATTGCCCAAAGTATTAAGAGTACATCTTACTTGGTCTTCGCTACTCTAGTCTAGATTATAACTAGGTAGATTGTCTTGTAGCACTTTTAAACCTCTACAATTATAGCTTCATTGATCTTGGTTAATGATCAAGGTCACCTTGACATTTGGGGATAACTGATGACATAGGTTAGCTAGTTGAGCGACAAAGCAAAGAGGCTTGAGCTCTATCCAGTTTTCATACCACAGAGAACTCTTCTGACCATTAGCTATATGATATTTGAATTGATTCGACAGATATGCTTACATCGTAAGCATTTGTTAAAATGTCCAAAAACTATAAGATTTCTCCTTGCATCCCAAAAACTTGAGACTTGTTTAATTCAACTTTTTGTTGTTGTTTTTATGTGTTTTCAACAATTTTATGTATTTTTTGGGTTTTAGTGCTGTTTTTATTTTATTTATGAGTTATTTTTTAATTTTAGTGTTATTTTTTGTTTCAATATTAAAAAAAACAGAAATAGAAAGCAAAAAAAAAAAAAGTTAACAGACTTTTAACCTCCCTTGTACAGTTTTACCTCCTTTGTATAACAGCAAACTCTTTGTTCCTATTTAGTTTGTAGGTAGTTGTCTAGTAGGATTTAGGTAAGGTTAAGCTTTTAACCTCCCTTATACAGTTTTACTTCTTTATACTATTAATGAAAATTTTGTTGTTATATAAAAAAAATTATATATGATATTATCAATTTATTCAATAAAAACATCTTTTGTATTTATATATTTTTATTATTTATATTTAATATTTAATACTAAAGATTAAATCCTTAAAATAATGAGTAAGAAATTGCGATTGAGATTCTAATTGCATTTAAATTTTATTCTTAATTAGAATTTCGTTAAGACGTGATGTTGTAAGTTAAAATTAACACAAATTATATTTCTTTCTTATAAAATTAATTGATGTCATAAATTAAAATATTAGATAGTTAAATAATTGTGTGAGTACTTATTAGAGAATAAACTTATTGAAGTGACCCACAAATGAGGATTTTGAATATAATATTATTTGTGTGTTTGTAGATATCTTCATAATAATTGTATAATTGATCATTAGACTTTATATTACTAAAGTATCTTATATAGGAATTATTATATTTAAATAGTATTTATGACCTATTACATATAAAGTGGCTTAATCAATATTGTGAATTATATGGAAATAATTAAGCAACTTAATAATGGAAAATGTCCTAATATTCTTTATTAATAATGATTCTGAAATGTTTTTGATTAGTGATAATTCAAAATTTTTCTAAGTAGTGTGAATTGAGATTTGAAATTTTATTTTCATATATTAATTACAAATTAAAATTTTATTTACAAGAATGAAGATGATTAAAATTTTAATATAATAGACACTCATTCCATAAGTTATGCTTAATTGAAGCATTAGATGGGGAAAAGATTAAATTGTATGTTATTAACCATATATAGATATGTTACATCAAAGTATTTCAATATTTTTAATATTTAAGTAGTCATAATATGTTGTTAAACATCAATCTTGATATGTAATTGTAAACTATATAATTAGAAAATTAAGGAAAAAAAGAATTTAAATATATTTAATTTTAGTTATGAGTTAAAATTATACTTCAGAATTATTATTAACATATTAGAAATTTAATAAATCGAACATATAAAACAATAAATATTATATTATATTGTAAAATTTCAAAAACAAATATAAATATTTATTTTTATCATCATTAAATATTATGTAACTTGATTTAAACTTTAATTATAATTTATAGTCTAATTTCAATTAAAAGACTAAAACCCAGTATTTTCTTATACAAAGGGAAAGAAAATACACATCCAACACTCGGTGATTCTCTCCTTAAAAATTAGAATATATTTTAAAAACTTAAGTTGTATCATAACATCAGTGACTTAATTAATCCTTATAAAAATATTAAAGTGATTTAAACTTTTAACTAATAATAATGCTAGGAGGTTTACATGTTGTAATAATTAATAGTGATTTTTACAATAACAAATTTTTTTCATGAACTAAAAAAATTAGAGTTAATCCAAGAATACACATGAAGTTTAACTCTAAAGTACTATGAATAGGAAAAATTATGGTTTGGATATTTTTTTAATTTAATTTGATCCACATACCTAAATAAACTCAATATAACTAGGTGTTGTGGTTTAATAATTGAGTTTACACTATAAGCTTTTTAGAATTCAAAATCTAAAATTAATTTCAATTATTTAATGTTATATAGTGAGCGTTTTCTAAACTTCAATTATAAGACAATAATTGTTAAAATTAATTTGATATTTTTACTCATTTCATCAAAATATGAGCGCAAAATTAACCTATTCAAGAAATAGATTATATATTGTGCATAATAAATGAATTTGAAAAGGATAAAACAATATAAGCAAATACTTTTAAGTAATAAGAGATAATTATTTAAGTAAATTGTTGATTTTTGGATGACACAAAAAAGGGTTGTTAATTATATGTATTTACTTTTTCCTTATTTATAACTAATGAATAGTTATGCAAATTCACATAAAAATTTCATAATGGATACAATAATAGTAAACAAGTGCATGGAAAGAGTGACAACATATATTTATAGTGGTTAACCTAAATAACCATTGACCTATATCTACTCCCTACATTCTACCTGAGAATTCACTATTTTTTTTTCCTTAAATGAGTGAAGAGAAATCCTCTTTACAATATCTTCTTTGCTACAAGTAAAGAGAAATCTTTATCAATGTCTTACTTTATCACAAGTGACAAGTAACTATCTACATATTTTGTTCAAAGTCAAGAGAAATCCTAACAATGTATACC
>JAOXYD010000136.1:10287617-10298981 GCA_028565735.1 Pinacopodium congolense
AAACAAGAAACTAAAATAGAAAACTAAGAACTTGATCGGATGAGTGTCTTTTTTATTTTGATTTTTTATTTTTTTTAATATAAAAATTAAAAAAATAATACAAAAATCGAAAAAAATAATACACTAATATATCATAAAAATTTTAAAAAATATACAAAATTTAATATAAAAATATAAAAATTATAATTAAAAGTTGAATCAAATAACTGCTAAAATTATACCAAACAGGGCCTTACGGAAAGAATAAGTTTTAGGCAACGAGGTCATTACTTCGATACCAACTATTAAGAGAATAAAGAAAGATAAGATGTACGAAGATCGAAATGAAGAAGAGAAAAGAGAATACACGAAAAAGCAATCAGGCAAAAATTACGGGGCCTTGATTAGAGTCCTAATAACACCACACTTTGTAAATGGGAGGCGATTTTGTCTTTTCCTTTTCTTTTTTTTAATAAAAATGCTCCGCTCCCTTATTTGCAAAATGAGGACTACGGAGACTTTCAATTCGGCCTGAAAATTTTGCCTTTTTATAATCATATGTTATGGCCTATAACAACAGCCAATGCAACCGTATTTAATGGTAAAATAAGGGAGCCGAATTATGGGAGCCAAGAAGAATATTCTAAAACTTTTCTTCCAACAATGCTTATAAATCTTCAGATAGATCAAAATCAAATACATAATGAGTTCACTCTCAGAAAACTGGTGTTTTTCTTAAAAAGAATCAAGTATTGGGAAATACAATGAACATGAATGCCAATCTCTATCCGTAAATAGCAATGTCTAGTTAATCCTTCAAACATGAAAAATAAAAAAGCAGCAGTCCTTGATTCATTATTTTTTGTTCGTTTCTCTTGTATAATATAATATAAACACATTTTCATTTCGAACATTATAATTTCCACATAGAACATAGCATGTTTAGGTCACGCAAAATTGCAACCCAAAAGTGAAATCAGGTAAGTTTGTGGTCCCTTCATTCTCAAAGGTAGAAAAGCGATCAATCAGACGATTTCATTCATTTTCAAGGTGCCACGCGACCACCCTTTTTGACCTTGCTTTCCTTCATAAAGTCCTACGATATTGTGCTCTTCCAGAACACCTTTCCCGCTAAGTTACCATCGTTCCTAGTCCCCACTTCAAACACTTTCTCCCACTTAAAATGGGACTTGAAAGGAATCCGACCCACGAGTACAGAAAATGTACGTATTGACAGATTGCTTATGTTTGGTTTAGCTGTCTACAGCCCTTATATCATGGATGTAATTGTCACCCAAAACCCTAGCGAGAAACAATCGAGAAGGCTAGCTGCTACTGGGATTGCATAATGGTATTGCTCTTTCTCTACTGTTCTATAAAATATGTAATGTTGATGCTTCGTAATTCTTATCTTTTTAATGTTGTTTTTTTATGGAGTTGCCCGTCCTGTTTTTGTAATCGGTTTTGTTTGCCTTTTCTTATTTGGTGCTGGTTTTGATTTGGAGATAAAGCTGGCGTCTTTGATTGATTCTACTGCTTTTAATTCTTGATGAATTGATTACCCAATATGGGTTGTTCTTCTTTTTTCTCCCCTTTCTTGTTATTTTAAATAAATTGTCCATTTGGTGGAGTTAACTAATCCTGGTTGTTCCCAGTGTAGTTTTAGGGACTCCCATAATTACATATAATTACAGTTGCAATTGAATGAGAATAAGCGGTAAAGATTGGAAAAAGTACATTATCAAGTTAAGGTCAGCAAGGGCTTATCAATCTTTAGGATCTTCTGTATCAAATCGAACCTAGCAAAAATTACATAATAATATAAAAATGTTTTTGCTGTGTTCTTTCTAGATAAAAGAAACAGAGAGAGCCCTTCGTCAAGGGAATTGGAGGATTCTGGATGAAGTTTTCAAGTTTCTTGTTTAATATATTGGATTTATATTGAATGTCTATAAAGTGATATGTTTTGAACCGTAAATTGATTTTTTCATAAAGATTAGGGGAATTGGGCATATGTGCACTACATGGCATACTTTAGACTTCTAGACATTATATTATATAAGTCACTGGAAGGTAGTTAATTTAAAGGCTCAAGACATTCTTTCTATTTAAGGTGTATTTTGACTGTTTGAGACACCCTTATGAATGACAAGAATGTATATATGGGGTTAAGAGTTGGCATTGCAATGCCGAGCACACTGTGAGAAGATACATTCATGGCATGTAACTAGTTTTGCAGTGTATTCATTTGTCTTAATTGTATGGCTCGGCTATAATGGGAATATCATCTATGATGGATATGGGGCATTTGTAAACTAACCATGGTTTGCCATTGTGATACACTTCGAGATTTTCCTACCTTCTTTTTTCAATTATCTTAAGTTTGTCACCTTATTTATGTGCCCGACATAGGTTTCTCCGCCCAGCCGTGCTCCTTCCGTTACTCCTGTATATATTCTGTGATCTGTCTTCAAGAATACCATTTTCCACCGCTGTGCTCCTTCCGTTACTCTTGTGTATATTCTGTGATTTGTCTCCAAGACATTTTATCACCTGCAGTGTCAGTGTATTCAGCCTTCCACCAGAATTATCCTTATTGATCAAGATCAGTTAGTGCCTTGCTGAGCCTAATTGATTATTGGCTAGATTCTTCCAGTTTCCATTGATAAGCTGTCTTTCTCTCTGGTGCTAAAACTTTTATTGTGATTGAATAAGACTTTACTTGAATTGGTTTGTATATCATTATGCATGCTATGGTTATCTATACACATTCACTTGATAGTATGATTTTGAAATTAGTGTATGACATGCTTAATCATGTCTTTGGCAGTACCTTGCAGTGAACAAAATGAATGTCTACCAAGTGTTAGAACCAAGTCTTACGGCTATACTTGATGCAATCCAACCTTTACGTGAGGATTGGCTGATGCGCTCTGAAATTATTCAAGAATTACAGGATGTTGTTAGATCTGTGGAAAGTCTGAGAGGTACTGCTACAGTCTTGCGCGGTTATGCTAAGATATTGAATGCCAAGCATTAACAATTGTGTACGGAAACAGCTTAACATGTTCAAAATCTTAAAGATGGTTCATTTACATGTTCGAATAATAATAAATTCACTAAAATTGTCTTGGAACATCATTACAAACAACTATGAATCTGCTGATTGACATCTCTTGTTAAAGCAGCACTAATGGTTTCCAGTTTCTTTTTACTTTGCAGCCGTTTTGTGTTCATTTCTTGAATCTTTTGCTGTAAAATTACCCAAACTCAGAATGACTATGCACGCAACTTAATAATATTTTTTTAGTTGGTTTTCCAATATGAGAACTGTGATTCTGATTTGGCTTTACCTCATACTAGAGGATGCTGAGAACACTTGGAACTTAGAAATTGGTTTAGCTTGTATTAACATTGAAGAAGAAGCTTTCTCTATGTTGTTCTACCCATTGAATGAAAGAATTTAATGTCTGTTAAGATGCGTAACATTCAGTTGTTCTTTTTCACCTTTATGCCTCTTTATTATACTTGGAGAACTTTGATCATTTGTCAGTTCAAACAATGACATACATTTAGAGGATGTTTGGTATTGTTGTTGGTTTTGGTTTTTGGTTTTTGGTTTTTATGTGTTTGTAATTTTATTTTATTTTTGGTTTCTTTGTTGTATTAGTGTGTTGTTTTTCTCAGTTTCTGTATTGTTTTTTTTTTTTCGATTTTTGTGTTTAGAAAACAGAAATTAAAAACAAAAACTAGTATGGATACCAAACATGCTCTTAATTTTTGAGTTGATTACTTAATTGATGTGAACAGGGGCAACCGTGGAACCATTTGGATCTTTCGTATCCAATCTTTTCACTCGTTGGGGAGACTTGGACGTCTCGGTCACTCTATCCAGCCGATCCTGTATTTCATCAACAGGGAAGAAGTGCAAACAAAAATTACTTGGAGAATTGCTAAGAGCATTGAGGCAGAAAGGTTTTAGTATCGTGATTTTTCATTATAACTTTTTTATGCTACTGGTGCATAAGATTCTTGAATTGGAGTTAAAACCTTTGTAGAAAGCTTGTGGAACTTGAATTTTTACTGTTTTTATTTGTATTAAAGTTGTGTTTTGTTGCTTGTCTCTCCTGCATTTGTTCTGGACCAGATACTATGTATGATGCCAGATTTGTTACCTTTGAAATATGTTTGTTTTCATTTTAGTGGTAAATTTGTATTCATTTTAGTGGTAAATTGCTTTTTTCCTCATTTTCTGAATCTCTATTTCCAAAATGAAATCTACTTTTGGTCATATTGTATGTTGATGGACAGCAGACTCATCGAGTCAATAATGATTTAGTTACACACATTTTTGTGTTCTTTATTAGGAAGGCCTTGAGGTAAGAGTCTTCCCTTGTAAAGTGTCACTGTTCTCAACTTCTCATATATAAGGAAATCTATCTGCAGGTGGGTGGCACAGGTTACAATTTATCCCAAATGCAAGGGTTCCAATTTTGAAATTTGAGAGTGCCCGGCAAAACGTTGCTTGTGATATTTCAATTGATAACCTGCATGGTCAGATTAAATCCAAGTTGTTGTTTTTGATTAATGAGATAGATGGACGCTTTCGTCAAATGATCTTGCTGGTATGTTTGAAGACCAAAAAAACATGTAGTGTTCCTAGTGAGGACTCTTCTCTTTAATTTTATTCTTGATTGTGCAGATAAAGGAATGGGCCAAAACTCACAACATCAATAACCCTAAGGCGGGGACATTCAACTCTTACTCCCTCAGTTTGCTTGTCATCTTCCATTTTCAGGTGCAGATACAGATGTACAGTCAAATTCTTGGGCTGTTCTTATGTACACCTGTGTACTAGAGGGATTCACCTCCCCCATCACCTTTAGTATCTTAATGTTTAATGGTTCTTGGGGATAAGTGGTATTAACATTTTGCTTCACAACGTAGTTAATATTTTCCACTTGTACTTGCTTAGTCTTGTATTTCAGTACCATATCTTTGTGCTTTGCTGGAACTATTCCATGATTGTTACATTTTTCCCCTTTTCCTGTAGACTTGTGACCCAGCAATTTTGCCTCCTCTTATAGCCTTATACCCAAGAAATGCTATCAACGATCTTATAGGTAGTTAATCTGCATTCTGTTTTTAGCTTTATGTGCTCTCACATTATTGTGTTTGAAGTTGATATCAGCTTGAAAATTGACTCTTGCTGGTATTATGGTTTGAAGTATCTGATATGGCTTGTATTCCATGGGCTTCTTGTAGGCTTAAGAGCTGATGCTGAGAGAAATATTGCAGAAATTTTTGCTTCTAATATATTGGAGTTTAGATCAAGCAAATCTAGAGCTATCAATAGAAGTTCTTTGTCTGAGCTTTTCCTTTCATTTCTTGCTAAGGTAACAATGTTTGGCCCTCCTTTTACGTTGGTCTTATTCTCTTATTCTAATGTTAGGCAATTCAGAAAACATATGATGAGAGTTGTCTCAACTTCTCTTTCTGTGTGATTACTATGTTGATAAACGATGATAGATTGATGACTATTTGCATGTTAGTGCACATAATTTGGTGTGCTTGAACTTGTTGAAATTGTATTCTTGTCCTATAAAAGAGTTGATTATCTAGTATTAATCTTTTCCGTAGTGATTTACTTGAAATTTTTTTGATGCAGTTTTCTGACATTCATTTGAAGTCTAAGGAACTAGGGATCTGTCCTTTTACAGGACAGTGGGAAGATGTGAAAAGCAACATGAGATGGTTGCCAAGAACTTATTCCTTATTTGTACATCTCTTTGTCTCTCTGCGTCTCTCTGTCACTCCCCATACATCTCTCTTGAACAAATATTAATTTCTAATGCTGCTGTTCTGTTCAAACCTGATTAGATTGAGGATCCATTTGAGCAACCAGAAAATACTGCAAGGGCTGTCAGTGCTGGAAACTTGGTTAAGATATCTGAAGCATTTCAGACAACCTATCAGAAACTTACCTCAGCCAATCAGAGTCGAATTTCTATGCTCGCCACATTGGCCAGACCTCATATATCACATTTCATTGCTGGAATTCCAGTTAATGTTCAACGTGGTTCAACTCGGGCACTTGACAGGCCAATACAATCACCATTGAACCCTCCAAATGTTAGAAAGGATGACCCTCTCAACAGAAAAGAAAATTATTCCAGCAGTTCGTCCAACCATAAACAAGGCAGTCATCCCAAGAATTTGAATGGGAAACAGGAAAGGTTTTCAAACAAATCTACCAACCAAAGACCTGTGCAACAATATAACAGTCCTGGCCAGCATGTCTGGAGGCCAAAATATGACATTTGAAGTGCTAAAAGCCTTCTTAACATGACTAATTGCATCAGGGCTTTTGAGTTTTATGAACAGTGTAATTTCGTTTCATGGCTGGGGCTGAATAGGCTTTCGACTATAAAATTTAGGGGTCGGCCGACTCTGGCTCCACCCTATTCAACTTTTGCCCTGAACTTCTTTTGAATATTTTATTTTGATTTTGGAAGTATCCCCTTGAAATGATTCCGCTCAATTCCTTGATCTTTTCTTATTTATCAATTATAATTAATTAATGAATTGAAGCTGTTGCACTCATTTTCGTTCCTTGTTTATTAGAACGACCGGGAGTGCGATAGAGCTTAAAAAAGAATTAAGGGCTTGAAGAACTTGATCGTACTATAGAGTTCATGTATTGCAATTATTAAGTTATAAATGTAGGTACAAAAGAAGTGTTAAAACAAGGCTTAGGGCCTTCCCACCGCTGCATCATGCTTGCAGTGAACCCAAATGTTGTCAATATAAGATCCAAAGTCCTGACCAACAATAGAGGCAATGCCCGTTTCGTGAAATGAGAACGCAAGATGTAAACAATCTTCCTGGTTAGCTATCTGGTTAGTAATAACAAGTTCAACAAAATTTTCATCTTTCCTCTGCAAATCAAATTTCTTCTTGATTCTTCACAATCTTGGACGTGTAATTGAGCTTTTATAGTGCCTGCCTGGTCTGATATTTACATGATCAGCATTAGCTTCTAAATCTCAGCTAAGCAAAAGGTGTTTATCACATGTCAAGATCCTGTAACTTGCATGAGGACCCTCAGAAGTGTCACGCAAAGTTGCTTGCCAACCCATAGCACTTGCTATCTCTTGAAGTTCCTCCATGACGTCAAGAGAATCAAGTATATATACCTTGCCGCCAGGCCTAAGTATGCGGTCCATCTCAAGCATGATTGTGGACATATTACATCTGATGCCATGAAATAAGACCTTATCAGCATCTTAAAAAATACTCTAAGAGTGTTTGTTATTCAGCAAAGTGTGAGCTACCTGTTCTTTTCAATAGAAAAGAGGCCAGCAGCGTGCACAAAATCATAGGTTCTCGGATATGTATCAAATGGCTCACACCTGATAAATCCAAGGAAATACTTTATGCAATTTTTTATATGAAGAGAACCAATCAAGGGTAAAGAGATTGCCAAGTGTCAACAAGAACCTTCATTACCAAAATTCTAAATGTGAATCCAATCCTTAGCAATTTAATCAGGGACAAGAGGTAATTACCAGTCATGCCTAACTCCTATGAGTCCACGATCATATATAACAGGCAATGTATTTGGCCCATTAACTGGAACCACGTTCATGACCCAGCAATCAAGTCCTAGGTCAATCAATGCAGCTGCAAATCTACCAAAACCAACAAACGTGAAATACAAAATTAGGCAAAATAATGGAAACTCGCAACTTAATTACTGAAAAATTGAGCTCAACAGACATATTACCCTCCAAAGCCAGCTTTCATATCCAAAATATTTCTTAATTTTAACTTCCTCCAGTGCCAGGCACGCACATATCCATCTATTGTTTCATGCCAATATTTTGATTCTGCCTTGAAAAGCTCTTTTCTTGCTAAGTATGCATCAATTTGTATGCTCTGAAGCCTATCAGGAGGATTATGCAAACGGGCAGGCCATGCGGTAACATTTGCCCCGCAACCATTCTCAGGAAGCCGAGAAATGCATGACTTCAAATCAGTACACCTAATAGCATGGGACGAAAAAGCTATAATGGGTAATACCTAAAATCTCATAAGAAGAATTAGCATGGAATTGCTGATCTATATATTCCTCTCCACAAAAATACCGAATGAGTATCTTCATAGCCTATTTATGGGGAACAAATTTGTAGCAAACCACCAGAATAGGTGAGAGAAAGCAGCTATTTATCAAGACCTTTTGAAGTTCCATGAGGGCAGATTTTAAAAAATCAGTGGTCAAGATTTTTCAAATTGCATTGGCAAGAATTCAAGGAGTTAGCTTGCTGCAGCCGTTTTTACATGCCCTGTGCAGAAAGGCCTTACAAGGAAGTGCTGAAGACAGGTTAGTATAGTAAACATACCAAACATTGTCGGGGTCATCATCTTGATCACATAATGGAGGTGTTGTTCCTGCATCACGACTTAAGTAGCAGCTATTATTGAGGGGCTTTTTCCATATTGCAATATATCCTTCCTTCTTTACAAGCTCCCAGCAAAGACGACTAGTAAGGTTAAGCATCTCTGAGTACACAAAACAATAAGAAATGAGCCAAATCTAATTGTTAAGGGTTCAGGCAATGTTAAATGATTCTTCATTAACTCAATATGCCTGAACCCTATATGTCTACATCTGATGTTTGATTTGGGGATTCTATTAAGGGATATATTTATCATTCAAATATAAGTAGCCATGATCATATTAAGAACTCATAAACTCATCTATGATGCACCCTAGAACAGGCGATGATTAAAGAATACAAGTCATTCATAAAAATGACCTGAAGAGAGAAAATTTAATTAATTTAAACCTTTCAAAAGTTAATACCTAAAGCCAAGTTGATTAATGAGAATTGGCTTTTACCTTCCCACTGTTCTCCTAAGATCTGCTCGTGCTTATAAACTGGCTGTGCAGCCCAAGCGAAGTACCCCCCTGCCCGAAGCATTCTATTGACCTCAAGGAGCAAAATTCCATCTCCATATGATGCATAAAAGGCAGAGATGCAATCACAAGATGTCATATGAAACAAGAGTTAATAACAATGAAAAAGTCAAACGGAATCAGCGAGATAATTGACCAGGCATGCAATTTACAATGTCAGGAAAATCTTATTATTAAATGCTACAAAAACATTTGATATGCACAGACCAAGGAATTTAATTCCAATAAATAAAAGGAAAAATATAACACAAACTTTTAAATAGTAAAAGAAGCATAAACCATGTAAAACTTGTAAGGTCAGTACCATAATTCATGTTGAAATTGTTAGCAAATCAGCCTCACATTTTCAAACTGTAATAAAATGATTCATCTCTTCACATATTCAGCTATCCTCCCAGAAGCTAGTTATCAAATTCAATAGACATACCATCACGAGTCCAATTGATTCTGCATCTTGAACAATGTATCAATTCAAAGGCTTGACTTGGGTACAACAATCGACGAGTTGCAAATGCAGCCACCATTGCAGGTACACCACGCTCAAGAGCAAATTGAATCTGGTTCTCATGAACATCTTTGGGAGCTATGGACATGGTTAAGACATTTCGTGAGAGCAAATAGGCACCAAAACTTGCAACACCACATCCAACATCCAGAACTATTCGAGTGTGATTACCAAATGCAATATCTGGGACCATCTACATATTGAAGAAAGACACATTACAAATCAAGTAGATAGAATATCAAGCTCAGGACAATGCTGACATAAGGCATAGGAAACCTCAGCAATCTGATCCAAGTATTTATCTGCGCCATGAATGAACTGTGTACCCCCACCAGGAAACCTGAATTTGTCCTTCACTTTGGATATCCAGTTTTGACCCCCTTTATCCTCAACCAGACGGGTGTGAGGAACATTAGTGTACCATACCTGTATGAAGTGACATATTCCAATTAAAATCTTGGACAAAGTAAGCTAAAAGAACTTTCACTCACAAATAATTAGATGTTTCACCACTCACAGTCAAACAAAGTTCTCATTCAAATCCCTAAGTCTACCTAGTCATATTTAAGCAGTATTGTGTTGCATTCAAACAGGTTCGAAAATTAAAGCAGATTCCACAAATTGAGAAAATTTTGAATTCCAATGCGCAGAAAGACGCCATAGATATTTTTAAATGAACCGAAGAACCTAAGTGAAAATATATCTAATTGTCCAAAAGAAATGCAGAAACCATTTCACAGATCCTTGGCAACTAAACCCAACAGTTTAATGTCAAAATATCAACAAACTCAACAATTTCCCTCGCCAATTCACCTTTTCAATTCTTTTTTTTCCCATTATTTACCTCTTGATTACAAAAGAATCAAACACAGGATTGCCTTACAACAAACCAGTGATATCCACTCGTACCTCATCACGACTCTGAGGCCAGGGAATTGGCCGCCGGTAACCTTTAGGTGGCGGAACCAAACAATTCAACCCCTTATCCTTCTCCGGACAATGTCTCTCAAATCTCTCCCCTCTCTCCGTCGAATTCAATCTCTTAATCGCCTCCACATTGTCCAAACAAGGAATATACTCTCTCAGACTCTCTTCACAAAGCTCAAATCTTTTAACTCTAACCCTAGACTCCTCATTCCTCTTACTGTTCACCTCGATCTGGTTGCCCCAATTCTCCACAAGCTCCGGGTCAAATTCCCCAACCTCAAACTCATCTCTCATCTTCCCATCACTGTCAATTATCCCAAACGTCCAATTCACCGCAGCCGGCGGAGGCGGAGGCGGAGACGTCGTAGGAGGAGATCCTCCCACCGACACGGGCTTGGTTTGGGTCTGGTTCTGTGAAATGAGTTGAGTGACATTAAAGTCCTTGATGTAATTAGGAGAAATACCAACAGACTGGTGAGGGGTAGAGAAGAAGACGAGATGTGGGTAAGCGCCATTTGACCAATGCTTGCCAAAGTAAAAGAAGGTAACAGACATCAGAGAGAAAGCTGCGATCTTTAAGACCCGAGGGCTTTTGAAGAGAGTCATGTGTTGTGTGCAAGCAAAAGAGAGAAAATCTACAGATATTATCGTCTTTGGATAATGCACTGGTTACAAGCTCAGTAGGGCATTACCTGTAGTGACCGTATGAGGCTTGAGGGTGGGTCGTTGTCTTATGTTGGTTGCTGGAAAAATGATGGTTTAGCATTCCGGGGCCGGTACAAAACTTTAACATCATCAAATCCATAAATATTTAGTAAACTATTATTTAGTAAAATGATATATATATATATTAAAAATGCAAATTATTTAAACTTAAATAATAATAATAATAATAATAATAATGGCTGTAAAATTATTTTGTTAACATGAGTAAAATAAAACACAATCTTCCAGTGTTCTAACTAGGGATGAG
>JAOXYD010000136.1:10308087-10320664 GCA_028565735.1 Pinacopodium congolense
ATATGTAAATTATATTTATTTATAAATTATAAATTATAAATTTTGAAATTTGAAATTGATAGCTATTTATAATATTTAAAGTAAATTTTGAAGTTGATAATTATTCATAATATTTAAATTAATAATCTATTTATTTGGATTTATCACTAATTTTTTAGTTTTACTTTTTAAATATGTAAATTATATTTATTTATAAATTTATACATTTAGTTTTTCGTAAAATTTTTTTAATATTTAAAAATATTTAATTTAATTTAATTTTTAGTTAAAATTTTTAAAATTGATAATATTTCGACTAAATATTTTAAACTCTATAATTATATATATATAGTAATTTTGATTTTTTTACAATATTAAAGTAATAATCTATTTTTTTTAGTTTAGTTTTTAATTTTTTAGTTTTAATTTTTAAATAAACAAATTATATATTTTTTATATTTATAAATATAGCTTATAAATTTTAAAAATTATAAATAAAATTTTAACTTTTATATTTTATAAATAAATTTTACATTAAATAATAAAGATAATATATAAAGTAAATATCTTGTATTTTTATTTTTTTAAACAACTCCCTGTATTTTTCACTTTTTTCAATTATTCTCGTATATTTTTCATTTTTTTCAAATACGCCCAATATTTTTATAAATTCTCAATGCACCCCCTACACAGTCACTCTGCCAATGCTTCACCTCTTCCTGTAATACTGGGCTTCAATCTACATGAGGCATTGAAATATATATAAATTAAAATTCAACCACACGAGATAAGGAATCGATTGCTTGAATTTCAGATTCTCGCTTATACTCTATTTTATAATCATATCCAAAGATCTTAAAAACCCATCGATCTTGTGCTGGAGTAGTAATTTGTTGCTCGAGTAAATACTTAAGACTTTTCTGCTCAGTGTGAACAATAAATGATTTACCGAGCATATTAGGTCGTCATTTTTGGATAGCTTTAGCAATCACCAACATCTCCTTCTCGTAAATAGATAATAATAAAACTGATCCTTTCAAAGCTTCACTGAAATAACCTACCGGTCTATCCATTTAAGAAAGGACTGCCCCAATTCTGGTCCCACTTGCATCATATTCAATCACAAATTGTTGAGAGAAATTCGAAAGGCATAGGATTGGTGGAGATATAAGTACTTCTTTTAACTGATTAAAGGGTAGTTCACCTAATTCATTCCGTTTAAATCCCTCATTAGATAGGAGTCGTGTCAATAGGGGCAACCATGCTTCCAAAACGACAAATAAATTTGCAGTAATACCCCACTAATATAAGAAACCCACGAACGCCCTTTGTAGTTGTTGGTGTTGGCCACTCTAGTACTACTAGTATTTTTCTTGGATCTACACCTACTTTTTGCTCTAAAATAATGTGACCCAAGTAATTAACCTGTAAAACACTAAACCTACACTTTGATTCCTTGACAAATAATTTATTAGTTGCCAATATGGTAAAAAAAAAACTCGAAGATGTGAGAGGTGTTCTTCCCATATCTTAGAATACATAAGAATATCGTCAAAGATTATCAAGATAAACTTCCGAAGATAGGGGTGGAGAGGTCATTCATTAGACTTTGAAATGTGGTCGGGGCATTGGTAAGGCCAAATGGCATTACGACAGACTCATAGTGCCCTTCATATGTTCGAAAGGCTATCTTCGAAATATCTTTCTCTTACACACGAATCTGATAAAATCCTGCCTTTAAATCCAATTTGGAGAAGAATTTGACTCCATGAAGTTCATCCAAAAGTTCATCAATAATTGGAAGTGGTTATTTGTCTTTGACTGTAATAGTATTCAAAGGCCAATAGTTTACACAAAATCGCTAACTACCGTCTGCCTTTTTTACTGGTAGAACAAACGACGAGAATGGAATATTACTAAGCCTTATTAACCCAGATTGTAGAAGTTGTCTTACAATTTTTTCTATTTCAACTTTTTGGTAGTAAGGGTATCGATATAGTCTGACACTCATTGGCTCTATGTTTAGTTTTAATGGAATATGATGATAATGCGATTGTTTGGGTGGTAAGTGATTAGACGGGTCGAACACTTGTTGAAACTTAGCTAGAACGTTAGCTATATTAGGAGAATATGTTTTGGTTGGAGGTTATCGATACAAAGTAAAATCTAAAAGAGAAAACCAGTACCTTACAGGTAATTAAATTCCTTATTTGTCAAAGTTTTAACGCCACTTCGTCGCAATCCTTGAAACATGTGAGAAACTCCCCCAAGCTTGAATGTCATAGTGAGTTGTTTGTAGTCCATCTCAATTGGTCCAAGAGTCTCCAGCCGTTGAACTCCCAAAACTAACTAGCATCTTGCAATAAAATAATAATCTGTTGTTATAGGCTTACCTTAAATGATGATGGTGAGCGCCTAACATTGTCCAGTACAGTCTATTTTTTCTCGGTTAGCCACCATAACTTGAAACCTCTTACTTTGAATTACTGATAATCCGCACTTAGTCATCATAGCTTGATCATGAAGCTATAAGTGCTACCACTATCTATGAGTATAGTCACATCCCTCTTTTTCAACTTGCCTAGTATACTTATAGTTTGGGGATGATTTGTTCCAGCTATTGCATGAAAGGAGATCTCAGATATGACCTCCTTTGATTCATATTTAGTAATATTATCTTTAGCAGAGTCTGGATGAGTAAAATTATCTATCATAAATAATTGTAGACGTTCACATTTGTGACCTGGGAAAAACTTCTCATCGCAGTAGTTACATATTCCCTTTTCTCTACGTTCTCATGCCTCTTAGTTAGTAATTCATCAAAACATAATTGACGAATTTAAACTTAGATTCGTACACTGATTTGGTAGAGGGCCTAATACACCAGTTGTTGGATTAGGATTTGACTTTGGTATCACCAAGGTTGGTTGTGAGTGAATCATCAGAACGATTTTCCTTTGTAACTGATTTCACTCTTCAATCAGATGAGCGACCTTTATTGCATCTATCAAGGTACGAGGTTATTTAATCTTTACATTTAGACGAATATCATCTCAAAGTCCTGCAATAAAACAACCAATAAGAAAGTTTTCAAGCAAGCCATCATGGCAGTGGAAGAGCCTTTCAAAAGTCTCTTAGTAAGCTACCACAGATGAAGTCTATCTAAGCCACGTTAGAGGTTCTGACGGGTCCTCGTAGTCAGTTGGTCCAAACTGTAAGAGGATTGATTTGGTAAATTCATCCTAAGTAAGTAGTCCTCGAAATTTCGTCAACCACCGATGCCATTATAGAGCAAATCCTTCAAAATGAAAGGAGGCGAGATACACTTGTTGATCAGGAGGAGTATTCTCGAACTGAAAGTATTGTTATGCCTTGTATATCCAGCAAATTGGATCCTCTCTATTAAATTTTGGGAAGCACAACTTAATGTGATAGTGATTAGGTTCATTAGAGTTTTTAAAATTCGAGGTATTTGGAGAATGTGAAGATTCTCTTAGGTAAAACTAGTTGATCTTTGGATGAGTATTGTACATAGTACAAGAGACTTGTAAAGCCTGCAGCTCGGTTAATACTGTTTGTAAGGCAGCATTAACTTGATCAAAACTAGACTCATGTCAAGGTAAAATTTCACTAACTTCATTATAAAATTCTGCATTAATTTTGCTCTGCCTATCTATGGCTGCAACTGACTTTGATATTATCTGATACGAAAGATTTCGATAAAAAAGAGGAAAAGAAGAGAGAAATAGAAATAAAGAAAGGTTTTAATTTTTTTTAATGCTTGAATCTCGTTAAAAAGATTTTAAATTATTAAATAGTCTTATAAAATCAATAATTACATTAAAAAAATAAGAAATAATAACTCACTAGTATTCTACGACCAATAGCCAACCTTCAATAATTTTATCGAAAGAAAGAATAATTAAATTAACAATTAAAAAAATGTGTCTCACGTAACAAAAGACAAGACGCAATTGAAATTGAAGAAGAAGAGAATTCGGGTTGAGGCCCATGTAATTATGACCTCTACCCCGATTACGTCATTATAACACTAGGCCTCTCATTCTTCATACTCCTCAAAGCCATTATCCATCGTCTGTTTCTCTCACACCACCAAAGCCGATATGTCGCCCAAGGCAACATCTTCTTTCCTCTTCCTGGCGGCGGAGTTGCTGCTAACGTGCGCCGTTTCCGTTTTATCAGCTAACCAATGCCCCAACTGTGGTCCCACAGCCGTTCCTTACCCACTCAGCACGGGACCAAAATGCGGCGACCAATCATACAAGATCAGATGCAACTCAGGTTCACTCATCTTCGACACACTAAACAACTCCTACCCAATTATATCGGTCAACCCGACAAGGCAACGCCTCGTGATCAAACCCGCAACTCTGGCACCGAACGCCTGCGTGACAACAGATTATACCCACCACGGCATACAGTTAGCCGACTCCCTCCCTTTCAACATCACTAGTTCCAACACCATCATGTTCCTGAATTGTGGCCAGTCGATATTGTCATCACCGTTGAATTGCTCGTCGAACAGCTTGTGCCACTTGTACGTGAACAACACCGAAGCGAAGCTATCGTGTCGTGACGCGCCTATTTGCTGTACTTTGGGGGCCGGTGGCTCGTCGACGGCGCACATGATACGTGTACACGATGTGGGTTGCAAAGCCTACGTGAGCTTTGTTGACTTGAAACCGAGCATGGAAATGGAGCGATGGCCAAACCCTGGTGTGGAGATCCAGTGGACAACACCCCCGGAGCCTAAGTGTGAGTCTCAGGTGGACTGCGATCAGCAGTCAACATGTGGGCCCGACCCAAATGGTAGTGGGACCAGGAGGTGTTTTTGCAAGGAAGGGTTGCGGTGGGACCCGGTTCAAGGGATTTGTGCAGAGGGTAAGTTACATGATGCACATGGCTTTAAAGGTCTTTGACTTTGTTTATTAGAAGCCGTTGACTGATGAACTTACTGAGATATTGACGGGGAAATTTTGCAGATGTTACGTGCAAAAATCGTAGGCACTGTAGCGAGAAGACCGCCATAATATCTGGTATCTCGGAGCTTACACCATAGTTAGATGCTTATAATTATTTAACTTGATAATTTTATGACAATTTGTGGTTGGAGAACATCCTGCCCTTCCCCCGCATCTATTTCATTTAGATACTTCTCCCTTCAAAATATTACGAATGAATTAAACGAAAATATTATATTGAACTTAGTTAATTTAGCAGCAAAACTTCAAACCATTAAAGGTTTCTCTTTGAACTTTTAGCTTTTATTATCATAGCATGTATTGGTCCGACTATGCAAGGATAATGTCACCCTAAAGCTTTAGTTCTGACGTAAAAGATCATGTGAATTGAAAATTCAAGAATTAATCTTTGTTCTGAAACACTAGCAAGTTTTAATAGCACAAAATATGAACAATTAATATCTTTCTTACTAATCATTTTGAGATTTAAGCAATTTGAATTTCCTTTAAGCTTAATTTAGAATTGTTGAAAACAGAGTCATCTTACTTCTAATGCCCCAAAAAAAAATTTTTTTTTTTCACTCTCTTTCTCAGGTTTAATGTCCTGCTTAGGCGTAGCATTTTTAGCGGCCGTAAGCAGTATTGCCATCTATAGAAAAAATAAACGCAATTCACAAGATCGGCTGAGGAGAGAGCGTGAAAATATCCTGAATGCTGGTGGGAACAGAGTGGCCAAAATCTTTAGCGGGAAGGAAATAAAGGAAGCCACCAACAACTTCTCCAAAGAACGCCTTCTAGGTGTGGGAGGCTATGGTGAAGTTTACAAAGGTGTTCTTAAAGATGGCACGACAGTAGCTGTCAAGTGTGCGAAGCTCGGAAACACTAAAGGCACTCACCAAGTTATCAACGAGGTCCGAATTCTCTGTCAGGTCAATCATCGTTGCCTTGTTGGCTTGCTTGGTTGTTGCGTTGATATGGAGCAACCTATTCTGGTTTACGAGTACATTCCCAATGGTACACTTCTTGATCATTTACAAGGTAGAAGAGGACAGCTTTCATGGATTCGTCGCCTCAGAATTGCTCATGACACTGCTCAGGCTCTGGCTTACCTCCATTTTGCTGCTGTTCCTCCAATATACCACAGGGACGTCAAGTCAAGCAACATACTTCTTGATGAGAAGTTAAATGCGAAAGTTTCAGACTTTGGATTGTCGAGATTAGCTTACGGTGACTTGAGTCATATCTCAACTTGTGCACAAGGCACATTAGGGTATTTGGACCCGGAATATTACAGGAACTATCAGTTGACAGATAAGAGCGATGTTTATAGTTTCGGTGTTGTTTTGCTTGAGCTGTTGACTTCGCAAAAGGCAATCGATTTCAACAGAATGGAAGATGATGTCAACTTGGCAGTTTATGTGCAAAAGATGGCTGAGGAAGAGAGACTGATGGATGTGATAGACCCAGGGTTGAAAGAGAGCGCAAAAGGCGTTGAGTTTGAGACCATCAAGGCATTCGCGTATCTGGGCTTAAATTGTGTGGAGGAGAAGAGACAGAACAGGCCTTCTATGAAAGAAGCTGTTGATGAGATCGAGTACATCTTAAGCGTAGCAATGACAACGACAGTGAATTAGAATATAAAAAAATAAATCAACTGGGACTGGGAGGCTGCGACACTTTCTAATGTGGCTTTGTGTTACTCAGTTTTAAATAATGGATGTGAATCTGAAAATCAGCTTTTTAATGGATGAACGCTGAAATATGTTAAAATTCTCTTACGGAACATAAATAATCGTACAAGTTCGTTAAATGCAGTACTTTTATTACATTAAGTTAAATTTTGTATTTATTTTTTAAAAATAAAAATATTCAATTATCATTTTTTAACTATTTATTGAATAAGTATTTGATACATACAATAATATGCACTTTTGCATAAGTTACAGTGAATTGAGCCACTTATTAAATCTAGTAAAGAAGTAAAAGTACTTAAAATCTTTAAGCAAGTCTCTATAAAGTCAAAATCGAGAGTTTAGGGCATGTGTTGTTTTGTTTTTTATTTTGATTTTTTAATACAAAAATAGAAAAATATTATAAATATAAAAAAACACATAAATACAACATAAAAATACAAAAATTAATAAAATGCATAAAAATACATAAAATAAAAATAAAAACAAAAAGGAAAAGTTGAATCAGAAATGCTATTCCACCCGCTTAAAAACTCTGCAAGCCAAGCAACAGTGACGTGGACCCTTCAGGCGAACCTATCTAAAAGAGGTTATTGCAAATTCCCATTATGATTAATCATAGCAAACAAATGATTCACCAGATTTCAAAGTGAAGACCATAGCAAACTTGCGTGTATTTGAGACATGACTTAGAGTACATGAAAGCACTAATACATATTTTTGGACTTGCCGTGCACAAATCAAATATAATGACAAACTAAAGAGGAACATGCCATGTGATTTTTGAAGATTAAATCCACAATCGAATTTGACGTCAACCACATCTATTCCTTATTAACGATGCTAAAAATTATTTCTTGTAATTAACATATATATATATATATATATCATACTGAATAAACTATTTAATAATATAAAATCATTCAATTCAATAGGGAGTAACGCAAAAGGGAATGATAAACCAATTGGGGCCACCCCTTTCCGTGCAAAGATACAAACTGTTTCCTCATCCTAGCAGGCATTCCTCCTTGGAATTTCAAGTGCATGATTCTAGTTTCATTTATACAGGACAGAGTAGACCTTTTTCTTCGCATAAAGCTGAAAATCTGAACAATTTTTATTAAACCAACCTAATGATCCATATTGCTTTTATTTTCTTGAAATTTTAGATGCATTATTTGTTCATTGACATACATAATGTGTGTGTATATATATATATATATATATATGTAGATGACAGAATCAGATGCTCTATTACCTCATCTATATCCCCTTTTATCAAAGTCCAAAGTTCATCATACGTGTGTCCCTGACCAACACAAGTCCTTATTGTCACAAGTGGGGGCATAAAATAAAACTAAAGTGAAACTCCACTCGTAACCTGTTGAATGTGAGGTCATATTATTTTTAAGGCATGTTATATTTTATTATTTGATTTTAAATTATTAAATTATTAAAAAATTTACTTAATTTACGAAACTGATGAAAAAGAAGAAGAAGAAGAGATGTATACTTGCAATAAACGGTTGCTAATTAACGATTACTCGAATCGAAACCTGGGAGCTACAGCAAAAGCAAGATTATTATGAAATCAACTAACATTTCCCTAGACACTAATTCCATTCAATTTCCTACCCAGTTCAAGGATTGAGGGATATCAATTCGGAGTGTGCATTCCAAATCACCCAATAAGTAAAGGCCAATGGCCCACCAATTGACTGGCAGTGGTCCAGGGCCTTAGACGTGCCCGTTCTGACTAAACAATTAGCACATCAGGTAAAAATAAAAATAGTTTAAAATATTTCTTAATATTTTTTAAAGTATTATTTTACTTTTTAATATTGATAAAATGATATATTTTACTTTTTAAAATATTTTTAAAATAATATCAATTATTTTTTTAATATTAATTTTTAAAAAAATTTCAATTAATTTTTAATAATTAATTAATATTTTATTTATAAATATATTTAAAAATTAATATGTATATAATAAAAATTTAATAAAATTAATATTAAAAAAGTAAATTATAATATGTTGTAAAACGTTAAAAATAAAAAATACTTTAAAAAACGTTGAAGAACATTTGTAAACTTTTTAAAAAACGTTCGAAAACAAATTGGACATTCGTGTCATCAGCTAAAAGGATCCCCATCAAAGCCGATTACTAATTAACCAAGTTGGAGTTGAAGCATTAGCATTAATAATCTCAAGTCTGATTATGGGGCAACTTGACACTGATTATGGTGCAACTTGACACCAAGAGAGAGAGAGAGAACATGATTAATCTTTGCTGCGGAGTGCATCGTAATCAATTAAAGGAGAGACTCAACAGCTACATGGCCCAGCCAACGCCATCAGCATCAAATCTAAAAAACAGATCTAGTACAGCACATAGTACCGAATACGTGTCTTCAAAGGATTGAGAGTTGTGAGGCCCACGTTACATCTAGTGTCAAAGTGAACTTCGTTCCCGTCATCCAATATCTTTGCACTCTCTGGCCCTCCAGTTCCAAGTTGACACCACTCCCTCACTTACCTCTTGCTTCCTGTTTCATCTCCTCCCCCCCTTCTCAATACCCCTAAAAGTGCATCCTTTAAATTATTTATATTTTTAGAAGACCTTTAAAAATTAATTTCTATATCTAACCTTGACTTCCTCCTTTTAAATTTCCCCTAATTTCGGTTTTTAAATTTCCCCCAAGTGACTAGACTAGAAGAGCACAGGATCTACGAGCCTTCATTATTCACACATTTAGAAGGTCATGTAGTTTTATTAATATTTCCAAATTTCTGCAAGCCTCAACATTCCTAAAAGGAAATACATCCCCTTGTTAATCTTCTTTTTCTTTCGTAGCTCGACATTCTACAAAATTACAATTACCAGAGATATATCAAGCTGATTGCAATAAGCACGTCCATTTTCTATATGAATAATCTAATTAAATCAGCTTTTTGCATCCTTTATCTGCTCTTGATGGGAGTTCCTCCTCAAATCAACAACCACAACGCTTACGTTATCCGTAGTGTGCCTGGCCAAAGCCAACTTGGTCAACAGAACCGACGCATCAGAACAGGCCTTGTCAGAACTCTCTACAGCTCCGCTGCTCACGCCGGCGTCGCTGCAACAAGCCCCCCGTGGCGAAGGAGGCTTCTGCGCGCGGAAGCACATCTTTACCACTCCACACGCTGTGTCGTTTGACACCACGTCCCAAAGTCCATCGCTTGCCAATATAAGACACTCGTCCTCCCCGTTCCTATCCGTTACCGTTACCTCCGGCTCGGGTATCACCAAAGGCTTCAGATAGTCATCACCTAATAGAAACATACCGTTAAGAAAATTACTGTCGTAATATATACATATATATCACCAAAATAAAAGAGTTCAGTAGTTCAGAGCTTAATTATACCAATTGCTCGAGACATAGCCAAAACTCCCTTAACTCTTGCTCCATCCCAGTAGATGACTCTGCCGCCGGCGTTTTCAATTCGAATTAACTCATCTGGTCGATCAGGCTGCATATTCACACGATTACAAAATCAATTCATTTCTTTACGTAAAACGGACTTTTACTGACCATCAAAAGGCTTTCAAGACTTTAAGAGGGTAAAACTTGAAAAACCATAATCTCACCTTATGGTCGGAGGAAAGTGGGACAGCAACGCCGTTTCGGCAAAGAACAGCACGAGAGTCACCGCAGTTAGAGACAACTATCTTATCCGGCGTCACAATGGCAACAACAGCAGTAGATCCGACGGCCTCACACTGAGGACTTTGCATCTCACATCTACAATTCGGGGTTCCATCTCTGTAACTCGACTCGCCAACCTCCTTGTCCATTCTTTCGAAGCTCTCCTCCATAGTTCTCTTCCACTCCAAAGGCTTCCCGTTCTCAAATTTTTCGATTTCTTCTTTCACTATCTCATGCAGCCTATCTTTGCACTTGAAAGCCACCTATAAGAACCAACCAAGCCCAAAAATCGGATTGTTATTCAAACAATAGCTACAAAAACACCTTTCTTCTTTAAATCATCATCGTCGTATACTTACATGAGAGCAACCATGCCCATCAAAAACCCCAAAGAAGGAAGCTTTTTCGCTTCTAAACGATGGGTGTATAGACACTGCGTCTTCCATGTCTCTTCTCCGACCACAAACTGACGTCATCCCGAACTTGAGAGGCTCCAATTTCACATACTCTTGAGTAACGCACTTACCGTCGCTCTCCTCCAAACATAGAATTCTATCGTACTCTCCTATTTTACAACTTCCAACGTTATCATCTTCGCCTGCCTTACGGCTCCTTACAGCGTTATGAAAATCAGGCGAAGAGACCGACGACGGCGTAGAGAACAGATCAAGCTTCTGCCGCTTACGTGCGCTTTCTAACGGAGCTGGCACAGTCTTGTCCGCAACGGAAGCAAACGGCCGTAGGTCCAGTCTTCTTCGCCGCGAAGCACGTGAACTTGGCTCAACCGCAGCTTCTTCGGTTTCACCAACCACTCCACAACAAATACCCGCCATTAATTAGCTCTAAGGACTTCAAAAAATTCTCAGAACGTCTTCGACTTTTTCTAGAAACAGCTTATATATAATACAACAGACCAAAACAAACAGAGATCACTAAACCAAAATAACGAAACGTTGCAACGAAAAGAGTTTTGGGAGAGCTTTGGAAAGAAGAACGAGGAACCCTTAAAAATGGAGGAGTTAGAGAATGGAACAGGCAAAAAAGCGGAAAATTTTTTTCACCTGGGGGCCACACGGGCAGAGGCTGCCCGTCACCTTCACGGGCAGAGATCAGACATGTCCAGTTGGTATGACGTCGAACTACTGAATACAAGATACTATCGCCACCGTCCATCTTTCTCTCTCTTTGTCATTATGCACCACGTGTAGTTGCCTTTTTTCTCCTCCTAAACGTGGTCCAATCAGAGGTTAACGCGAGTTGTCGCAACCATCTTCCTACCTTGGTACGCATGTGGTCCTGCCAGACGGCTTCTCTCTCTCTCTCGCTTTCGTCTACTTTTTTTAATTGTCTTTTATTTTTTCTTCCCAATTTTAAAATGGATGCGTTGTTTAATTTTTTTTAACTTCCAAACATTAATTTTTTAATGTTTTTTATTGCGCTATTGGGGAGGTTATGAACACGTGGCTTAGGATTCGAGATTCGTGTCTGATTCCTCCTACGACACGCTATACAGCGAGTATATGCACCGCACATTTCATTCCAATTTTTTCACATCACGTTACC
This sequence comes from Pinacopodium congolense, assembly GCA_028565735.1. Lineage (NCBI taxonomy): Eukaryota > Viridiplantae > Streptophyta > Magnoliopsida > Malpighiales > Erythroxylaceae > Pinacopodium > Pinacopodium congolense. The sequence continues at coordinate 10,319,995 of JAOXYD010000136.1, forward strand.
AATGAAATTTTGCTAAGAAAACTATATTTATATGTCATTTGTAATTGGCTTTGATTTCTATTAACTTTATGGTAAGTTATTATATGTTTTGGATGATTTAATTAAAACACCCGCATTTCTATTTGTGAAAGGGAATGGTCTCACATACAAACTTTAAACGTAATATTACATGCTTACAATATAAAGCACAATGTAGATATAATCAATTTGTATTTATAATAAGTTATATTATAACAACATTTATCATTATTTTTATTTATTTTTATATTTTCAATAATTTATTATTGTTTAATTTTATACTTCTCTTGAACTAAAATAATTTGAATTTTTTATAGAAAAGTGTAGTATATTAAAAATGGATAATAATTATATAAGTAATAAACTTTTTAAAATTTTTTCAATTGATTCATAAACCTTTAAAAATTTTCAATTGAATGACAAACGTTTACAAATTTTTTCAGTTAAAGTAAAAACGTTAACTCTATTAAATTAATGATGACGTGACAAACGGACTTATCACATGAACATATATGTAATAAAAGTGTTACATAATTGTCCATATATATAACTCCCTACCTTTAAAATTTTTCAACTATTCTTGCTTCTATTATTAAATATATGTGCTTAATTTGTTAACCTAAGACTAGGATTAAATGGGTTTTGTGTGTTT
>JAOXYD010000136.1:10320764-10342891 GCA_028565735.1 Pinacopodium congolense
ATATTTTCCATTTCTTGTGTTATTATTCTTTTCATTTCTTGTTTTATTCTTTAAATATTAGTTTTTTGGTTTATTTTTATGTTACATTAACATGTTATTTTTTATTTTTTAATTATTTTTATATTTATATTTATAAAAATAGAAATTAAAATTAAAAATAAAAATAAAAATAAAAATAGCAGGACCTAAGGATATAACATGTGCTTGATATTATGTGATACGTACGTTCAATTCATAACCTATAAAATTATTACAATCTGTTTGAAAAAAAAAAAAATTTCAAATCACCATCCTCCCCTCCATTAATACTTAGACATAGATCTTAGGCATGGAAGTTTTTTCTTCAAGAAAAGTGGAGTTCTTGGGATTTGAGTTTCTGATAGAAGATTTCGTTAAAAAAGGGTGTTTACTCTAAAGGTATCATTTAATTCCTACATCGGACTGTCAACTTGATCGAACTTGAAGGTAAGAACAAATAGGTTTTAATCAATCTAATAAAGATATCAATTATTATTTCAAAAATATTACTTATTTTCTCTTTATTTATTTTAAAGAATTTAATATACGGAATAGAGATACTCTAACTATTCATGTAAAGAATTATTATAAATAATAAAAAATTAATAATTTTAAATATAAAATAATATAAAATAAATCAAATTGGATACTTGAACATTCGAATTGATAACCGGCTACTAATTCTTCTTTTGTTTGTAAATCAAAGGTAATCTCTCGCTAAAGAAAAATTTTTTAAAAAAAAACTCTATAAACTGGCGCCGCAAATTCTACTCTAAAAAATCATATTTTAATTGTGCCTCGATCCCGTTACTGTTCGGTGACGAGAAAGAGAAATCCAAATCTGATTGTGCAGGTTGGGAAGAGTTAAGAGCTGGCGGCTTTTGCGTAGAAAACAATTCGCTCGTTGTCTGAAAATGGAGATAAGACAATTTTCTTTTAATGAATTAGTGTTGTCAAAGTGCATGAGACATGCACCGTACTTGACATAACAAATTTTAGTTTTGTCCTGGACGTTATAGAACCTGTACATTCGGTGTTTGATAAAACGTTTTTAAAAAGGGTACAATTATGAACAAAAAAGAGGTCTATCATCTTAATCTCTCAATTCAGCTCTTCTCATCAAATAAATGTCAGTTTGCCTCGAATTTACACGGAGAATTTACTACTAAATTAACAGTTGCATAACTTTCGACAAATTCTGTTTTGTTATGGACTAAAGACACAGATATATGTAGCTGTTAAACGTAATGTTAGAGGAATGGAATTTGACTTGGTTGAACACGTGGGTGGAGGATATTGTAAGATATTTCTTATAACATTCATCGTCAAGCGCGGAAGAGCAATTGAACTATTCGAATTGAATACTTTGACACAAGCTTTAGACTCGATTATGACGCCAAACTACTGATGCACGACAATGAAGTTTAAACAAAGAAGTTGCAAGTGATGGTAGAGCAATTATTAAAAGGTTGCAAAAAATCATTGAAAGATTTACAAATCTAAGGATATAACATGCGCTTGACATTATGTGACATATACTTTCAATTCACACCCTATAAAATTATTAAAATCTGTTCGAAAAAAAATATTTTACAAATTACCTCGAACATTTTGTTAGCAATTTTTCTTTAAAGTAACACATTCATTAGTTATTAATATTTAAATTTTAAGATTAAGATAATTAAATTTTGTTAAACTAAGAGAGGTTTATATGATGTATTTTGATAATAATAAAATATTATTATTATTAATAGTTAAGTTTTGATATTTTTAAAAGATAGTTAGATACAAAATACGCAAGAAATGGTGATGAAATAAGTATTGTTGAGATAAAATAAATAAATAAATAAATAAAAAGATCAAGTGATGGAAGAAGATCAAGAATGAATAAGTTTAAAAATGTGTTTTCGTATATACTTTTAACTTGATATTTAGCAATACTTGAAATGACTCTTACATTAGCATATCATACTTGCATCATATGTACGTTTTAAATATGTTTGAGTTAAATTGATGTATGAATTTTAGTTTATGAAAAGTTTATAAAAGTTGTTAAATTAGAAAAACAGTGCAATAGTAACTTAATATGAAAAAAGTTTTCATATGATAGGTCAAATTTTATATTTATGATGATTGAATCAATGCGACTACTGAAAATTATTCAAAATGTATTTTATGACTTGTGTGCATTAGCCTTGAAGTAAAAGAAACATGTTTAAAATTTTTTTGCATTAGTTTTAGTTTGGTTTAGAATCAAATTTTCACAAAATGCATTAATTGAATTATAGATCAAGTGATTTTAGGATTTTAGTTTCAAAATATGTGTCTTGATATTCAATTTCACTTAAAGAATGACTTTGAACTTGTTTGAATTTAATTAATATGAAAGAAATTTGTTTGGATGGGTTTTTAACATGTTTAGAGAGGTTGATTGACCAATACAACCAATGTATCGGTTACTCGATGCACACAGTGTGTAGTAATGTAAAGACTAGTTTCTAGAAAAAGGTAACTTTCAGTTCTTTAATTATTTTTTCTCTTCTCTAATGAATATTTCATGCAACCAATGGCCATTTGAACTCCCTAACACTATATATAAGAGTTCTAGAGTTTTTGTTTCAATCTTTATGCTTCCAAAATAATTTTACAAGCTTAAATTTTTAAAAACACCAAAGCTGCCAAAATTTGTGTTCATCATTGTTCATCTTTTTTTTCCTTATTTTCTAATTATTCAATCTCATCTTTGGACTAGTACATTTATTTTTCTTAGTATGCTTAAGTATTCCAAAGTTGGTTTATTATTATTTTTAATTTTTAGGTCTCCATTTCATTAATCATAAGCTTATATTAGATATACGAAATCTATCCATATTTGAGAGTTTTATCATTCATATTCATCTTTCATTGATTTAATCAAATTTTTGTGCTGCTAAATTACTCTAATATGTTGTTGATTTGCTTTTATAATCTTCCAAGAAGTTGCTTAATCTATTTTTGTGATTTTAAATGGCAAGAATCATTTGTTTATAGGGCTGAAACATTAACAACATAAGTTTGACATCTTTTCTATGTTCTTGACTTGTTCTTAATTTAATCCTTTTGTTTATTAATTTAAATTCATTTTTATTATTGCAATCTACTGTTAAGAGATTGATTAAAGTTCCAAGAGGATTTTTGTATTCATTTTATGTCATTTGAAAGATTAAAAACCTTCGTCACATAAGTTGGAATATAAACATTGCATGTTTTAACATATTGTATGTTATTGTGTTTAATTTGACTATTTGATACTTTAAGCTCGTTTTTGTTGCTTCAATCTGATTATCTATGATCTGATGAGGTATTAGGAAGTATGTTATATTATTTATGTTACTTTAAAATTGCTTAAACGTTTTCATTGTGGTGCTTTCATTGATACATCATTCAAGGTGTGCTAGGTTAACTTATTAAGGGAATTTGACTTATATTATGTTGTTATTGATTTAAAAGTTACTCTTTGCCATTAAAATAGCGTTGATAGGTTGTTCTTCACTTGTATCAAATAAGATTTGAATTGACTTAATTGTTAAGTGTGAATTTGTATTGATTTATGCTACGTATAAGTATTAGAGAATACACAGGTTTAAGCATTACATTGATTGAATTTGATCATTTATGTTACACTAATTTTGATCAAGAATTTGTTAAGTTACATAAGTTTGAATTAAGGCTTAGGCAACCTAAGTTTAGGGGCTGGTTTGTGAGATAAAATTATTATATATCAAGTATTATTAAAAGGATTACTCTTCACTCATTAAAGTAAAATTGGTTTAGGTTCCTTTTCACCCATTTGGAAAAAAGATTGTATTCGGTTACTCTTCACTCTCTTTGTGAAAAGAATAATTATAAAGATCCTCCTTCAACTTCTTTGTGGCAAAAAGATATTGTAAGAATTACTCTTCACTAAAAGGAATATTAGTATAATTGAAACTTCCACCAAGTAGTTGGAAAGTGGATTAGACAATCGTTAGGACTTACTGAATCACTATAAATCTCTTGTGTTATTCTCTCTCTTATCTCTTTAGTTTATGTAATATTTGTGTTTTTTTATAATTGGTTGAATTTGATTAGCAGTTACATAAACATTGGTATATCATTATAAGTTAAATTTTAGTTTAATGATCTACATATTTAAAATTAGATTAGGTGGTTTATTTTGTTTAATTTAGTAAGAAATTTTTTTAAGATACCCAATTCACCCGACTTTCCCTAGTTTACAATTGGTATCAAAGCTTTAGTTTCACATTTGCATAAATTTCAAATGATATTAGTGAGTAAACATCTATTATAGCATAATTTTATGATTCATATAGTCTAGATAGGTTAGATATTCATAAAGTACCTTTCTCTAATGGAAATAATTTTCTTGAATGAAAAATAAGGATGAAGTTCTTTATGATGGGCCAAGATTTTTATTTATAGTATTTTATTTTCAATGACCTTTATGGTTTTTCAAATAAAGAAAAATTTAATTTTCTAAATGAAAGAGCCATACATATCTTACATGATGTATTAGATAGGAGCATATTGGATAAAGATGTTATGTGTATTTCAGCTAATGATATTAGATATAAGTTAGAACAAACTTTTGTAGGTACAAATGATGTTAAAGAAGCCAAAGAAGAAGTGAAGAAAGTGGAGGAAGCCAATGAAGAAGAAGTTCAAAATGTGTGCTTAGTACCATTAATGGAAGAAGCTCCCTCATCATCAAACGTTCAAAAGGAAAACATTGAGATACCTTCTAGCTCTAACTCAATTGATGATAAGAATGATGATGATGTGGTTAATGATGAATTGTCATATGATGAGTTATTGAAATGCTCAAAAATTGTAAATTATATAGGGAAGAAACTTTCTTCCAAGTATAAGAATGTTGTGAAAATTTTGAATGATTTTATGATTGAAAATGGTAGGTTGGTTAACATGAATAATTGTTTGAGAAAGGAATTGGATTAATGTTTTCATGAGAATGAAAAGGTGAAAGATGAGTTGCATAACATATTAGAATCCATAAATACATTCACATTAGAAATTGAAAGGTTAAAAAAGAATTGCATGCCATGGTAGATTCTAAGGCTGTGAATGTTGTTTTTAATGAATGTGATGAAGAAAAATTGTTGCATAACAATGAATATTTGAAGAAAGAAGTAGAAGCCCTTAAGGATTCTTTATCAAAATTCACAAAAATCAAGGAAAAACTAGGATGCATGCTAGGAGCTTAAAAGAATTTTGATGATAGATATGGTTTAGGGTTTATTGGTAGATGTTTTTAATGATACCAAAACAATTTTTATAAAGGGAAAAAACCTAGAAGATGAAATTATTCCTAAGCCTTCATTTGACAATATTGCATCTATATCAAAATCTCTTCTTAAGAAGAACAATCATCCATTCATATATGCATCAAAGTTAAACTTTAGAAATGACAAACATTTAAGTAAAAATGAAAAAAAAATATGAATGCAAAAACTCATAATAATGCATTTTAGACTTAAGTTAAGCAATATAGTTCTTTGCATTCTCATATCCATAGTGAGCATGCTCAAAAGTCTAGAGGTAGGTTTCACCCACATTCTAGGTTCCATTTTCACTAAAACAGGGCATTTATAATTAGGAAATCATATATAGTTTAGTGCATGATGAGAAATTCCTCATTATTTAAAACCTTATAGATGCATACACTTAAAATTTAATGTGTATTTGTTAAATAAGATTCCAAGTAAGGTTATTCTCAAAACTCCACTTTAGTTATAGACTATAATGAAATCTAATATGAGGCATTTGCAAATTTGGAGTTGCCTAACAAAAGTACAAATTTATAATCAACATAAAGAGAAATTAGATTCTCAAACAGTTAGTGGTTAATTTATAGGCTACTTAGAAAAATCTAAAGGGTATAAGTTTTATTGATCAAACCATTTTCCAAAAATTATTGAAATAGATAATGCCAAATTCATTGAAAATAGAGAAGTTAATAGAAGTGTTGAAATAAGGATTGATGTTCCATTATCCATAAATTTCCTAATATCCACATCCATAACAAATGTTGTCTAATATCAGAAGAATGAAATGATTCTAGGCAACATTTAAATAAAGCTACATCTCATAAAGGAACTAACTTATTACTGATTGACATAAATGAGCCATATGGAATATCTTTAAATAAACTTGTAAAGACAAAAAAAAAAAAATCAGCTATTCCTAGTAACTGTGTGATTTATTTGTGAGAGTTAAATTTTGATTATGGAATTCATAAGAATCCTATTTCATTATCACAAGATATAAAAAGTGTCTAATACATAAATTGATGTCATTAAAGGTGAGTTCAATTTAATGGCACAAAATATTATCTTAGATCTTGATAATTTGGTAGAAGAATCTAAGTGAATATGGTGAAAGTAGATTTTTAAAACTAAACGTGACTTAAATAACAATATTAAACGATATAAAATTGATGTAACAGCAACCATTGCAAATTTCTAATAGACCAATTATAAGAGCTAGGAGTAAGAAGTTTAAGGAAGCTTTGATTGGGCTAATTCAAGATATATATGCTCACCAAGTTCAAATATCAAGTCAAAGACAAATTTAGGAAGCTTAATAGACCTAAAAGATAACTAAGAACTAGTTAACACGATCCAAGCTCATGTTGGAGAAGTTTTTCACGTCTAAGCCCATCATATTAGGGCCAATTTCGTATATCACTATTTACTTAATATTCTATAATTTATTTTATTGTAAATTTGTCCTACTTTATTAATTATGAAGCTCAAAATGTTTTTGACAAGTTTTTATAGGTGTTTGATAGTTTCCTATTCAACTTAGTGATAGATGTGTATTATAATGTGTTTTTTAGGTTGTAAAATGTGTTGATCAATGTTTTTATGTGATAATTATACACTTAGGCCTAGATTTATGTTCTTGTTGGTATTTTATGTGTTTTGTGTGATGATTGTTAATGTAGGACAAGTATTTTAACTTATTTGAGGGGATATTTAATGTTTTTTTATGTTGAGTTAAAATAAAGAACTTCAAGGAAAAGATGAAGAAGAAACTGAAGGAAGGTTTATGGCAAGGTGAGTTTAAGGTGAAAGAAAGCTTCTTTATCACAATTGCATACTTCTGGTGACCAATAATTATACATCTTCTTTTACGATTATGCACTATGTGCATAATTGTGCAACTGCAGGCAACCAAGAGAGACAACACAATTGTGTACTTTCATAATTGTACATTACCAAAAAAATTTTGTCACGTGAGATTTACGTAATTTTGGCAATTTAGGGAAATTTTTGGAATAAAAATATGTTGAAACCATAAGAAGAGTCATATAAGGGTTAATAGGTATTTAGGGAAAAAGAAAAACACAAAAGGGATGACTAGAACAAGAATAACACTATATCAAAGAGCAAAAATTCAAGAACAACACAAGCTGTATATTTTCTAGCTCAAGGACAAGAAGGAGAAGATATTTGATAGCACCCTAATTATTCATCTTTTACTCATATTTTCATAATGATTATCTTAAGTTTAATAGGCAATTCCTTATGAATTGGGTGCACATTTGATTAATTCTTGAATAAGGTGTTACTTGTGATGTTTTGGATGATTTTTTTAAATTTTTTATAGGAATTGGGTTAACGTTTAATGCACTTTTGGAGTTGTAATAGATTTAGAATCAATTTAAAGAGTTATATCATCAAATTATGAAGTTCTATATCAAATTTCAAGGCCTTATGATAAGAAATGAAGAGTGCTTCAAGAGAAGTTTAAACAAGCACTAGCTTTAGTACATGAGACTTTAGTGAGACATTAGATATATTTATAGAGTTCAAATTGTTATGAAATTCATTTGGGATGAAAGGATATCAAGTGAGGAAGCTCCATACCAAATTTCATGACCAAAGGACAAGAGGAGAAGGAGTTTTGGCAAAAAGATCGAAGAGTGGTGAAAATTAAAAAAACCAGTAGTAGGCCATGACCTATACCACGAGTCAATGGGCAGAAATGGCCATAGGCACATGGGCAGAATAGGCTGTTTAAGACATATATGTTGACCAAGTTTTAAATATCAATCAAAGATCAATTTAGGAAGCTTAATGGGTACCAAATGTGACCAAGAATTAGTTAACATGATCTAATTGTTGGAAAAAATTGGAATAATGCGGAACACCAAATATTTCCACCCTTTAGGATCAACTTCGTTAGAAAAATAATAACAGAAATTAAAGAGAATAACACCACAATATAACGTAGAAAACTCCGTGAGGAAAAAAACCACAACTGTTGTCAAAAGACAACCAAGAAAAATATCCACTATGTGGAAAATTGTTACATCTATAAAACAATATTTTTCTCATCCAACCCAATACCTAAACATTACACCTTTTATCAAGACATTACACCCAACAATACTCTCCTACACTCTTTATAGAAAAGAAATACAAAAAGAGAAAGAAGGGAATTTAAAACAATGCCTTAGAGAAAATAGGCTTAATTGTTTTGGGATGACTTAACCAAAGGATTGGGTTTTCTTTTATAGCCTTCACATAACCTCCATTCTTCACTCCTTTCCAATATTGGACATTCCCACTTTGAAAATAAGCCACCATTCCAATAATCTCCACCTTGGCGAATTTTCAAAACTTAATAAGAGTCAGAGGAAAAATAAACATTGTCTTGCTACTGACAATCATAATTCTAAATACAAAAATTATCATACTCCACCATAAAGAGTATAGCCACTTGGAATTAATTACCAACTCCAAGAATTTAATCCACTTGAAATTCAACGATTCCAAGAATTTTTAACCCCGGCTTCATGTCGAAAACTTGCTAATAAATTATGGTGCAACATCCATGTTGATTTTTTGAATGTTCATTAGCCATCGACATACTTCCACCAGGCACCCTGTAGAAATCATCAACCACTACTTATGTGCGAATTTGTGTACATGCTACCAAATATATATCCTCTTATATAGCAAATAAAGGGTAGCAATCATGCCATGAGGATATACAAACTTTTATTACAAAGAGAGTGAATCATCTTTCGGATGATAGGAGACGAAATTGGCAGCACCATCGGAGCCACTTGCCGAGCTAGCTCCACCTACTTTGCAGGCCCATTTTAGATGTCCTAACTGCCCACAGTTCCAGTAAAAAAAAATTTTCTTAGAGTTTTTCTTCCACTTCCCCTTTCCTCCAACCACGAGAGCTGAATCTTCTAGAGATTTACTTTCTCCATTTCTGAGTATTTTTTCCTCTGAAATCAGATTACTCACGACTTCTGAGAAATTCAAAATATCCTTTCCATGCATCAAGATTCGTTTTGTCTCATCATAGGAAGATGGAAGCGACAAAATGAGATGTAGAGCTTTATCCTCATCATCAATTTTCACTCTAATACATTCTAATTCAGAAAAAATCCCATTCAGAGCACTCAAATGATCAGAGATTTTTGTACCTTCTTCCATTTGCAATGTATAAAACTATTGTTTCAAATATAGCCTGTTTAAAAGACTCTTTGCTGGTACAAACTCTCAAGTTTTTCCCACAACTCCTTTTTTGTGCGCAATCCAACCATATTAACAAGAACATTTTTTGCTAGATAGAGACGGATTTGACTTGCTGCTCTCAAATCTAACATTTTCCATTCTTCAGTGGTGATGCTGGTTTTTCCGGAGTGTTCAATGTTTTCCGATTCATCTGAATCAGTTCCGCTAGTCAAAGGGATCGGCCTCCCTTCCAAAGCCTTACACAATCCTGCCTAGATCAAAACATCCTTGACCTGCACTTGCCACAAGCCAAAATTTATTCTCCCGTCAAATTTCTCAATATCGAACTTGATATTCGCCATCCTTCCTTATGTACCCTTTAGTTTGCAAATTATAGAAATGAACACAAATCACTAGAAAAGTTTCCAGAAAAGATTGAAGGGTCACAAGTGGACTAGTTAAATACCAATCTCCTTAGATAGAACCTTCCTCAGAAACAGTACTCACACTACAACACACAAACTTCACCAACACAAGGAACTTCCTAACGAAAACTTTTCTGATGTGAAAGATCAGACTCAACTGCAACCACAGAGCGTACTCAGAGAGCTTGAATCACCAATAATTGAAAGTTCTTTCTGATGTGGAAGATCAGATTAAGCTGCAACCACAGAGCATACTCGAAACCATAGCTCTGATACTAATTGTTGGGAAAATTTGAAATAATGCAGAACACCTAATATTTCCATCTTTTAAGATCAACTTCGTTAGAAAAATAATAACAGAAATTAAAGAGAATAATACCACAATATAACGTGAAAATCTCCGCAAGGAGAAACCAAGAAATAACCAAGAAAAATATCCACTATATAAAAAATTATTACAATCACAAAACAATATTTTTCTCACTCAACCAATACCTAAACCTTATACCTCTTATTAAGACATTACACCCAACAACACTCTCCTACATTCTTTATAAAAAAGAAATACAAGGAGAAAATGAAGAGAATTTAAAACAATGCCTTAGAAGAAATAGGCTTAATTATTTTAGAATGACTTAACCAAAGGAATGGGCTTCCTTTTATACCCTTCACATAACCTTCATTCTTCACTCTTTTTCAATATGGGACATTTCCACTTTGAAAATAAGCCACCATTCTAATAACAATGATGTCCAACAAATTGGGAGGACATGCGTAAGACGGCCGGGGAAAGATTCTTTTAACAATTAGGATCATTAGCATACTGTGGCTATTTGCCAACATTGGCGATATGTTTGGAAGCTTAGGTAAGTGCAATTGAGACTGCGTTGCTGAGGTTCGGACAATACATTGAAACCTAAATACGTAGAGCATGAGTGTGGCTCGCCAGATTACAGCAAGTCAAGTCGCATGCCAGGGTTAAATCCATTTACAGTCATTCCGCCATCAACGGATACAACTTGTCCGGTGATGTAAGAAGCAGCAGGGAGGCAAAGGTATGCAACTGTGGATGAAACCTCTTCAGGTTCTCCTACACGCTGTAGAGGGGTTTGAGAAAGAACCTTCCCCAAGAACTCTTTATTATCAAGCAACTGCAGAAAGCAGACAAAACAATGAGAAGGAATCAAGCGGCGATTCAATTTCTTTCTTTTCACAGGAAATGAACACGTCATATGCAGGTGGCGTTAACCACATTCAGATCTAAGAGACCTCCATTTTAATCACTAAAAATATGAGATACTCGCAGTAAAAGTATCTTAGCTTAGTTGGTTTAATTGCTTTATGTAAATGGAGAGACTGGCTCCTTAGCTGTCTGACGGTTGTGCCAGTTTTGGTAGAAAACAATAAGAAGTTTCTTTCCAATATTTGACAATGATGACACAAATAAGTAGTCATGACTGGAAAAATTGAATAATTGTTTCCTCAAAACTATTATGGTATGGCATAAACAGATGCTAACATGAAGCAAGCAGCAACATCCAGAAACACGAGTATGCAAACAAACATGCACAAAGGGGAGAGGGCGTGGGTTAAATGACATGTGCAGGGAAAATAGACATTACATGTTCCACAAGTGAGGTTCTGATGTACCATGGTGCAACACTATTCACCCTGATATTGTCTTTTCCCCACTCACAAGCTAGATATTTTGCAAGATGATTAATTGCAGCTGAGAGAAACCAAAACAATTTTAACTTCTTAAACTGGCAAGCAGTCATTACATAATTGTGGAACATATATATATATATATATATATCTAATCAAACATAACTACTAAAATACAAGTGTAACTCACCTTTACTAGATCCATAAATTGATCCACTACCTATGTGCAAAAGACCTCCAACAGAGGAAATGAAAACAATACTCCCAACCCCAGATGCTTTTAGAAGAGGATGTGCAAGTTTGCACAGATGATATGCAGATTCAAAGTTTGTTGCCATGAGTTTTGAGAACTCTTCATCAGTGTACTCGGTGCTTGGCTTTCTGATATTTGTCCCAACATTGTTTACCTACATGAAAGAATTGGAGATTGAATCTCTGTGCAGAAGAGAGAAAGTCTCTCAGCAGACTCATGAGTTGACTGACCTAATCTGTGATTTCTCTCAGAGAAATATAAGCACATATGACCAACTAGTGAGTAACAAAGACCTCTTCAATATAGGGAGTAAATTTCAAATGTGAAACGCTGAAGTTAACATTCATAAGTAATCAAAGCCTGAGACATGAGCAAGTTTCAAGAGTGCATGTAAAGAATATACACTTGACAACCAGCACATAATATGTGAAGAGTAATCAAAATGGTAAGTCCTGATGGTGTGAACCAACTACGAAATCAAACAATGAAATTACCTAAAGCATCCCAATTGGTCAGTACTCACTACTACTCTAATGATACTAGGAGACGTATTTTAACTTGTACGTACAAGAACGTTAAGTTTGCCATTGAAAACAGAAGCTACTTCCTCTATCAACTTCACTCTCTGGGTCAGAGACGATGCATCACAAACCGACCCAGTAACAGTAAAGCCCTTAGTCTCCCAATCTTGCAAGCACTTATTGAGCTCCGACTCGTTCCTGGAACACGTGTGCACTCTCGCTCCTAGCCCAGCTAGTTCTTCAACTGTGGCATTCCTAATTAATAAAAACACACAGAACCCATGAATGGAAATTGAGGGGGTCATAAACACTAAACATCGAGTCTTTCCTGCATCAAACATTTAATAGCTCCAAACCCACAAACTTCTACCAAATTCTTTTCAAAATAAGCAATCTTTAAACGGCAATAATGAGATATAGAGAAAAACCCAATGCCGCGAGTGCCACCAGTAACAAGAGCAGTCATTCCTTGAAGTGACCATCTTGATGCTTTGGAACTGCTCTCTGACTTTGACATTATCAACTCTTCTTTGTGCTTTTTTGGTTACCTCTTGTTGGATTATTTTTCTGTCTTGCTACTTTAAAGCTGAGAAACGAAGACGAGGCTTCTCAGGGATTGCAATCCAATCACCAAAATATTCGACGCCGCTTCATATTTCTTTGTTTTTTCCGAAATATTTGCATGTTTCTTTGTTATTTATCAACGTTTTTGGGTCCTTCACAGACAAAGTCTTTCTTTATTGGGTAACAGTCAATTAGTAATTAAGCTTTTCACATTTTTTAATTAAATAATTAAAATTTTAAAAATTTTAATTAAATGATTAATGTTTTAAAAGTTAATCAGATAAGTTGAAAAGATTGACGTCATTAGTTGATCCGATTTAACACCGTTAATTCGACATATTCCATTGCAACCTTTTATCTTTTTCAGTTAAGTTTTTAAACATTAATCACTTAATTGAAAAATTTTTCAAAGTTTAGACACTTAACTGAAAAAAATATGAAAATATTATATTAATAACCTATTTTAAAATTTGTAATATAAATTTATTTCATAAATGAATATTTTTACATAATATTTAAATTTATAATTAAGGTATTTAATTATTATTAAGTAAAAATAATATTAATAAATTTAAAAATATATTATTATAATAATACGTGTAAAATAACAAGTATAATTCATAAGATCAAGACAATAATTATTAGTAAAATTATTTTAAGTGACTTTTAGAATATTTTTACTGAATTTTTATATAATTTAAATTCAATTTTTATATTTTTAAACTTACTTTCAAAATTAAAATTTATTTATAATTTTATCTTTAAATCTCTAACTCTTTAATTTTTGAACTTACTTATATAAAAAATAAATTTGAGGTAATTTAAGTGATTTTAAATATTTTGATTTATAAAAATAAAAAATCTATAAAATTTATAATTATTAAGTTCTATTTTAAATTTCAATATAAATTTTCTTTTAAATATATAAAAAAGAGAATATAAGTTTTAATTTAAAAAATTAAATAAAAATTTATAAAAGGTTAAAGTGGACTGTGTCGGATTATGGTTATCGATTCGGGTCAACTAACGGCATTAACCTTTTCAACTTATCTTGTTAACTTTTAAAACGTTAATCACTCATTTGAAATTTTTTAAAATTTGATCATTTAACTAAAAAAATGTGAAAAACTTGATCACCTAATTAACTATTATCCCTAAAAAATATAATAATAATAATAATAATAATATATGGGGTCAACAGGGCATGAAAGATCATGACTTGTAGGACATGTAATTTTTAAAAAAAAGCACGAGACTAAGAGCCCCCTCTTAAGGAATTTCCTATGAGCCCTTCACTCATATTGAGGAGGGATTCACCTGCAAGTAAAGAGAGGGAGAGGAGAGAGACTCTGAAAAAAGGAGGTGAGAGGGGGCATGAAAAAGTGGGAGTACCTAATTTTTTATTATTTTTATTATTGGCTTAAGTCTCATAATCCAAGTCCAAAACACTTCTTATATCTATTGGATATATTACATAACTAGCAATAGTCGATCTTATTATTATAATAATATATATTATTAAAAATATATATAATAAAATTATATTATTATTATAAAGCTGACAGGTTATGAAAGTCCATAGTGTGTCAGCCACGTAGTTTTTCCCTTATCCATTTAACTCCCTCCCTAGTCGACAATAGCCATCGACCACCATGACTTTCGAACCCACTAAATCTTTTCTTTATCCTCAACCTTAGCTTCAAACGAGGAATATCCAAAGTCACTATTAACTACTGATTCCTCCTTAGCTTAGTTATTCATCGTGCCTATTCTAAAGCCTTTCATTTTGTCTTTCCCATTTTCTTTGTCGCACCACTATCTCTAAACTGGATATCGCCAAGTTGTGGATATATAAGCGTGTCACTAAGGATCATCATCCCCTGTTTTATTTTAACGAAAATTTCCTCCTTAAAATCTGAATAAGGTATAGCTCCTAACTTCTTGAGATTTTTTTATTTACTTTGATTTTTGTCTTAGGGATTGAGTTTTTGAGTTTTTATATGTTATAAGGGTGCAGTTAATGAAATAATAAAACACCAATTCTACACTTCATCACTTTTAAGTAGTGAATACATTAAAGCCAATGGAAAATGACATTGAAATGAATGTTAGGAAGAAGTCCAACAATGTTCTGGCCTTTTTGAGTGATAAGACGAAAATACAAGAACCATAAATTAATCGTCAGTGTAGAAACAATAGTTTTCTAGTAGTCTAGTGTTATAATGTTATGGTTTGTGTTAAATCTACCTATTTGTATTGACCCCTTTTTTTAATGTTTTGACTTATAGCAGTTTTGACTTAACTCTTTTAATGTGTTCACTGTTAGTTTTAGTGAACCATGTTTATTTGTAACTTCCATCGGTTAGGTTTCCTTCTCTTGTTTATTTGTTTAATTTGGGTGTATAAATGCTGAATAGGGGGTCATTTTTCCAGATATCGAATAAAGGCAGTTTTTATTATCATATCTCTTGCTCTCTGATTTCAGCTTGTTTAGATACTTCGATCATGGTATCAGAGAGAGTTTTTTTAGGCATATTTGTCGATTACTTCTATTTTCATTGTTTTGAAGTTCAATCTAGACAGATATGGCCGAAGAATCGAGGGAATCGAGCATGAGAGTTCAAGACATAAACCCTAATGGCGATGAGAAATGTCTGTAGCTGCAAAGTTCTGATCATCCAGGGATGATCTTAGTCACCACACCGTTGAATGGAAATAACTACCTCTCTTAGAGTATGGCAATGAAAATCGCTCTCGGAGCAAAGGATAAGATTAACTTCATTACTGGTAAGAGTGAGAAACCTAAAGAGACGTCTCTAGAATTTGACTAGTGGATTCTTGGATTCTCAACTCTATGAACAAAGATATAGTAGATGCATTCATTTACACTACTTCTGCATGAGATTTATGGAAAGAACTAGAAAGGAGGTTCGGAGAGTGTAATGGTTCATTACTTTACCTAATCAAGAGGGAAATGTGTTCTATTACTCAGGGAGAGTTGTTGGTAGTGAAGTATTTTACAAAACTTAAAAAATTATTGGATGAGCTAGCATATTTGTCTTCAATTCCGCACTGTACTTGTGGAGTAATGTGTACTTGTGAAGTAGTAAGAAATATCGTAGAGATGGATTATAATGATAAGTTGATGCAGTTTCTAATAGAGTTAATTGATGTCTATGAGCCTATAAGTCAGATTTTGGTCATGGAGCCTCTTCCTCATGTTAATAGAGTGTATTCAATGGTTTTATAGGTTGAGAAACAAAAGGAAGTTAGTGTAATTTATGGTGAAGGATCAGAAATTGCAAAGATTGCAACAGGATAAGTGACACAGAGGTCTAAATCTTTTGGAAAACAAAATGGCAAGAAGTAAAGAAAAAAAGAATAACTGTTCTCTGATTACTATAAGATGCATAGGCACACAAAGGATTCTTATTTTAAAATCAATGGTTATCCTGAGTGGTATAAGGGCAATAAAGATAGAAAGATCAAGGAGAGAGGCAACCACAACAGGTCGTTTACAAATGTGTCTACAGAGTCACCATTAGAAGACATAGAATATGGGAAAGACAAAGGAGATGATTGGAAACAGAATCTGGCCACTATGATTCAGCATGCCATTAAAAAATACATGAGGAGCAAAGGAAAAGCTAGAGCAGATGATGGAAACTTTATCAATTTTGCACATTATAGAGACTTTGTAGGTATTGTCATGAACCTTGCCTTAGTTCTCTTGAATTAATTGAATCTGATTCTTGGATAATTGATATCGGTGCTTCTAATCATATATGCACTGACCTTACATGTATACTTGAGCCCTTGCTTGTTAAACAATGCACTCCTGTTCATTTGCTTGATGGTTCAATTCAGTTTGTCGATTATATAGGGAATATCAAATTTAGTTTGCAAATCACTTTGATTAGTTCCTTACATGTTCTTACTTTTAAGTTCAATCTCTTATTTCTCAACAAGATTCCCAACATAGCAAATATCAAATTTGTCTTTTATGCATATTTTTGCATATTACAAGTTCTCATGATTGAACATATTCTAGTTGTTGGGGAGGTTATAGTAGGTTTATACATTCTTGACAAGAGTTCTTTTCTTTTAGATACTATTCACTTTTATTCCTGTCTGTTGGAAAAATATTCAAATAAACTAACTAATTGCTTTCAAGCTAATGATTCTTTTGAGTGGCATGCTAAACTAGGTCATCGTTCTAACATTGTACTTAAACATTTGAAACAACAAGTGGGTGATTGTACCACTGTTAAACTTTATGATGTATGCCATATGTCTAAACAAAGTAGAGTTGTGTTTCTTTTGAGCAATACTAGTACCACTAGATGTTTTGAACTTATCCATGCGGATTTATGGGGACCTTATAAACATCCTTCTTTAAATGGGGCTGATTTTGTTTTAACAATTATTGATGATTATAGTCGATCAACGTGAACCTATCTTTTGAAATATAAAACCCAAACCATACAATTGCTACAACATTTTTTCAATCTCATATGGATACAGTTTCAACATACTATTTAGACTATTAAAATAGACAATGGTACTGAATTTCTCAATCAAGATTGCCAACTTCTTTTTTCTATTCTTGGCATAGTTCATCAAAGAACTTATGCCTATACCCCTAAACAAAATGGCAGTATTAAGAGGAAACATAGACATTTGTTGTAAGTAGCCCAAGCCATTATGTTTCAATCCAACCTACCTATTAAATTATAGGAGGCAGCTATACTCACTACTACATATATCCTAAATAAGTTATCTACTTCTATTTTGAAGTGGACAAGTCCTTATTTTTACCTACACCACAAACATCCTAATTATAACTTCATGAGAAGTTTTTGTTGCCTTTGTTATGCTACTAACACTTCTCCACAAAAAAATAAGCTTGATACTAGAGCTCTTAAGGCCATTTTCCTAGGTTACTCACCTGGCCAAAAAACTTATAAGTTTTATGATTTGACCTCAGGACAGATTTTTATCTTTAGAGATGTGATATTCTATGAACGTGTCTATCCATACAAAACTAAATCTAATGACCCTTTTGCAGTCCCTTTTCCTTTGCCTTTTTTTGATGATCATTTGTCTCAACCTTCTCCCCCACATCCCCCAAATGACCCACCAGCTACTCTCACACCTAATCTTTTTCCTTCTTATCTAGTAGTCCAGGCCCTTGAAGCTTCTACTATCGATTTTGACATGCCATTACCAGTTTCAGAGCCTGTTCCATCTTCTCATGTTTCCACCAGAAAAAGTCAAAGGTCTTGGGTGAGACCATAATGGTTAAATGACTTTGTTACAAACCATGTTCAGTCCTCTACTACTGTATGCTCAGTTAAACACGTTAACAACCCTTCCCCTTACACTCCAAACACTTTTCCATATATGTCTACACCTCATTTTACCAATGAGTACATGTTATTTTCAACAAAAGGATCAACTATAAAGGAACCTACTTCTTTTAATCATGCTAGAACTGACCCAAACTGGGTAAGTGCAATGGAATTTGAGTGGCAAGGTCTAGTATCTAACTAGACTCGGGAACTTACTCATTTACCATAATGTAAACTGGCAATAGGTTCCAAGTGGGTTTGCAAACTCAAATTTAATCTCGATGGTTCTATTCTTAAGTATAAAGTCAGGTTAATGGCAAAATGATATAATTAGATTGAGGGTGTGGATTACACTAATAGTTTTTCACTTGTAGAAAAAATGGTTACTGTTAGAATTTTATTATCTATAGCTGATATAAAGGTTGGTTATTATATCAGTTGGATATAAATAATGCCCTTTGCATGGTTATTTAGACGAGGAGTTTTATATGTCACCTCCTGAAGGATATGTGAAGGCAGGTTCTAATCAAGTGTGCTGGCTCAAAAGAAGCAGTTATGGCTTGAAACAAGCGTCTCTTCAATAGAATCAAAAGTTTACTCACCAACTAAAGTATATTGGTTTCAGGCAGTCCACTCATGATCCCTGCTTCTTTCTCAAGCATACTACAACTGGTTGGTTGGCTTTTTTAGTATATGTTGATAATGTTTTGATCATAGGTCCCTCTCTTCCAGGCATTTAGCAAGTGAAAGATTTCGTGCATCATAAATTTACAATTAAGGACATTGGGACAGCTAAATATTTTTTGGGCTTGGAGTTGGTACATTCTGAAACAGGTTTGTTTGTCCATCAAAAGAAGTATGCTCTTGATATTATTGAGGATGCAGGCTTTTTTGGAGCTAAAACAACCTCTACTCCTCTGCCCAAACCCTATAAGTTTGATGATACTTCTTCTCTAGTCTTACTTGATCTCGACAGGTTCAGAAAATTAGTTGGTCAGCTTTTTTATCTGGGTTTTACACGACCTGATCTTGCTTATGTAACCTAACGACTCAATTAATTCGTCCATCAACCAACTTAGCAGCATTGGGATGCAGCATTGCATGTGTTTAAGTATCTAAAAGCGTCTCCTTCCACTGGTTTGTTTTTCCTTTCAACAACCATTTTCATATGCAAGCTTACTGTGATGCAAATTGTGATTCTTTCCCTTTTAACCGTCGTTCTTTGACAGGTTATTGTATCTTTATCGGCAGTTCTTTGGTTTCTTAAAAAACTAAGAAATAGATTACTGTTTCTCGATCTACAACCGAGGCTAAATATCATAGCATGGTCTCCATTGTTTGTGAACTTCAGTGGATATCTTATATATTATCTGATTTTCAAGTTTCTATATCTCTCTCTATTCCCTTATGGTGTGACAATTAGGTTGCCATCCATATTACTACCAATTCGGTCTTCCACGAACGCACAAAACATTTTGATATTGATTGCCACTTGGTTCGTGATAAGTACAAGAATGTTTTCATTCAGCCTGTTTTTGTTCTCTCTCATCAGCAGCCTGCTGATCTCTTTACCAAGACCTTATCTTCATCTGTTTTCTCTCGCTTACAAGTTAAGCTGGGCTTGCTGAATTGTTACCAAGCTCTAGCTTGAAGGGTGGATGTAGAAACTATAGTTTTCTAGTAGTCTAGCGTTATAATTTTATGGTTTGTGTTAAATCTACCTATTTATATTGACCTTTTTTTTAATGTTTTGACTTATAGCGATTTTGACTGAACTTTGTTAATGAGTTCACTGTTAGTGTTAATGAACCCTGTTTATTTGTAACTTTTGTCAGTTAGGTTTCCTTCTCTTATTTATTTGTTTACTTTGGTGTATAAATTCTTAATAGGGGATCATTTTTCTAGATATTGAATAAAGATAGTTTTATTATCTTCTCTCTTGCACTCTGATTTCAGCTTGTGCAGATACTTTGATCAATCTACAAATCATGTTAAGGTTAACTTATAAGTCAAGTTAGTGTCATGAAGTGGCAGCAGTTTTCAAGGGTAGTGATAGGTATGACAGTACAAGAGAACGTGATCATAAAGGTACTGGATTACTATAAAAAAGCAAAGAAGGTTAACAATCAAGTATTAAAATTTAATTAATAAAGTAAATAAGATTTATTTTTATCATTTTTAGTTTTAATTTTTTGTTAAATTTTAGAATAATTAAATTATATAACAAAGTGGAAGAGGAGTTGACTAACTTGATATCAAGATTTGATCTTATAAAGATTAAATAAATGGTTAAAGGAAGTGTATCCTTATACGTGTTGCATACATGTTTAGATATTTGAGTGTTATGTGTTTACTATGAATACCAAATATTTCATGAATGTTGTGAATGTCTTTGTGAGCTGATATTTTGATTGTTTTGTAAAATGTGTTGTACTTTCATTATTTGTTGTTATTTGATTATGTCTTACAACTATGTGAAATATGATAATTATAAAGAACTAATGTTACGAATATATGATGAGATTAATGAATTAGGTAAAATATGAATGATTACTGAATGAGATGTTTGTGTAGAATGAGTTATGACTAGTTAAAAAAGTAATAAGAATATTAGTGAATTGCCTAGAATGAGTTATATTAAATAGCCATATTATACTAATTACATGAGATTGTAATTGATTGTTATACACTTATACTTGTGACACTTGTCACAATATTTTAGGAGTAGAAAATACCATGTGCTTTATTTATTAGGTACATGTTAATGAGATTAGTGTTAAGGTATTCTAGGAATGGGGAATATCCCGTTCATTATTTGTTAAACACTGATTTAGTTTTAGGGTACCTATGATCATGAAGAGCTACTATATGCATATTTATTATGATGATATGTATATGATAAAATTAGTCGACAAATTATTGAATAAAACTCTATTAGATGACTAGACCCTTAACTAAAATGTGGAATCAATATTTGAATTATGACAAAAAATGAATATGATTGTTTCATTAAGTGATATGTTTTTTTTATTAGTTTGGTGGCTATTACGCTCTATTTTAAATCTTGCATGTTTTTATATAATTCAATATGTTTATTATATGTGTTATATATTTGGTATATTCTAATTTTCTTTATTTAGTTGGCTTCTCATCTTTTGTTATTTAATTTTTTTAAAAGACTATAGTGTCTAACTCTTTAGTAGTCAAGATTTCCACCTCATTGATCATATTAGGTGGGTCGAGAAAGTCGCTAAACAATCTTGAACTTATTATATATTTATTAGAGATAAATATTAGGTTTTGTTTACTATTTTAGGGGTTTTGTATTAGATTTGATATATTTGTTAATTGATTATTTCATGTGATTAAAATTGAAGTTTGTGAATTATTATAATAAATAAATGTCAAGTTTTATGTACTATTAAGTAAGAACCTGAGTACATTGAAAGAGAATTGGATATATTTGAGATTACCGAAGAATATAGTTACAATTAGTGATAATAAGAAATGTTGAGAAAATTTGGTCTGTAATCAAATTATCACAATGGAATATCAAAATTAATTCTTTTTTATTTTGAGTAAAACTATTTAGTAGAGGAAACACCAAAATAATTCAATCATAAATAGTACAATAATTTTTCAAGGAACCAATCACACAAGACACTATATTTTTAATGTGAAAAACTACATCAAATTAGAAGAGTAGAAATTACAAATACA
Organism: Pinacopodium congolense; assembly: GCA_028565735.1. Lineage (NCBI taxonomy): Eukaryota > Viridiplantae > Streptophyta > Magnoliopsida > Malpighiales > Erythroxylaceae > Pinacopodium > Pinacopodium congolense. The sequence goes on from JAOXYD010000136.1 coordinate 10,342,818, forward strand.
AGTTGATAAATCTTCCATTATAATAAAATAATAGGTATAATTAGTAATCCTCCCTAATTAAAAATTGGAGACAA
>JAOXYD010000136.1:10342991-10357141 GCA_028565735.1 Pinacopodium congolense
GGGAGACGTAGCCTATCTTTGGGGTAGGTGAACTTCCTTAAAAAATTGCCTTGTGTCTTTCTCTAACTCTCCTATTGCATTTACTTTCATCATTTGCATTTTAGGTTGAATATTGGTTTAGTGATTGCACTTAGTTTTCCAATTGAATTAGGTTGTTAGTTTTGAATTTGCAAAAGTTTTTAATACCCAATTCACCCCCCTCTTAGGTGCCATAGGACTTACATAACTAAATATCTACAAGAGCCATAAAATTTCAATGTTCATTAACTATGTGTTATCTTTTGTTCAAAAATTAGAGTAATTTCTTTATTATTAACATAATGATAAAAATATCAACCAATATTAAGCTTAGAATTTAATATCTGCAATTTATTTTTCTCATTAAGAGCAGTCAATATATAGAATCTGAAATGTAACAATATTATGAATTAGAAACTACTTAAAAGAAAGCTAACCTACATAGAGTGCTCAAATTATAAAATAAAAAAAGATTTATTTTACTGTTGAGCATAATACATTCTCGTGGAAAAATTGAGAATACATCCTTTTAGCTACTCCTAAATTGTCAAAAAACAATATACAACATTTTTTAATCTATTCATGACACTTTTGCACTCTTCTTATGTCATATATATACTAGGTGTACAAGTAACAAAAGGTACGTATATTCGATTGCCACCTTTACCACAAGTAACTAATATAATAGAATTGAGGGGGTGCTGATATGGACTTCAAGTAATGTCCAAAAGATGTTTTGCTTATTTATTGACCTAAAAAATATTAACAACATATGAGCTAATGACCTATAACTTGGGCCTATGTAATTAGTTTCAACAATATAAACTCTAATATGTAAGTAAAGGTGGAAATAATCTAAATCGCTACAATAAAGTTGTAAGCAATTTCGGATAGATTCATACAACAAATCGGTCCCAATATGTTAATTAGTAATAATCATCTCGTGCTAATCTAAATAAAAGGGTATAAGAGTCAAGGTAACTTCCCTACACAGCCACCAAATATGAGTTATTCTTCCTATTGGCATTCAAACTCACATCTAGGACAGCCTAAAGTTATATGCCAACTATTTGATAAGCCGAGACTTGTAGCTCTAAGCCAAAGCCGTTTACACAATCATCCCAAACTAATTTTGTGGAAGGCGAATCAAGCTCCTCTCCTAATAATTGGTTTCATGATTCTAGAGCCACAAATTACATGACATTTGATATTCAAAATCTTTCTATGCATTCTAAATATAGTAGTGATGAAAATGTGATAGTTGTCAATGGTAATGGCATTTCAATCTCTTACGTTGGTTCTTCTACACTAAATTCACCCACTACTACTTTCTTAATTAATAATATTTTATATGCCCCTACTATTAAAAGAAATCTAATTTCTATTTTTTAGTTTTGTACACAAAATATTACTTCCATTGAATTTTTTACTTACCATTTTCTTTTAAAGGACTTGAGTAAGAGGAAATCCTTGGTCCGAGGTTAGAGGAAGAACAACCTTTATATGTGGCTCACATCTACATCAACAATTTCTCCTTCTCAACGTTCAGCACATCTCACTATCTCTTCTAACCTTTGGCATCAATGTCTTGGTCCTCTGTCTTCTTTATTTCTAAAGAAACTTTATCATCTCAGAATATTCAATATTCAAGTTCATCTTATGTTGACTGTGATTCATGTTTTGTAATAAAAGTCACAAAATTCCCTTTAAAACTTTTTCAATACATTGTCAACCACCATTTCAAGTCATATATTATGATGTTTGGGGACCGGCCTCAATTAATGCTTTTGGAGATTTTCAATACTATATAATTTTTGTTGATTATGTTACTAAATATACATGGTTTTATCCTATCACATTAAAAATGACGTGTTGTTTTTGTTTGAGTATTTCAAAACCTTAATTTAAAAATTTTTCATGTTAAAATCAAGACTATATATACTGATGGTGGTGGTGAATATCAAGGCCTATCACCATTCTCTCTGAATATGGCATTCAACATCTCACATGTCCGCCTTACACATTAGAACATGTAGGCTATAATAAAAGAAAACATTGACATATTGTCGAAACCAGTCTAACTGTTCTTCACCAAGCTTTAGTAGCCCTCAGATTCTGGCCTTATGCATTTCAATCTATAACATATCTTATCAATCACGTGCCATCCTCAATGCTTCAACTTAATGCTCCATATCATAATTTATTTCAACATCATCTTAATTATGGCTCTCTGAAGGTAGTTAGATGTCTTTATTACGCTTGGCTTATGTCATACACTAAACATAAACTAGAAGTTTATTCTCGACCTTGCATCTTTTTTGGGTATTCACTACCAAACCATGCTTTTTATCATTTTGATATTAATAAAAATCAAATGTATATCTCACGACATATAATCTTTATTGAAAGTATCTTTCTATTCAAAACTAACTTGCTTTCTGAATTGCAAATGCATCCTAACAATATGTTTAAGTTTCTCTTCCAATGTACAAAACTTCATTACGTTCACATGAACCACCCATCACATCTCTAACAACTCCATCTCTATATTTTATTCTTATGACTAATTCTTCCTTACAAACCAACGACATTTCTTCATATAATCATGCATCAAGTAATGCCTCTTCAACTCCATCCACTTCAGGTGATGCGTATGTTGGTGTTCTTACTTCTCCTCAGTCATTAGAGTTTGTTTTCTCATCTCCATCTCAAGTAAGTCAGTCTACTACTTTGGCTTCTCGTTTTTCAATTCTTAGTCCACCAACACTACCTCCAACATGTATGGTTACTTGATCTAAAAAAAATATCGATAAACTAAAAAAACCTTTTTACTTAACCATCTCCACCTCTTTTAAACAAACAAACATTTACCATTGAATCCACCACCTTTCATCAAGCTTCTAAATTAGCTTATTGGCGCAATTTCAAGGCTGAAGAATACCAAGCTCTTCTTCATAATAACACTTGGACTCTTGTTCCTACTCCCTCTACACAAAATAGTATTATTTATAAGTGGGTTTATTAAATTAAGAAGAATCCTAATAGATCTATTGCTCATTACAAAGCATGTATTGTAGCTAAAGGCTTTCATTAAAGACCAGACATTGATTTTATAGAAACTTTCAACTATGTTGTCAAACCTACTACTGTTCATTTAATTCTCAATAAGGTAGTTTCTTAGGTTTGGATTTTGAAACAATTAGATGTTGACAATGCCTTCTTGCACGGTACTCTCACTGATACTGTTTATATGTAGCAACCACAAGGCTTTGTCGACACACAATTTCCTAACTATGTTTGTAAGCTCCAAAAGGCTATTTATAATCTTCTTTAAGCACCTCGACCTTGGTATAATAAACTTCGTCACTTTCTTCTTAGTACTAACTTTGACAATTCTTGGTGTGACACTCCTTTATTTATTCTTCATACATCTTTATATACAATATATGTTTTTATCTATATAGATAATATTATAGTTATTGGAAATCATAAAGGGGCTATATGAGACGTCATTGCAAAATTATCCTCTCGATTCTCCTTCAAGGAACATAATGATCTCAACTATTTTTTAGGTGTTGAAATGACTTAAACCAACTCTAGTTTATTTCTCTCCCAAAGAAAATATCTCACAGATCTTCTTCTAAAGACTAACATGTTTATTGCTGATGAAGTTTCAACTCCAATGTTAACAATTGATACCCTTAAGTTAAATGATGGTTCTCCCTCTCATGATCCTATAAAGTATTAGCAAGTTTTAGGTTCTCTTCAATACTTGTCATTAACTTGGCTTGATATATCTTTTTCTGTCAATAAACTTGCTCAATTTTTGCATAGACCTATTGAATGTCGTTTATTGGCTTTCAAGAAGGTTATTTGTTACTTAAATAGCACATTTCATTATGGGTTATTCCTCTCCTTTAAGAACTCCTCTCATCTTCAAATATTTACTAATGCTGATTAGGCTGGTGATATTGATTTTAGTTATAGACGTTACTAAGAAAAATAGAGCAATATACCTATTAGTTAGAGTTCCAAAAAGCAATCTACTATTGCTCATTCCTCAATTGAAGCATAATACCAGGTTATTGTAGCAACAACCGCTAAAACTAATTGGCTCACACACCTACTTCAAGAGTTAGACATTCCTCTTGCCTCCACCCCCCAGCACTTATTGTGATAATGTGGGAGCTACATATTTTTGTTCTAATCCAATTTTCCACTCCTAAATGAAACATATTACTATAGACTTCCACTTTATTTTTGATCAAGTTATAAAAAAGGCTCTTCATATCTCCCATATGTATATATATATATATATATATACAAGGGATCAACTTGCTGATTCTCTCATAAAGCCTCTATTTAAGACGTTGTTTACTAATCATCGGTCCAAGCTTCATGTTCTTCCAGGATCCATTCCCTTGAGGGGGCATAATAAAGAGTGATTCTCTCCCAAATATTCTGTCCAAAATTGTTGCACAATTGATCTAAGATTGTTGCATAATTCTCTGCTTCATTATATCATTATATCAAAATTAAATTTGTACATGTTTGTATCAATTATTTCAATTTGTTGATTTATTTGCTATATTAGAATAGGCAACTCTTATGTGCGGGTGTATGTATATATATATATATATATATGTATGTATATATGTATGTATGTATGTTTTGCTTAATAAAATTGAGGAACCATTTAACTCTAAAACAATTAGGCCACCAGTTACCAAGGGACTTCCGCTATAGTTAAATGGCAATTAATGGAGCTTGGTTTCGATTGAAACAGTAGGCCTACTTACTTTTTTTCTGCTCTGACCAATGGGCTACCATATCAATCGTTCATTGAAGCCTTCTAACAGGGCCTCACAAGTACTGGTACTCATTTCTCGCTTGATTTTTTCGTCTTTCACCTTTTATCTTCCTAACATTGCTTTCAACACATAAACCTGTTGGGACTAGTTGAGTAAATAAAGCTAGTTGGGTTAAGTAGAAAATATTTAGCGTCCAATTTCACTAGAGTGTGGACTGTCCATTACGATCGTGTTAGAAGATAAATCTAAAGAAATAATTAATGCATAAATTATGTTGGCATCATCTTACTTGCTATGATAATTCTTTACAGGAAAAATTGTATCCTGGTCCAAGGAAGTCCAGAAGTCAGAAGTAAATCCTAGATCTGGCGTGCTCATTGTAATTTATTATTCAAGAAGGACCAAAAGAAAGTAATGTGCATGCAATAAGCAAGCTATATGTGTTGCCTGCCGTTTCTGATCTCATGAACCTTTGTCTAATCCAGCAAATTAGATACTGTTATTCGATGGAGAAAAGTTGTCCAAAGATATGAATGAGTACAGTGACCCATACACAGTAACCAAGACAGCCATAATACTATATACACTCCACTGTCCAATTTTCCAAATTACCTTAAATAAAGAAACCCCCTAATCAAGTTGAGAGAATATGTCCTCATTCCTCCCTATATTCCTACATTGAATCTTTGAAAGCAACAAAGAAACGGACATATCATATGCCCATGTGCAGTTCCAGGACCTATCTGTCACTCCATCTTAAAACCTTCAACACTTTCTGCCTTAACTCGGACTCATAGTTAAGCAGCTGCTTTAACTTCTATACCAGACAAAGCACTCAACCGATCCTCTTTTAAGTTCTCTTACACAAACCAGGTACTTCATAGAAACCCAGGTAACTAACTTCACTTTCCCTTTATGCTTCTGTGTGCATTAATCAATACCCACGTAAAACCCACCTCAAGAATCGCGTAAAAAAACGCCAAAACAATCTTGAATTCTTCATCCTATAATAGTAAGAATTTTGTTGGTAACTTAAAATCCCTGTATGCACAGCTATGCCACAGTTTGTTTCTTCGTCTGCGTAAAAGAAAGCCCAGCGCTACATTAAGTCAAAAGCGATGTTTTATCAATTTCCCTTATTGAGAAACGTCGAAAAAAACAACAATACAGCACTGAGAAATCGCCGTGTATTGTGGAAGAGCCGTCTATATCTAATGGGGGTTAAAAGGCTACTACTGTGCTACTACTGAATTTCTACATAGCCGGACATGTCTAGGATTCTAAATATTTTTTTTTTTCCAAGAGATATTTAGGCTGCTAGGGTTGGTCGTTGAAAGCGTAATGGCTGGTAATATAACAACGCGTACATACAAAGGTAGAAACAAAGGACGAGCAAACGCTGCCCATGATTTGATGTAGACTTATGTTTTGTTCCATTTTTATTTTTCCCTTCCCTGATACATAATACTTTATTCAATTTGATTCCATGGAGTTGGTGAACTTTTTGGACTGTTTAGAAGATTTTCGAAGGGAGAAAATTACAAGACAACAGTTAAGCGCTTGGCACTGGCTAAAATTATGGATGAGAAAGAAATGCCAGATTGTACATTGTAGTGAAGGTAATATAACAGGTAAAAGGGGTAGACACTGGAGTGATTTTGTCATCTTAACCGATGTAAGTCCTCAGGTATGTAGCTGAAGTGACCTACTGTCAGTTCTTTCACCACCTCTAAAATCCCAGAGTCAAGTTATCTTTCTTTCTCTGTTCCGTGGATTTACCCACTTGTTTCAGAAGAATTCTTTCTTCTTTCGGTACACACAAACTTATTCACGTCTTCTTTCTCGGCTCTTAACCCCGGACGAAATCACGGTTGGCAAATAATGTAGTTGTTGTGTAAAAAGAGTCCCTACTTATTTTCTCACATTCTGAAAACAAGAATCGATCTTGCAGCAGAACTCATATGGACTTGAATTTCCCCGACCATTTTTGTTATGAGTTGCAAACCGAAATTTGGAAGAGTGGCTCAACATCTTTTGAACTCCAGGAAATTCATCAAACGCGAAGTTCTTTAGAATGTATCATCCAATTTTAAGAACTAACTAGTAAACTATATGTTCAGTGAACTGGCAATTACATTGGATTTAAAACATATATTCAGCTGATAAACTGCATCAAAATATGGTATCAAATAGCGGAAAAGAAGTGCTCAACATGTGTTGATCAGAACGGAACCAAGGAGTATGAACATTTCGAAATGGTGAAGGAACAAAAATTATTTCATTCGATTTTGATTCAGTGGTACTTGTACAAGAGACCTTAAGCCTGACACTCATTGGACCAAAGGGAAAACTTGGGTAAAAGTAACTAGAAATTAAGCTAAATGGAGAATTATACCATAAAAGGTAAGATGAATATTTCCTATTTTCTTACGAGAGCAAAATGAATATCCATGTACCTAAGCTCGTGCAGTCGCACACAACTTCACTCTGGGCGGCTCCCCAAGTCTGAGCTCAAGATCTATGTCCTCCATGGAGTTAGAATTAGGTCGAATTTCCTCCGGTTGGAGAGCATATGTAGCACCTGAACATGGAACAATCGAGAATATTGTTGAACCCGCAGTAGTCTTTGGCCTTTTACAACTGATAGCTTCATCACTAGAAGGATTAATTATCGGGTTTTGGCTACTATCAGATTTTATTCCCTTACGCAAACCGATTTCGTTGCAGACATCATGACGATGGTGTTTCCTACTGATACCCTCTTCGAGCTTGGAATCCGGATTGTTAACAAGTTCAACTGCTAAGCAAATTGACGACCCAGGTAAATCGTATGCGTGAGAAGACTTCTTGCGGTGCTCTTGACATATGGGAGAATCATAAGGAGAGAGGCAGCTATGATCACTTAGATTTTTTCTGCCGGACAAAGCAGAAACCCTAGAAGATGAAAGAGAACCCGAGGCAACTACACTAGAACCAGCAGAATTGGGGTCAAGCTCATAATCTAAGCTGCTAAGTTGGTCAGATGGGAGATTATTTTGAGATTCCAGTGATTTATTCGGGGTGCTTCGTTCATGGTTGTGACATTGAAAATCATCACCTTGCGGACTAAGAGATTGCTTGAGCTTTGCTCTATCTCTTCTATGTACATTCATGTGACCTCCTAGGGCTTGTGCGGACCTGAATTCTCGTTTACAAAAACTACAAGAATAGCACCTTGGAGGCCATGTACATCCTCCGAGAAGACCAGACGCATCTTCTGCGAAAGCTTTCTCTTCCCAAGAGTCTCTGATCGAGCTCATAGATGTTTGAAAAAACGCAGTGAACATGTGTTTCTTCTTCATCCACATCAAATATTCTTGGCCTTGCTCCATTTTTATGATGATAGGTTTGCAATGTAAGCGATTTGTGAAGGACAACAGTTCAATAGAGAGGGGATGGGATTGGAAGCCAAATATTAGTTCATATTATATACATGAAAGCTATTGGATTGGAGAATATATAGAAGATAGGAAAGCTGAGCTGAAAAAGTCTCCTCACTGGCTTTTATGCGTATAGGGGCTTTTCTTCCATCGGAGGTTACAACAAAACTACATTGTTGGCCTTTAGCTTGTTCGATGGACAGTCATTGTTAAAGGGTATTCTCTTGGAAAAACTTTTGACAGGTCCCACGTAATCGACTATCAAACACTTGATCCACATGAGTGAAAGAACTAATAGTCGTTAATCATAGAGAGGGCAATATATTTTATTTTATACTTTTATAAGACTCTAATCATGTCCTCTAGTGGAATACTCTAATCTGAGGATGTGTGTATTTGTAACTAATAAGAATCTTTCATACAAATGGAAGACTGCAGCAGGCTCAGAACTATATTATCCGGTATTTATTCTGCACTGCGAAATGAGAACAAGCCAAACACTCTGGAGTCTTATGGTTGATTAGATGTAGCTGGTTCATGCACCTTGCCTAGGAGTAAAATAGGAGAATTCGTGTGCCAGCTTTTAACCATTTAGTAGTAAGTAGCAATAGTTGCTCCTTATCCCAAATATTATCATGAAGATTTCAGTATTAAAGGATCACTTTCTCAAGTCACGTTTTGTGACTTAATTTACTGCCAATGCTGAAAAACTTCAGTACATATGTTACAGATCATAGTTCATAACTTAAATCAATAGCTATTGAAGAGGACGGGCTCGTTAAGGGTACATATATCTTGTCAAATCAAACAAGACAAGCAGTTAATGTCTTAAGTCAACAACGTGGCGTTTGGATCTTCCATTATCGCAACCGAAGTCCGTCAGTGGAACTGTGTATTGGAGTTTCTAACAGTTGCTGTCTGTGTTTTTACAGACTCAAAAAAGAGATAGGCATGATTACTAAGTTATATTGTCAATCTTTAATCTGATAACTTAAAACTTTCATTTGTTTTGCACTTAATATCTTTGGAATCCCTTCCTTTTCCTTCAAACGATACCACTTCCTCACTCCCGAATATTAAATGAATGACATCCCATTTGTTTTTGACCGCCTTTGATTCTTAATTGATCCACAAGTTTAAGACCTTCCTACTCTGATACCTTCCGCAATTGCATTGGCGTGCTTGAGTGTACAATACAATTAGAAGAAAACAAGTTCATTGAAGATCGCAATAGTTTTACTAAACTGTGATAACGTAATATAGAATACAAACGAACAGGAGAACAGTAATTTGTACTTAGACGTCCTTTTTAATCATCTTATGCAAAAGAACAATATTTTCTCTTTCTTTTTTGAAATCAAGGCATGTATGTGATTGTTTGAAGATTTTTACTTAGAAGTTTTTTCCTACTTAATCTGCTTGACATGGCTTTATGAAGTTTATGATGCTGTTTTCCTAGAAAATCCTAATGGAACCGAAATGTTTATAATCAGCTTAGGCTTACAACCAAATCATTGTTCACCCTTAAGAAATTAGCTGTCAATGTAAAACCATTAGTAAGCACAAAGTTTACAAACAGACTTAGAATTACATGGAACAACAGAGAATTAAAAACAAGACTCACAATAGGAACCACAATATATTTCAGGTCCCCGACTTGGAATGGTTGTAACTGTTTGACTTAGTGGAATTTCTATGAAATTGGTGCTGATGGTTTCAGTAAAATAATCGACCGGCCTTCATGTAACTGAAATTCTAATGAGTATGCGAAATTATGGTTGTGAAGAAAATCAAAAGGGTTTATTAATTCTGGCACAGCTCATTTTCAATGTCCAGCAGCAATTTTCAGCCGAACGAATATAAGTTGTTGCATATTACTAGTTCTTCCCGACATATTGAATTTGTTTTGGTAAAATTTAGCACTCGTCATTTTGGATTTCCCTTTGACTAAAAAACAAAGAAAAAGGATCATTTCATGATGTGCTGATTAAAACAAAGAAAATATGGTTGACTTGAGAGTCTATCAATTCTGCTGGATCGTTGGTGGACAAAAATCGTATATGCATGTTAATGCTAATAATACATATATAGGTATATTACATACATGTACACACATCTTCAGTATACTTAAAAACACTAAAGAAAAATTCGAATGCATTGTCATATGAAACCTGGAAGACAAGTAACAGGTAACGATTCGAAATTGAAATAACGTACTTCAATATATTTCGTAGGAAACTAGGATAGGTGATCATAAATTAAATCTTGTGGCCTAACTAAAGAGGTTTATCATTGAATTGCCTGTCATTTATAAGCATTCAAGTAAGAGAATATTAAAAGCTGCAAAAAACAAGTTATAGTTATTGCTTCCATTCCTGAATAATGATAAAACAAAAGGTATTCCATGTTACACGTTTCATTTTAATGTAGGATAGACATGCGTATTGCTTGTCTTACAATAGAAACCATAATTGACTTCGATAGACTAATCCTGCATTAAAAAAACTAGGGAAATTGTCTTCATCGCACATCGGTTGATTCTATCTAAAATGTCTCCATTCTCTCAACTTGTGGGAGAAGCAATTTCAAATCAATGAAAATATTATAATATATTGCCAACATCCACCTTGTGACTTGCCTAGAAAAGACAGGCCTTAGAATACACTTGATTTCAAGATAGTGATGAAAGCATCAATAAGAGTATATGTGCCAACCAAGAGATTGAGTTGGACTTATCGTCGTAGATGGGTTTCTATGATATGACACAGACACTGGACAAGTTGACGAATAAGGCAGTCCCAAGCCTACTGGATGCTAGATGTATTGTACATTTGTATATACCCACATGTGAATTATTGGCCGCAGGTTGAACATTATATTGGACTTTTTGCTTTAACTCGCTACTCCAGTTTTTCTAGTTGTTGTATGTAATTACGAGAGTTTTTTTTTCTGAAGGTAAGCGTAAGCTATTGATAATTCTGTGGAAGTTGCGATCTGTTAATGCGTCTCTGAATTAGTCATAATCGATGAAGAATGTCTAGTGAGTATATCAAACAAAAGGGATTAGGTTTCCTTACCAACATAGAAAAAGGTGGCAAAGTATACAAAAATTTTTGAAGGAGCTGTGCATGCACGAACTTATAGAAGTTAAAAGATGATGAAAGGGTTATCATTAAGAAAAATATATCTTTAGTTCTACAAAGGAAGATATTCCCAAATACAAGGATCTTGATTTATTCACCATTTTTTACAAAACAAGTAACACAAGGTATGAGCGATACATGTTGAATTTAGGAACTTCAATTAATTTTATACATTTTTCTATTTTCAAAGTTCTTAATTTAAGTCTTTTGAAAGAAACTTGTCTTATTATTCAGTTAGTTGACCGTTTCAACATTTACCCTTAAAGATGTATTGGTGCAGGTAAATGAGTATATTTTTCTTGTGAATTTTTAGGTATTGGACATGCAGGATGAGGAGTTTTCAAATCTATCATCTATACTACTAGAGAAACCATTCTTAAAGATGTCCTATATTAAGATTGATGTCTATAGTGGAGTGTTGACTATAGAGTTTGATGGTAAAGTAATCAGTTTCAACATTTTCGACGCTATGCAATATCCTATAGATTGTGATTTGATTGCCAAGATAGATCTCATTTACTTATTAGTAGAACAATTGTATTTTCTTTCTTGGATGATTTATTAGAATTAGCTTTGAAAATTTAGATAGAGAAAGAAGGATATAATCAATTGAAGGACAAGTTTTAGCTAGGAGAGGAGATGGAGAAAGTCATAACTGCCTTAGAGACATTTCCTCATAAGTCTAGCAAGAGCGCAACTTTATTTTTAGATTTTTTATTGTTACTAATCTTTTTTTATCTTTTGTTATACAAACTACTGAAGTTGAATTGAAGTATCTTTTAATGTATGCATTTTTAGGAGACTATAATACCCTACCTATGATAATAATGGGCATTCTCACTTCTAAATAGAGGATAAGCTAGTTTAAATACTTCGAGAGTAAAAGATATCATTGGGGTGGACTGTAGCTGATATAAAAGAGACTAGACTCACTTTGTGCATACGTAGAATCTTCTTCAAAGAGAGTGCTACACCAATAAAAGATCAAAGGCGACATAACCCATCGATGATGGAATTAGTAAAGAAGAAGGTACTTAAAATTTTAGATGTGAGCGTGATCTACCCCATATTGGATAGCAAATGGGTTAGTCCTTTACTGGTAGTTTCTAAGAAGTTAAGGATCATAGTGGTAGAGAATGATAGTAGAAAGATGGTGCCTACTCAGGTGTAAAAATAATAGAGTCTGTATGGATTATTGAAAGCTCAATTTTATGATAAAAAAGGGCCACTTTTCATTACCATTTATTGATCAAATTTTTGAACATCATGTTAGTCATGCTTATTATTTCTTTCTTGATGGTTATTCAAGTTATATAGGTAGTCATAGCTTTAGAGGAGTAGGAAAAGATGACTTTAAGTTGGCTCTATGGCATATTTGCCTACCGTCGTATGCCATTTAATTTGTACAATAGCTCTGCCACCTTTTAGAGATGTGTAGTGAGTATCTTTTCTGATTACCTAAAACAAATCATAAAAATTTTTATAGATGATTTTATTGTTCATGAAGATTCCTTTGATTAGTGTTTAGATCACCTAATCTTAGTACTTAAAAGACGCTAAAAAACTTACCTTGATCTTAATTTAAAGAAATGCTATTTTATAGTTTAACAAGAGATAGTTTTAGGTCATGTGATTTCTAATAAAGGATTGAAGTAGATAAATCTTGTTCACTCTTTATCTTATCTCGCTACTATATAGGAAGTGCATTTTTTTTATCATGTAGGATTCTATCTGAAGTTTATCCAAGGCTTTTTGAAAATTACACAAGCATTATATAGGCTACTTAAAAAATAAATTGATTTTGTGTTTGATGAGAAGTGCAAGAAAGCATTTGATCTTTTAAAGGAGAAGTCAGTCACTGCACTGATCTTATAACGACCAAATTGGAATCATCCATTTGAGCTCAGGTGTGATACTTCTAATCATTTTGTAGGTGCAATGTTAGAATAGTAAGTTAGGAGGAGTCCTTATGTCATTTACTACACTTCCAAGACCTTGAATGAAGTTTAAACTAATTATACAACTACGGAAAGAGGACTTTTTACTGTATTTTTGCTTTAGATAAATTCAGCTCTTATTTATTGGGTGCTAAAAGTATTGTTTATTGCAATCATATAGCCTTAAAGTACCTTTTTCTCTAAAAAGGAGGCAAAGCCAAGACTCAATCATTAGATCCTCCTATTATATGAGTTCAATGATTAGAGATAAGAAGGGAGTAGAAAATGGAATAGTAAATCACTTGAGCTAATTGGTAGAACATGTTGTTGATAATACTCCTATCAATAATTCTTTTCTAGATAATCAGTTTCATATAGTAAATGTGAACGCCTCTTAGTATATAGATTTGGTCAATTTCTTAGTTACTCAACAATTTCCCACTGATTTTACTACAGCATAAAAAGTTAAGTTAAAAAGCTAAGTCAAATAGTACATTTGGAATGAACCACACCTATAGAAACATTGTGTTGATCAAATGATTAGAAGGTATGTACTTGATGATAAATTTTATTCGATTCCAATCTTCTGTCATTGTTGCGCTAGTTAGATGACTTTAAAATTATGAGTGATTTTGAAATAATTTTACTTTAAAACCAACGGACTTTTGAAGCAAGTGCACCTATCGCAAAAATAATAAAGTGGAGTAAATGTTTTCAGACGCCAAGTGTCGAACCCCCAAGGAATAAGTTACTTAATTACCAAGTTGATCGGATTACAATTATTTAGGAAAAATCTAGAGAATTTGATTAAAAATTGGAAAA
>JAOXYD010000136.1:10359533-10387447 GCA_028565735.1 Pinacopodium congolense
GAAATGGTGAGATAAAGGATAGAAGCTTTATCTGATACTTGTGATTGTAACCTCAATTTTAGACACCTTATGTTATCCGTATAAACAATACATTTAATTTCATATAACATCTATATCTATATGAAAAATTACTTAAATCAATACATAGGTGAATAAGTAATGTTGAAAAAGAGTTAATCTATGTCCCAGAGCATCCTAGATCAACAATTAAACTTAAAAGTGATGGAAAATCACTCCAAATCGATTAAGGAGGTCTTATTCACGTATAAGCCCTAAATCATGAAACAAAACTTAAATTCCAAGTTTCTAATGTAAGGATGATGCACATGCCTTGTTGATTTGATGAAAAACTAGTGAATTCATGCATAAAAAGTTTAAAATTTTATCTTAAGTTGGGAAAGCGTAGAGAGATGAAAGATTTGAAGTACGAATAAGAGATGTTTGAAAAATGAGGAAGAGGGGTAGGTAAGTGTGTTTGAAACACCTCATCTGACCTTCCCATAGGTTGAGCCATGGGTGTGGCCATGTCTATGGCCACTTTCTGGATAGAAATCACGACCTGGGCTATAACACATGTTAATTTTTTTTTACAATTTTTCTATTTCTCATCTTAGTTGTGTTCCAAAGCATCTCTAATTCAACCTTATACAAGGTTATTCAAATTTTGATCACTTAAACACCTAAGAATAATGTAAAACTCAAAGAAACATAATTAAAAAATATGCAAAAGAATTCAAATTAAACATATGTTAACATAACATATATGTAGACCACTCAAAACAATTAAAGCAGAAAATAAATTAAGTAATGAAATAAACATTGGGTTACCTCTAAAAAATTGCTTATTTAACATTGTAACCTCAATGACCTTTTTATTATCGTCCTTTATTAATTTTCTTGCATTGAGCCCTCCTTTTCATTTTGTTCTTTCCTTTAGAGCCTTTTGTATATTCTTTATCTTCCTTTCTCCATTCATCTTACTTCTTTACATTAAGGGCTGAATGAAACTCTTCATTATCATGATCATGGCTCAACTTCACTATTAGCTTAAACTTGAAGATCAACATTTTGGTTTCCCCTATAAAGCACTTGGAGCTCCATCAATAGAGTTATCAAAAGAAGAAGATTCTTGGTTCTTATGCACAAAATACTTAGTAGTTTTAGAATGTAAAAAGGTGGCATATTCATCTTCAATTTTAAGTGTTAACTTCTTATTAAAAACATCAATCAAAGCTTTTGAGGTGGCTAGAAAAGGTCTACTAAAATTTGGAAAAAATCTCTTCCTCATCCTTTACATCTGGAATCATGAAATCAATACGAAATATAACTTTATCAACTTTTACTAAGACATCCTTAATAATACCTCTACGATAATTAACAAATCTATTCACTAGTTGGATGGTCATCCTAGTAGGTTTCATGATTTCTAATCCTAGTTCAAGAAACATTTTATCAGACATAAGATTGATAACAGGCCTTAAGTCTATTAATGCATCATTTAATTTTAAACCACTAATTGTATAAGGGATTAAGAAGTTCTATAAGTCCTTTAGATTCTATGGTAGTTTGTCACAAATAGGGCTTCACATTCTTTACTCATTATCATCCTTGAATACTACTTCGCCCTTTTCGTAAAGAGCATGTCATGCACGAAATTTTCATTCTTTAGTTCCTGCATAAGAGATTCAACCAAATGAGTGTTAGCATTTAATTTCTTAATAAGTTTAAGTACTTACCTATGTGCTCCTCTAATTACTTGATGCTCAATTTGCCATGATAGGAAAGTTTTGGCTTGAAGTCTTTAACTTCTTTATTCTTCTTCTCTTCACTCTTTTCCTTCTTCTTTTTAGCTTTCTTCTCATTCTCAAACTTTTTCCTACTTCTTTTTAACTTATTTCTTATTCTCAACCTTTACAGATTCTTTTTCCATTTCTTCTACCTTACCAGCTGCCTCCTTATCATCACTTAAGAATACCACATGAGCTTACTCTCATAGATTTTTCTCCGTGTTACAAGGCAAAACACTTGATGGTCTCTTTGATATGCTCTTGGCAAGTTGCTCCACTTGGTTTTAAAGATTCTTAATCGATGCTTTAATGTTCTAAAATTTGGAATCACAGGTAGTGATATACTTAACAAGTATCTCCATTAAACTTGATGGTCTAGATTGTTATTATTGTTAGAAGCCTGGAGGGTGTTTTTGACATTGTTTCCCTGCCTTGACCAAAAGAAGTTTGTATGGTTATGCCAACCTTGGTTGTATGTATTATTATAGGGATTATTTTTCATGTTCCCCGTATAGTCAAATTGCTTAAGTTAGCTCCCAACTCCTGATGTTTGGCACTTATGATTAGGGTGCTCTAATCTACAGAAGTTGCAGTACATTACCTTAGTGGATGTTAATGCTACTGTTATATTATACAACATCATCGTCAATGCATGCACTTTAACTTCCAATGAAATGACTACATCTACAATGCACACTCCTTTGTTAGGCTTAGGCTTCTAAAGAGAATTACCCAACTAATATGTTTTCGTGGTGATGTTTTATATAAGTTTTTGAAGTTAGTTAGGGATCTTGAATCTTGTGGTGTCACTAGATAATACATGTATAAACTACTCTGTGGCAAAGTTTAGGCCACTGTGGAAGGTCTGTCTAAGCAATCCTAAATCAAAGTCATGGCGTGGACACTTCCTTAACATGTCTTTCCATCTTTCCTAAATTTCATATAGATTCTCTTGCTCGCACAGTTAAAAAGAAATAATTTTGTTCAGTAACTTAACAAGAAGATGGAGGACAATACATCGTGAGAAGTTTTTCTATAAGTTGGTATTAATAGGTAATGTAACTAGGTAGGTTCGTAGCTTTACTCTGTAAAGTGAATAGGAAAAGCTTTATCCTCACAACCTACACTCTATTTATTTTAAGTGTGTTAAAAATGTTCAGAAAGTTGGCAATATGGTCATTCAGATCCTCCTTTGGTAGCCTATCAAATTGAAAATAGTTCTGTAGCATCTAGATCATTTGGGGCTTTAAGTCAAAACTTCCAGTCTCTACCCTTGGCCTATGGATACTAGATCCTATTCCTTGTAACAAGGTTTTTGCAAATCCCTCATGGTAAGCTAAACTCTCGATCCTAATTCCTTTTCCATATCTTCTATTTGTGTCCCTTTAACCTTAAGCTTCAAAAAACCTTTAGATTTATTCTCCCTTAAACATTTTCGAAACATTTTTTCGACTTTAGGATCAGGCTCAACTAAATATGTAAGATGACTCCTAACCATGAAAAAGAGTACTTAACCTAAAATTCAAGTATCCTAAAATTCAAGTGAACCAAAAAAGATCAAGAAGAGAAGAGCTATTAAATAAAAGAAAAAGTGCAAAAAATAGAGATACAAAAAATTAAAAATGTAGAAACTTAAAACAAGCTTAGAAAAAAAAAAACAAAGATGGCTAGTTTAATAAAATGTATAAACTCATAATAATTGGCACAGTTCCCAACAACGATGCAAAAAAATTGATGCGGTATGAGTTTACCCATAAGTTTTAATAGAAATAAATACTAAACTTCAATCCTGATAATGCTAGATCACAATAAGGCAAGTGCACCTATTGTAGCATAATATAGCTAGTGTGAGTCCAAGTTATCGATTTACGGGGACTATAGCTACGAAAAAAATTCATATCCTAATTATCTAACCTATCCAAATATTCGATTAGTTGATTGATTAATGAAACTAAAAGAAATAACAAAAGGAAAATTTGAAGACAAACTCACAAGAATTAACAAGTAATAATGAAGTTAGGATCTAGATAGTTTATTCCTTTAATACGTATTCATATTCATCACTTAACTTTGATTTTAAGGGTTCTTTAAATTATCTTAGACTGTAGATTTCCTAAATTGAACTACACTCCCTCTTGAGTAATGAAATATCTATTCAAATTGATAAACCAAGTGAAATTTCTCTCTATTGAAAAATATTAACTAAATGTATTAATGTATTTTAGAGAATCTATTGTTTTGATTAGGTTCATACCTAATCGGACATCTTATGTAAGTCTATCTTTATATCTTCATGCAAGATACTTCACTTATGGATTGATCTAAACAAATATTCAATATCTTAGTCTAAACATATGCAATCATATAATTGGAATTAGAGTCTACATTCGTGTAATAATCAAAACACGTATCTTATTAATTCCAAAAGTGAATCTAAAACAAATCTAGAATTTCAATGTCAAATCAAAGAAATAATGTAATACTACATTTTAAGGTTTATAACAATCTAAATCCTATAAGAAAATTAGTTTCTAAGCATCATAAAAACAACAATAATAATCATAAGAAGAGAAGGGATGGAAAAGATCATGCTTAAAGTTCTTGAATCTCTTGAATTTTCTATGAATATTTTTAGAAAATCCACCCTTGATCTTTAATTCTATATATTTTGATCTGACTTTCTCCTTTTTTTTCTTGCTCAAATCCTCATTAAGATGACTTAAGAATCATCTTTTAACCTTTGGTGGTAATTTTTTATTCTCTAAAGATCAAAAGTTTCTAAGAAAAAAGTTAAAATAGGGTTAAAAGGTGTAGGGCCCTAATAGCCCCTCGACCTCTGTGCGTTTCTCTAGATAAATCCCATGGGTAGGGGATTAACCATATTTATGGTCCTAAACCTTTCACCATTTTATCAATTGAGTCCTATACCTTTGAAGCTTTCTATTGAAGTCCTATACCTATGTGGATTAATCAAAGGCAATCTTTATATGACTTAATTAGAAAAATTGTAAAAGTTTTATGATTTAATTGGAAAAATTATGAAAGATTTATGATTACAAATATTCGAGATAACCCTACTTGTAGTCCTAAACCTTTTAAAAAATTTCCAATTAAATCCTAAACCTTTCATAATTTTTCCAGTTAAATCTTATAAGGATTACCTTTGATTACCGTGTATAGGTATAGGACTTTAATAGAAAGTTTTAAAGGTATATGACTCAATTGAGAAAATGGTGAAAGGTTTAGGACTATAAATATGGTTGTCTCCATGGGTAGGCCTATAGTTGGGGGACTCTCCAACATCTAACTTCTCTTGGTTTTCCTGTGATATGCTCTCCGTCATTCATCCTTAGCCTTATATTTGATGTAGACTTCAACTTCATACTCTTGCTCCTTAAATTAATTCCACATCTCTTCTAACTTTGAAAATACATTCAATTACTCATCAAAATCCTATAGAAACGTGAAAAAATAACCTAAAACAATATAATAAATATCTTATTAAAGAATCAACCAAATATACACCTAATTTATATGAAATTACCCCTCTAATCTAATATAATGATCATGAAAACATGCCTAAAAATGTATAATTTAGGTTCTATCAAGTAATTCACATATCTTTTATGCTATATGTGTAGTATATGAAGCAACTAATATGATACAAAATTCTCCCCCTTTTTGACATCATTGAAAAGTTATAAAATAGTTGAAATATTTTTTAATTGTTTAAAAACAATTTATAGGGGAGATCATATTAAAGTTCAAAAGCATATGTAAACCAATTTTAAAATTTTAAAAAAACTACCATCAATCATGCCTAATTCTCTTATAATCATGAAAAAATTATCCTCATTCATTAGTTTAATAAAGATGTCGATCAGTTGGTGTTGTTATTAATAAATTTCAATTCAATGTCATCATTTTACAGATGATCTCTAATAATATCTCAATATACTTAGTTCTTGACTGTTGAATTAGATTTTTAGTTAGGAAGATGGCACTAGTATTATCACATTTAATAGGGCTCTTGTTAAACTCTGTGTTTTAATCTCTAAATTGTTCCCTAAACCAAAGCACTTGAGCACAATAACTACCAATTGGTACATATTCTACTTTGATAGTTGATAAATCTAATAAAGTTTACTTTTTACTAAACCAAAAAACTAATGCATTTCCTAAAAATTAGAAGTATCGAATGTGGGCTTCCTATCCAAAGACTACTAATATAATCTTAATCAGAATAGCTAACTAAATTTATAAATGGATTTGTGGAATATTATAATCATAAAGATATTGTTTCAACTAAATATCTCAATTTTTATTAACGACTAAAAAATAAGACTCTCTAGAACTTAATTCAAACCTTACATATAAACAAATAGTAAAACTGATGTCAAGCTTACTTGCTGTAAGATCTAACAAACTACCTATTATACCACTATACATCTTAACATCTATAAATACTTTCTAAAACTAATGTCAGGCTTACTTGTTGTAAGATCTAGCAAACTACCTATTATGCCTCTAAAAAACTTAATATATAGAGGTACCTTCTTTACCTTTATTCAATTTTGTAGTCACACTTATAAGAGTTCTTAATGCTTTAGCTTTATCCATTCCAAATCTTTTGAACAACTCCTCAGTATACTTGGTTTAACTAATGAAAATTCTATATTTAATTTACATAATTTGCAAACTAAAAAGAAATTAAGCTCTTTTATGATACTCAACCCAAACTCTTTACTAATACACTTTGAAAATTTCTTACACAAATTCTCATTAGCAACACCAAATATAATATCATTAGCATAAATTTAAATAACCAAAATATCATAATTTTCCTTCTTAGTAAAGAGGGTTGTGTTTACCTTTCCCTTAGAAAAATCATTTTGCAATAATAATACACTAAATGGCTCATATTAAACACTAGGAGTTTGCTTAAAACCATATAAGGTCTTTGAAGCTTATAAACATGGTTAAGTGCATCATGGTTTTCAAAATAAAGGGTTTTTTCTACATAACCTCTTCTTGAATAAATCCATTACCAAACACTTTTCACATCCAATTGAAAAAGCTTAAAACTTATGTAGGATGAAAAAGCCAATAACAACCTAATTGCCACTATTCTACTAACGGGTGCAAAAGTATCCTCATAATTAATTATTTGTTTTTTCTTATAAACCTTAGCTACTAATCTAGCCTTATTTCTCACAATATTACTTAATTCATCAAGGTTTGTTTCTAAACATCAATTTAATACCTATAATTTGATGATAATTATGCTTAAGTACTAGTATCCAAACTTTGTTTCTCTCAAATTGATTTAACTCCTCATTCATGGCTAAAATTCCAACTTTCATTATTAAGGGTTTCATCTATGGTCTTAGGCTCACTATAGGAAATGAAAGTAACATGGGATAAACCTCTAAATGATGATCTAGTAACCATACCTCTTTATACATCACATATAATTTCGTTATAAGTTTGGTTTTCTTAAACCTCTAATATTTAGGTAAACTCTCATTTTTGTTTTCACCCTCACTTGGTTCGACAATGAATTCACTAGGTGTAGAAAAGGGTCTAAGTTATCATCTTTTTTATCTTCTAAGCCTAATTTCTTCAAGTCCTTTGATAAACCTATATCAACATCTTTAACGCTCTTTTTCACATCAAAGGAATTTGATTCATCAAATACAACTTGCATGGTCACCTTATCTTTAAAGTTCTCTTATTAAATGTCATATATACTCCACTAGTCAATGAATAAACTACAAAAATGCCTTCTTTGTCTATAAGAGGACTGCTAGAAAAGAGCAGCTAAACTTACCTAAGTTATCCTTAATGTTAAAAATCAAGCACTCACACCAAAATACCTTGAAATAACTAGTTTTTAGCTTTATCCCTATACCAAAACTCATAAGGGATTTTATACATAATTGGTCTTAGATTAACCATATTAGATATATGATAAGCACAAACTATGGCTTCCTTTCAAAAAAATTTAAGAAGGTTATACTTATTCAACACTGTCTTAGCAATCTCATGTAAAGTTTTATTTTTCCTCTCGATAACTCCATTTTATTAAGAGGGTTTTTTAGTGTAGAGAAATTATGGAAATTTTCATTCTCATCACAATAAGACTAAAACAAATCATTCTAAAATTCCTGCCATAATTACTTCTAATGGATGAACTTGTATAACCTTTCTCATTTTGAACTCTCTTAGCAGACTTTTTTAAAAAGTTAGAATACTCATCCTTACTATCAAGAAAAATCACCCAAAACCTACTAAAATAATCAACAATAACAAAAGTATATAATTTGCCTCCTACACTATTAACTCTAGATGAGTTAAACAAGTTCATTTGTAAGAGTTTTAAAGGCATAGAAGTTATTACTAATTTCTTCTTCTTGAAGGAGCTCTTTCACTTGTAGGAGTTTTAAAGGCTTGAAAATTGTTACTGATTTCTTCTTCTTAAAGGAGCACTTGGTGTGCTTCCCCATTTGGTAAGCATCACATACTTTGTCCTTCTTAAATTTCATCTTTGGTAGCCTATTCATAAATTTATTTTGTTTTAGGTTAGATAGGAGCTCTATGCTTGCATGTACTCGCCTCCTATGCTATATACAAGCATCTTCATTCATAGATACAAAATACTTTACATCATAGTTAGAGAGATCATTTACATCATAGTTCATTACAAAAACATTTCACACTCATTTAAAAAACATTTTAAGGCTGATTTAAATCACAAATTATATCAATTAACTTAATCATAACAGAAGCCTTATCTAATAAAAAATTCATATAGTTTTGGAAAACTTTATGTAATCATGTTTACAGTTGGAATCCTATGGATATTAAACTTTCAAATAACTAGCAACTAACTTTAAAGACTACCTAACTAATATTCTTGCAGCTCTAAAATATTTGCTCTTACATTTTCTTTAATTTTGGTCTGCAATCTCAAACTTTTTCCATTTATATTTTGCTTCCAAATGTACCTATCTTTCAAATTTTACACTATAAATCAAATCATTAATAAAAATCATATTTTTTTATCATCAAAATCAAAATTGGAACCTTCCTTGGTTCAATATCTTTTAAAAGATATATTCAAAATCTTTAGAAAGAAGATAGTTAAGAGTTCCTCATTCATTCCCTTACGTGTTTACTTTTAAGGGGTGTCAAAGCACTCGTGTTTCACTCTTTAATTGGTTTTTCACAATGCTAATATCACACACTCTTTCCTTTTACCACTCTTTACTTTCTTATCAAAGTTCTTTAAATAACTTAATAAACCTAATAAAATTATTCAACCTCATAAATGTCTAAAACAAATATAATTAATGATTAAGGGAAGAGATAATTCACAAAGAAAGAAAAAATAAATGAAATTGAATGAAACATGAAGGCTAGTAATGATTCAATTCAACAATATTTGCAAAAGATGAGATTCTCATTAGTTTAAAAAATAATAATAAATTGATTAAGTGAACACTAGAAAAACTTGGTTGAGAACAATATCTTGATGAATCTCACTTATTTTTTCTTTTTTTTAGTATTCTCATTTTTCTTTTATTTTTTAATAAAATATAGAAAAGTAATTAAATAGAATTGAAATTGAGATTGAATCCTAGGAACATAAAGTTTGCATAATTTGGATATTTTCACCAAAATTGAGTTTCTATATGATAACCATATGAAAGTGGTCATATAGGAATGAAATTTTTGGTTTTTTAAAAAAACAAACTAGTTTTAAAGGAACAAAACAAGGAGTTAAACAAAGAAGAACCCTAACAAATGAAGAAGAGATAGGAAAATTTTAAATAAAAAGATGACAAACTTTATTTTTTATTAAAACTTTAGGGAAAGAGAAAGAAGAATATTCAATAGAAAGAATGAGGAGACATAAGAATCATGAAATTTGGAAGATGAAATAGAATAGTAATCAAAATGCACGAAAAAAAGCATACCCAAACCTAACTTAAAGCCTAACTCTGATACCTGCTAATATAAACTCACCTAGGAATAAACCTAGAGAACCTAAGAATAATATTGAATCTCACTAAGAGAGCTAAATCATATTTATAAAAGAATAGACCAGTTGAATATAAAGAATCAAGCATTTGTTCAGAAAATGTTTAAGTGCCACAAAGAAAGAATTCTTTAATAAATTCAAAAGATTAATGAATAAAAAAATAGAAAGTACTCATAACTTTTAAACATATGCAACTTAAATCTATCTTATTGCTTAAAAATGTGCCCTTTATATAGAGATTACATAGAAAATGTGAATCAACCTCATTTACAAGTGTAACGAGGATTTTTGTAATCATAATCATATAAGGAAAGTTTTTTTTAAAGAATTTTCCTATTCATATTAGTTTTTCTCGTAACACATACTAAATTGGACGGAAACTGTCAAATAACTATAAAAATATGTTAAACATATTCAAGCTTTATAATTAAGTACATTACAAGCCAATTACAATAAAGTAAAATTTTGCAATATTAAATGAGTAGTTATCCACTAAGTTAGCCCTAATATGATGGGCTTAAGCATTTAAAACTTCTCTAACCTTCGCTTAGATTATGTTAACTTATGGTAATCTTCCTTCTTCTTCTTTTTTATTAAAAGGGGGAAAAACATGCCCAAAGTACTAAGCAATACACATTCTCGAAAAACTTACACCAGCAATATCCTTAAGTAATAGTTTCTAAACTCTATCAGGAATGAGTAGCAATTCATGAAAGCCAAATGGATGACTTAAAGACCAAATTTCCAACCCATCAGTAATTTTGTTGCCTTCTTGTCAATTGTCTTGAATCTTCACTTCCAAGTTTAAATTAAGAACCCATTGATGGTGCAATTCCTAGTGTTGAGTAAATCTACTAAATCTTACTATCAAGTTTAAGAATAATCTTCCTGTAGCCTTTACTCCAAACTAGTCGAAGACTTAATAAGGCACCCCAAAGTTTTGTGGCAACCGAGGAGTAAGAACCCAAGTTAGCCATGAATCCACCCAACCAAATACCTTCTAAATTTTGAAGCATTCCATCAATTCCAACCCCCTGTGTATCCCATTTAGAGGCACCATTAGTATTTATTTTAACCCATCCATTAGGAAGAGGAGACCAACCAATCAAGAGTTTAATTCTATTGGGTTTAAAAACTAGATTAAGGTGAAAGTTATCAGTAGTAAATTGGAATTCCTTAACATTAGAAAGAATTGTAGGAATTATGCGAGAGTTATTACAACTTTCATCTCTAAAGAGTTATTTATTACGTTAATTTCAAAGAAGCCAACAAGTAGTATAAAAACTGATGGACCATTTAATACCTCTAACTAGATCATCACGCTATATATTAAACCTAAACTACTCCTCAAAAGGTGTCGTATAGAGGTCAGTAGTAAAGCCAATTGGAATTGGTACCAGACCCTAATTACTCTATTTCATTCATGAAACATATGGTTAATACTTAATCGAGGAGCCACACAACTCACATTTGCTATCCAAAGATAGGTGGCGTCATACTCATTCTACATTAATGAGGAGAGAATGAGTGGAAGATCAGCCAGAGAAAGGTTCTCACTCTTTCTGCTCCATCCTAAGTTCATGTTAGTTTCCATTTATCATCTTTATGTGACCAATTGGAATTATTTAGCAAATCATAAGCAAAAGTAACAAAGAACATACCAAAGGATAAATGCCCCTAATAAATATTATCTTCACCATAGTTGTCATATGAAGGACAGATAGTAGAAATGTTTAAGATTATTGTAGAAAGAATAAAATGTTGGAATGCTTCCTAGTTCCATTGACCATCACTAGTTATATAATCAACCACAGAAGTAGATAGATGGTTTATAGAAATATCTTAGATGGATAAACATTATAGAGTACAATTAAGAGGAGTCTAAATATCCTCCCAAAATTTAATATGCGTACCATTACCTAGTGCATAATGAACACCATTCAACAGAGAAGGCCAAATGTGCTTGAGACATCTCTACAAGAGCGAGTAAGAAGGGGCCGCTAACACAAATGCTCCATATATGGTTAATCTTCCTTTAGGTAATTAAACTTTTCAAAATGGTTATTAACATGATTTTTGAAGCTTGGTCTACGTATATGTCTTGAATTAGTTCCTTTAAAGCCTCTTTAAGCTCCTTACAAGTAGCTCTTGTAATTGGTCTATTAAAAATATGTAATGGATCTTTTACTTGACTAGTTATATTCACATCATGAGTAAGTGAGTAAAGTAGGAAATGCTAATGAAATTTCAATAATAAGTGAGATTCAACATTAGTTGGTGTATATTAGTAGAAATTTCAACAAAGAACGAGATTTAGATTTGATAAAATTCTATCACTAACCTTCTTCTTCTTCTTCTTCTTCTTCTTTTTTTTACATAAAGAGGAGCTTTGATAAAATTCTCCATTTCTAGGGTGATTATAAAACATTAAATAAGTAATCGATATAGGTATTGGATTAATTCGTAAACCAAAAAGAGATGCACCAAATTAATGACGCTCAGCCGTTTCGAAATTTACATCAAGGACCTGTTAAATTAGTCAATCATAGGCCCACTGTCAATCTGTAGACTAGGTCATCATTTTGATACTATTAGATGAAGTCAACTGATTTAATCTCTTGTTAAATCACTAATTATCAAGCACCTTTTCTTTTTCTTAATTAAAGTATTTTTGATGTATTGGCCCAAAAATTACTTTGCTATCTTGACAAGTTTATATTTTCAATAAATTGTGATGTGACATATGGTTTTCGCTTAACACTAAATCCAACTAAATCACGTGAGATGCAATCCTTTTTTATAAATATTAGTAAAGAAGTAATATTTTAATTAAAATAAAATTAAAATATTGGTATTGTTGTTAAATGTAATTTTTAATTATAATTTTTGTGTTTTTATTTTTATTTTTTATTTTTTAATATTTTTTCAGTTTATGTGTTATATTAATATATATATTTTTAATTTTTATACTTTTTTCTATTTATATATTAAAAAATAAGAAAAAAAATCCTGTCAATTCTCCTTCCAACATTCTGCAAACAATTCTTGGCAAAAATGCATTCAAGTGATGCATAGGCCTTACTTTCGGAAATCCTTTCTTTGCTCTGGCAGTTCTATATTACCATAGGCAAACTAACGCTTAAAGTTAGAGAGTTAAAAAAAAATGCATAAACTTCTCTTAGTTTTAGTAAAGTTAAAGATACATAAATAACTCTGAATTTAATTTGACAGTGATATAGATAGGAGTATCTCTTTATTTACTAAATTAAATAAAAATACATTAGTTGATTATTATAGTTTAGACTGATGGTCATGAAAGCGGTAGAGTCTATGCATCGATGAAATTCCAAAATTTGGCTAGTGTATTAAACAGGAATTACAAATATTCATTTTCTCAGTGTATTGAAAATATAAAAGATTATTATCTTTAGTATAATTAAATACCCTCTTCAAGACAATATCTTTATTTATTTTTAACAATTTTTTTGACTGAATGTTTCTCCTCCTCCATGTATCTATTTACGGCTGTATTCAGAAATTAGTCTATCTTAAATATTATGTCCAGTAATCAATCGAAGGACTTAAAACACTAAAATAGGATTAGGTATCCTTTCATATTTCCTTCTCTTGCTGTAGCAAAGGCCTCGATTGCCTTGCTTCATTTAGATCGTACAATTAAATTTATAATATTGATTAAATTGTACAACTAAATCCTTATTTTAAAAAGATTATCAATTAGTGAGTAAAAAAAAATATCAATCTAATTTAAACAATAAATTGAATTGAAGAATATTAAGGAAGACATGCGAACAACTTAAAAGCAAAGGCAAAGCCCTGCACATGATTAATTACACCAATAACAATCTCGAATGCGATAATTTACAATATATTCTTTGTGTCCAGCATTGACTTTGGTAGGATGTAGTAAGTGGTCTACGATCATTCATCCATGGAAACAAATTTTACCCCCTACGCAATCTTATCTATCTTCTTTAAACAGAACTCCGTCGGATGTGCCATAGAGTTCTAACAATTAGCAAAATTAAATGACCTTATTTAACGCCCCCACTACATGAAGGCCGAACTTGGCTATGTTTCTCGTTACTTACCAGGAGAGGAGGCTTATATCAACCGAGTGAGTCAAGCACCTAAGAGCCCTGCCATCGGCTTTGGCCCATTTTCGACTTGCCCACATACGCCAGAGCCAGAGCCACATGGTGCAACCTCAACCTTCTAGTAGATTCCTGGTTTTTTGGTTCCTTTTCTCGTCCATCATTTAAATTCCGCTTTGCTTTCGGTGCAACTCCCATTTTCACAATTTCTCCATTTGTTGTTTACCTCATTGCTCTACGCATTGTAACCAACCCCATAAAAGTTCAAAGATGTCCCTCAGCAATGAATGAAACATGATCGTTATCTCAGAGATTAAGAGTGGTTCAAAGATTATCAGAAGCCACTTGGGTGTGCTGTGTTTAGACATTAATGAACGTGGAGAGAGGTAGTTGTAGAAATTAGAATTTTAAAGAGTTAGTTTGTGTTATTTATTCAAATTCCACAAGGAAATGAGTCAGATTGGAATGCAACACCATCGCGTAAAAAAACTCAAATTAATCTCCATACCTGATAGATCGTGTGAGATATTTGTGGCTATCGCGAGAATTTCCCTCCTTTTCTGTCTAGTCTCCTCCATTTCTCTCGCTCTATACACCTCTTTCTCGTCCCAACGCCACTGGCTACTTTTCCCATACCCCGTCCGAAACGCGTCGTCCCGTCCCTCCGCTGGCCCCACAAATATCTCCCATATCGTCTTCGGCCTCGGAGGATCCTCCGCCACGTGGCACGAACGCAGCCGTTACAGCGCCCTCTGGTGGCTCCCTAACGTAACCCGGGGTTTCGTCTGGTTAGACGAAAGGCCACCCTCAGGAGACGACCACAACAATGATTCCTCTTCTGAAACACCGTGCCGGATTTCTTCTCCGGAGTGGAAGCGGTTTAGATTCTCAAGTTCGCGATCGGCGGTCAGGATCGCCAGGATTATAACTGATACTTTTAAACTGAGGTTACCAAACGTTAGATGGTTCGTGATGGGGGATGATGATACGGTGTATTTCCCTGGCAACTTAGTTTCGGTGTTAGGCAAGTATGATCATAATGAGATGTGGTACATTGGAGGAAATTCGGAGAGTGTAGAACAAGACGTGATGCACTCCTATGATATGGCTTTTGGTGGCGGTGGGTTTGCAATCAGCTATCCGCTAGCGGAAAGATTGGTGTCTATATTCGACGGTTGTCTTGACCGTTACTTTTATTTCTACGGCTCTGATCAGCGGATATGGGCGTGTATCACTGAGATCGGCGTCGGGCTCACCAAAGAACAGGGGTTTCACCAGGTATGTTGTTTGTTGGATTTATTTTTCACTTTTTGTTTTGCTTTGCTTTGTTTTGTTTTGTTATGTTATGATTTTCTGACTGGGGACGAAGCTGTTAAGTCAAAGATTCGAGTCTGTAAAGCTGACCTTGTTTGGCGGGGGGTCGTACTGTGGCCACGTGTCCTGACTATTTATTGAGTCGAATACATTCTAATTGCCAATATTCATGGAGAACACGTAACATGCCAGGGGTTAGTAGAAAGGTCACCTGTCGCTGAGGATTTGAATGAGAATCCCGCAGCTTCTCATAAGCCATTTGAAAAGGATTTATTAAGACACACGTGTCCGACATCAACTTGTCAGATGTGTTTTTTTTTTTAACGGAGGACAGAATTTGAATGGGTTAATATATTCCTTCTAAAAGCTGGATGCCGCTTTTTACTGTCCATGCGTACCAAACAATGACAGTAGCTATTGTCACCCTTTTTTTTTTTTGGTTCCATGGTATCTGGCAATAAGATAACTCTCAAGTTATGAGCATCGCTGGTTCTTTCATATGCTATCGGGAAAAAGGGTCAGCTTGCTTTTGACGCCATTAAAGTAAAATTTCTTTGTGCTTTATTTAGCTAAAACGCCCATTTCCATGGTTCGATTGACACGTAGCAGTTAGGATCCATTGATTGAGTTTCGATATTCGAAAAGCGTACATGAAATTATTAATGGTTGTCGTTGGGGAGTGACGAAAAGTACTTCTTTTTCATATCAACACACAAACTTGTCGAGAAAGTGGGTACGTAACGCGAACTCCTAGTTTGTGGGTGTGATCCTTACTTCATCATGTATTTTTAAACGGCAGCTGTTAAAGTTTTCCTGTGCGTAGTTGAGCAGCAGTTGAAACTGGCCTAAAACATATGCGTTATTTTTCTGTGTGCTTTCAACTTTTGTTCTCGAGCTTTTTCTAGGTCAGACAGTGACTGATTTTGTGCTTTTTTTTTCGTCTGATTTCCATGTCATGAATTTTCAGCTAGACATTAGAGGGAACCCATATGGTCTACTAGCAGCACACCCACCAGTCCCACTTGTATCACTCCATCACCTCGATCATTTGAGCCCATTATTTCCTGATCAAGACAATGTAGACTCACTCAAGACCCTACTCACAGCGTACCATTTAGATCCACCCAGAATCCTACAACAAACTTTTTGCCACGACTACAAGCACGTATGGTCAATATCAATATCGTGGGGCTTCACGGTTCAGCTCTACCCACTACTATTGCCAGCCATGGACTTGCAGAAACCATTGCAGACGTTTAAGACTTGGAGGAGCTTGAGTGATGGACCATTCACATTCGACGTACGGCCTATGAGCCCTAATCCCTGTGAACGACCCCTTGTCTTCATGTTGAATAGTACTAATGGAGTTGGGGACAGGGGGACCTTGACCGGTTACAAAAGGCTTGCTTATACTCCAGGGAAGGAGTGTAACAGTGCACAGTATAGACAAGCATTGTCAGTACATGGAATTCTCGTTTCGTCAGTTAAGATGGACCCAAACTATTGGAGCAAGGTCAGTCTATACATGGAAGTTATACATACATGCCAATTAACATACATGTTCATATATGAATATGAATTTTTTAATAAAAATTAACGGGCCTGTAACCGAAATTTAAAACTTAGCTCGAATTTCCACGCTTCGAATATTAAATAGCTCATCCTGAAATGTGATTGCTTATTGGAATTTTTGAAGCACGAGTATCCTGAAGTGAATTTTATCATTGTCAACCTCTTAAGTGTCTGATAATTGTGTTTTTGGCTCTTTATGCATGTGCAGGGTCAGGCACAGCGAAGACAGTGCTGTGAGCTAGTACGGATCCAGAAGAGCATTATGCATATAAGGATTCAAAATTGCAGGCCTTGGGAAACTGTTACTGCTTAGAGGTAGGTTAGCCCCCTTTAACGTTGTTCTCATGTACATAAAATTGGGTATGTATTCAATCTTATGAAGAACGAACTTAAGAAGACGAGTTGGGAACAGGCTTCATGGTTTTTACTATTTCTAGTTGACGTCGCCAAGTGTTTTTTTTTTTTTTTTTGCCTTTTATTTATTTAGTATCACAAATCTCATCTCCTTCCGTTAAAACTATTGCCATAAGAAGGGATAGTCTACTTCGTAATTGTTAAAAGAATATGTGATAACCAATAGCTAAGGCAGTTAACTCAATACATAATTAGTATAAAAGATGGTGAAAATAGAGAATCCTAGACGCCTTTTCAATGATGGCAACTAAATAGAAGCAGCACGCCACCGGGTACCCTCCACTATGGCCATAGGTCTACAAACCTCAGATCACCGCCACAAAATTCAAGGTTGTTAAAAAGTTAAAAGATGGATCAACATTGAGGGTAATTCTGTACCAATTTGGTTTGTGCCCGACTGGTTGATGATGTTCACCTTGAATGCGGTGAAACTTGGGATATTAAGTACGTAATGGCTACTAAAATCCTTTATATTCCTCCAGTCGACTATAGAAAGCAGAAATTGGCCGAAGTGGAGAAGAAAGTTTTGTTACTAGCAACTTGCGCGTCAAAAATGCTTGTGAAGGCAAGATATCTTTGTAAAGCTAGATTAAATAATTGATGCTTTCTGTGACATCAACCAAACAAAGATTAGAGAAAGAGATAGAGAATATCATTTGAAGAAAATGGATCCCA
Organism: Pinacopodium congolense; assembly: GCA_028565735.1. Lineage (NCBI taxonomy): Eukaryota > Viridiplantae > Streptophyta > Magnoliopsida > Malpighiales > Erythroxylaceae > Pinacopodium > Pinacopodium congolense. The sequence goes on from JAOXYD010000136.1 coordinate 10,377,452, forward strand.
AACAAGTGAAAAAGGAGAGGAGATCTGTTTGCATATTTTCTAGGTGTGCAGCTTCTTTTCAATAGTTGAAACTTTACAAGAGGCATGGACAACTCTAATAGCAATGGTGAAAAGTTAATCTTCTGATTCATAATAAATTGTCTGTTATCTTATAGGACTAAACAATTGTATTGGAATGAAAAACGTATATTACTGAAAAAAAACAAAGAAGCTATCATCTTATGCACTATATATTTCACAAGTATGAACAAACCTCAGTTTATATATATAGATGCTGACTATTCCCTTGGGTGTTTCACCTCATGACAAGGAAATAAAGAAAAAGCTAGTTGCAGAGCAATGTGTCACGTGTTGCATTTCCAGTTGATGGATTCACCCTGACAAAAAGTGGCCCAATTCATTGTTAACATAACAAAAATCCAAAGGACACCAGTATTAAAGAATAACAGATCCATTTACCCATTTGCAGCTTTGCAGAGGTATTCCCGCTGATCCTCTCTCAAAGGCACGTCAGTGAAATCTGATAAATAAAATGCCAATGAGATAAAAGTGATAAGATCGATCAGCAACAGAGTGAGCTATCTTGTGAAACAAAAAAAAAAAACAGTTGTAAAAACTTCATGACATAGATGGCCTGTATAAGCTGGTTTTATATGAAGCCTACACTAAGCTGTTTATGTCCGCCAATGCCTCTGATAAGTGGATATTTACTCCGACTAAACAAAGACTACAGTTTTACTTCCAGAACCCAAAGAACACATTTTTTCATATAGATCTCGGTGTTGTGGTATATTATCAATTAAGAGATGATCCACAGTTATCAATTCCAGCCAACTTGCCATATTTCCTTCTAGACACATCCATAATACACATGATAATGCTGTTTGAAAGTACCTCACTACTTGCACAAAAAATTTTAACTGAAAATCATTCAGACAACAATATGCATCCAAGGATCACATTATATTGTTAAAACCGTATCATGCCAGTTGGCTCAACCTGGGGTATCCACAAACAAAATTTCCCCTACTCCTAAACAGTTTATATTGGGTGCACATATTTGATCATAACACCTCCACAAGAAAAAACATGTTCAAGACATTAAATGCACAGATCATAGTTGCCTCTATATACCGGCTCCTGTTATATCTGATCCCCTAAAAGAAGTGTTGCCAGTTGCGAGTGCACCTTCCAGGTTAGCATTGCTTAAATTTGCCTGCAATATGCTCATGGTGCATAAAGCCAAACTATTAGCTAGAGTTCGATCTGGTTATTACAACAAAAGATACTTTTTGTCCATTGAGCTTCAACACCCAACATTAAAAGGAATTAGAATAAAATCTGCAGGTTGGCACTAGGTAAGACCATTACGAATGCATTAGACCAGTAATAAACGGCACTGCACTATTCCTTTTCTGTTTTAATAAGGCTTTCTAACTGTAAGTTGCTTTTCCTTCTGTTTTAGCCATGGGCATTGTCTATTTGCATATAAATTAGGTAACCCAGTCCTGCAAATCTATGTAGCATCTGGAGATATGAAACTATTACCTTTGTCACATTTGCCAAGGAAAAATCTGCACCCCTGAGGTCAGAATCTGAAAGGTCGGCACCTGTATCATATTCAAGCAAGGATTTATTAGGAGAAGAACAAGAAAAATTATGCATATGATATATGAAAAATCGTAGCACCAGAGTTACGAAAATAGTGTGCACAAAATTTTACGGTTGATTATAAGAGTACTACGTAACAACTTTAGTAACATCTATCTTTTTGAAGCCTTCATTATATGCCAGTGCACACTTATGAGAAGAATTTGTGATTCAATACAAGGAAATATTTGACTTCTAATGTTAAATGTTTCCTGGTGTGCTGTATGCGCTAACAATTACCAGAGAGGAGATAACAGATGATGAGTCACTAAATCCCTCTTCTTTGTACCAGGTGAGTTCACCTTTTCTGAGCCCGATTCCAATTTAAAGAACAGGGCCTAGCTACTAAATTTTTCAAAAATTGTTGATTGAATTATCGTAAATTAGATATCTGCAAATGCATTGAAGGAAAAACCTGTTAAATCAGCATCAAAGAAACTAGCACCGAGTAGCTTCGCACCTTTGAAATTAGCTTGTCTTAGTATAGACTGAAACAGGAACGCAAAAACCTGATAGGTTCAAGAACATAGGACACAAACTTTAAATTCAATGGAAGAAATCCGATCACACAATACCGTCTTAAAATCCTGCTTGATTAAAGTCTTGCCACTAAAATCCTTGCCAGTTAGATCCTGTCCTCTAGTAACTTCAGCACCGTAAGGACCACCACCCTATATCCAACCCCACATTACAATATATCAATCAAAAAGTTCAAGTAATTACAACCCAAAAGGAAAAAAAAATCGAAAAGATAAACACTTTCAGAAACAAATCAATCCCATCAATTGCTCAATCATTACCTTAAAAGCTAGAGCAGGGTCAACAAAGAAAATTGAAGCAGAGAGGAAAGCAAGCAAGCTGGTCCTGGCAAAATCTTCTACTTGCTTGTTGAGAACAACCTCCTGTTGAAGAGTAAAATGGAAAAAAGTAAAGCGGATCCTAGAAATGAAACAACAGCTCAAGGAAACAACAGAGATTAAGAAACAGAAGTTAGTACCAGGGACATACAAGAGCGTGAAGGGGAGAGAGAAAAAGAATGAGGGATTGAAATAGAAGGCTTTGTCAAGGGAACAGGCGATTTTGGAGGAATTTTGGTACACAAAGAGACGTTGATGTTAAGTGCCATTGCTTTTGTTATTCTCCTCTGTGAATGCCAAAGAAAAGTGTAGCAAGCCCGATGTGTTGGATAACGAGTTTAATACTTTAATTTGATTGGATGTTGCGATCCCGTTCACATGTGGCGCCTCTCTTGGACGTATTGCTCTGTGCGTGGTTACCGCTAGGATCGAAGCCCTTGGTTTTTCTCGATTAAGATCAGTGGCTATCACTCCGTCAACCTCTGTGTGGACTCGATGCCCACGGACTCAGCTATCGTTTACAAAAGTTAACCCTAGGTGATTTCTATCTTCATCACTTCGGTTGAAATTTTAAAGGCCTTCATTTAAATCTTAATATTTTTTAATTACATTTGAATATTTAAAAATATTAAAAAATCATAGATTAAGATCAATGGCTATAACTTCATCAACTTTTGGATGGACTTGACACCCATGAACTCTGCTATGGTTTGCAGGAGTTACTCCTCCGTGATCTTTATCCAAATCACATACGATTGAAATTCTAAAGTCAAATAAAGTTATTTAAACATTACCATTTTTATTTATATTTAAATCAAATCTCAATATTTTAAAATATTAAAAAATATTAATATTTCAAGAACTTTTAAAAAAGATACTAATATTTACAAAATATTCAAAATAAATCATACTCTCGACTGTCATCAAATTTTATAGTCACATGGCACAGTTTTATTTGTTAAAAGTTTTAGGTGTATCTCACATTATCATGTAAATTTTACTTACAATTTTGACACAAAACTCTAGAACCTTCAAATTGTTTGTCTCATAAAATTTAAATATTAAAATGCTAGCCTATAAAACTAAAGATATCATAATCGATCCATGCTAACTGAATTTGCAAAAGTTTTTTTCCCCAAAATGACCCCGTTTTCGTTATCCTTAAAACAACAATATTCTTATCTTCTCCCTCCATTTCCATTTGTTCTCTTCTTCTTTCCCCCTTCATCTTTCTTTCCCTTTCATCAGTGCACACCCTCTCATTGTTAGACAGAATCATAAAATGATTTGGCCTTTCCTTTATTGACAAATAATATGCTCTGCTTCACTTGCTTTCTTCCTTCTAGGGACCCTATGAACAATTTATAAAAAATATAACCTAAAACATATTCATCATGCCAAGTCAGTCATGAAAGAAAGACTGCTCCAACAATCTTGTAATACCATCGAAATCTACACATTTTTTAGAAAGTTTTGATCTAATGCTACACCATTCTCGACTCAGGTCCTCATCTATTCTTTTCACACAACTCTCTGACTTTATATATAATATTTATGGGAATGTCTAGCGGTAAATCAAGATGCTAGGATAAGGTTATGATAGTTTAGGAGAATCAAATCCTAATTCTTTGTCTTTATGCTTCAAGGATTTCAAGTATGAAGGGTCTCATCGAGAACCATAATTGCACCCTTCCGTTACCTGTTGGGAGTTATGTTTTGCAGAATGATCACTATTTCTCTCGAATCCTTTCTTTTCTAATTCTCTTTTTGTTAAACTAAGAACCCATTTCTTTTATCGAGGAGTTGATGCCATTGACACATCTAGACTTTGCATGGTTCTTTCTACTGGTGAAAGGGTGTGTACCAGCAAGAGGAAAAGAAAGACAAAGGAGGCAGAGAAGAGGAGAACAAATGGAGATGGAGGGAGAAGATAAAAACAATGCTATTTTAAGTTTAGGGATAAAGAGAACGGCAGAATTTTGGGAAAAAATTACTTTCACAAATGGGGTTAGCTAGTCAAACACGTGACATCTAATTTTTTAGGCTAACACTCTACCAATTGAGTTATCTATATAAAATACAAGTTTTTATGGTGTCAACAACTTGAAGTTTATAGCATTTTTTAGTTAAAATTTCATATGGAGTCTACATAGTAGTGTGGACACTCCTAAATTTTTTTACAAATAAAAATATACAACATGACTAAGAAGCTTAAAGTAGGTTATGGCTACGGTTTTTTTTTAAATGTTTCTAAAGCATTAGGGTTATTTTTGAATATTCACAAAACGATAGACTTTTTTTAATATTTTAAAATATTAGGGTATAACCTAAATATAAGCAAAAATTATAAAGTTCAATTGACATTGTTTTCCAAATTCTAAATTAAGATTAATTCATTTTGTTTTGAAAAAATCATCTTCTATCCAATATGTAAAAAGACACTTATATAATCCAACCACAATTCCTCTAGCTTTCCCAAGAAAGATCTAAACTTTATTTGTTGGGGTTAGAGGCCATAGTGAAATCTATGTTTTCTATAATTGGCCCAAACTTAAGTAAAAAGTACTTTTTAAATCCTAATGTTTTTACTTATGGATAGTGTTACATGACACAATATTTTTTATTTATGATGTCATCATATAGCACAGTTAAGACTGTGAAACCCATAGCCAATTCTATATGAGAGAAATGACGTTGTTTGGGAAATATTGCCTTATTATCCTCTTCTCTTCTTAGTCCATTCTCCTCTCCTCTTGTTGCTCACTCATCCTCTCCTCTCAGTGGTCACCGCTATGGTTTATTTGTGCTTGCTACTACTTATGTTACTACTCTAATAGTCTTTAAGCCATATATAATACATTGCATGTATTTTTTCCACTTGCCTTCCTTTTTAATTAGTCCTTAAAATTGTTAAACTTGATGGTTCACTTGATCAGTTGTAACAATTTCTTCATGTAAAGGAACTTTTGTTCTTTTCATGATTTATTAGGATAGGATTGTTGATTATTGATCACTGACCATAAAAAATAAAAATAATAGGATTGTATAAATTTTTTAGATTCCCAAATATGAAATTTATAGTTATGAATTTTCTCTTAAATTAAAATTTGTAATTTTTGCTAATTTTAACTACACTGCAAATATACAGATCGTAATTTATAGTATAATTAATATTGATCTCACGATGATTGAATCTAAACACTTAACAATCTGAATTGCACTTGTTTAAGGTAAAATAAAATTATATAACTGAAAATTAAACTTAAACTAGCGAAACTTGAACGAATTTAATTATAGAAAGAACCAAACAACGAAGATACTCAATAAAGGAGACTTAGGGGTTGTTCTATCTTTGTTTAAGTTCCTTTAACCTTATCAATTTAATTGTGTTTAATTCAAGATTTCCTAAAGTTTCATTACTCTCTCTTAAGATGTAACTAATTGTCCTTAATTGAAATAAGATAGAATTAATCTTGCAATCTCTCAATCGACAAGATCTTTCTTAAATATTCAACTAGATGTGAAGCAATTCTATAGGTAATTAATAAAATAGTTAGGATCTCTCTTCAATCACTTATTAATCTGTTAATTTCAAGTCCGTTAAGTTATCAACTCTCGTTGCGCATACTAACTCAAATAAATCAAAACAATCTCTCAATTCGAAGTAATTATACGCTTAACAATTAATATAAACAACTATACATTAAATCAATATAGTAAAAGTCGGATAAACAATTCAAGAACAATCCCTAAAATATATTTAGAAATACATAATCATGCTCAAACAAAGAGTATTTAAATTAAACATCAAAGGAAAGTAAAAGAGAAATAAACTAATAAAGATAAAGAAGGCCTCTTTTACTAAAAAATCTGGACAACACTTGTTGAATCCTGATTGTCCTCCTTGTTCTTGAGTTTCTTCGCATTTTTTTTATTACGGTTAACCATATATAAAATTAGCTTAAATTATACAGTTGGCCATATACAAACTTAACTCAAATTAATCTATCTTTCAAAGCACAATTTAACAATTAATTCGAGACCAACTTTTCAGCAAGCATATCGATCGAATCAAGTAATAAAGTGGAGTATATTTAAGACTTTGAGTATCAATCCTACGAGGAAGTTTATATAATATAACTATTAGGTCAATCAGATTACAATTATCTAGAAAACACTCAGCTTTATGATTTAAAAAAACAAATAACTAAAAGCTAATCTAAAAATCCTAGAAAACTTTCAATCAATTGTAAAAGAGCTATATATTGCTTTTCCTAAATTATTCAATTAAGCTTTGGTGGTTGATGATTTAATTGATTTAAAGATCAGTGATGCTTAATCTAGGGTCTTCACAAAATCAAGGCAGCGCTATAGTTAAGAAACTAACTTATCTCTATTGGTCCTATCTTAAAGTTTGATTATGCTTTAGACTTAGGTAATAAGCATAAAGTTCAAGAAGTCTAATCCTAAATTATCTTAATATAAGACTAGCTCCCTCATGATTAACCAAGTCTTTAGTTATTTCATTGATTTAAACCACATTGTTTATTAGTTTTTCTAATAACCTAGATATAGATTGTCGGATCTTAGATTATCTAAAGATAATTGTCTAAGTGATCAATTCAGGACAAGTATTAAGCATTCAATAAACAAAGATTAACTCACGAATTATACATTAATTATTAATTAATACAATTAATCAGCCATATTTGAAGGAAATGGAAGAACAAGTACTGTGATGGTTCAATACCATTAATTAGATGTTTTAAACTTAATTTTAAATAACCTAAAGGCTTAAAGTTTGCAGCACTTTATAAGTTTAAAGTTTACAAATTCTTACTAAAGAGGTAAAGTTTTAAGTTTAAGGCAATTGAATCAATTTAGCTATTGAAACAATCTTGAAATGTGTTTTAAAACTCATTTTCAATAGTTTTGAAGAAAAAGAAACAAGTTTGGAATGATTTGGATTAGTTTTGAATTATTTTAAAACCAAAAGTTTCAAGAATGAGCTAAATTGGTCATAAACTAAGCCATTTTATGTTTTTGATCTTATTTGTCATATCTTAGTATTTAAATTAACTTAGGAAATGATTTACAACTTATTTGAATTGAATTGGAAACAAAAAAAATATATTTGGACATGGTTTGTATTGTTTTTAAAATCTAGAATTTGGTTTTGTTGAAAACTAGTTAACTAATATCATCTATAGGTTGACCAGTGTGTTTTTAAACAAAGCAATGATCAACCAGTATAGAGACTGGTTAACCAGTCATTGGTCAACTTATTCATTTGATTGGTCGATTTGTCATCCAATAGCTATATTAGCTTTTTATCACTATTAATAATTTCTACATCATTTTTTTGTATCTTTATGCAATATTGATTAAGTTTTGAGCTGGCAAAATCATCTATACAAGTTTTTAAAGTGTTTTTGTTTTCATCTTCACCATTCTTCATCTTTCACTCATCAAATCTAATTTTTGTGTTTCTGATCCATTATAATCTATTTTTTTAAGCTTTTAAGAGGTTCATTGATCATGTTTTTCGTTTTTGACTTTAAAAGGCATTTATTGTTACTTAAAAGGGGTTTTCTTATTATTGGGTTGAAGGATCCTTTTTCCCTTGAAAAAGAATTGTTAAAAGTTGCTTTTCACCTTCCAAAAAGAAAATTTAGTTGTTAAGGGTTGCTCTTCACCCAAAGAAGAAGATTGTACTTGTTATTTTATTTTAGTGAAAACTCCAACATCAAGTGTGTTAGGAAAGGAATAGGTTAAAATTTTTTAGATGAACCTCTATCAAAATCTTGTGTATCCTCTCTTCCTTGGGTTCTTTAATTATTAATTATCATGTTATTGATTAGTATTTACATTGTAATTATTTTAGTATATACATTAACAAATCACTTTAGGTTAAATCTTGGTATAAGGATTGCATTTAATTAGAATTGGTTTAGGTGCCTTAGTTTGATTAGTATAGAAAATTTTTAGAAAATTCAATTCACCCCCTTCTTAAGTTCCTTTAGGATTTACAATTGATATCAGAGTTAAGCTCACTTGTGCATATATACTTCATAATGAAAATAGTTTGATAAGATCTAATTATGGTACACTTGATAAGTTCATCTAGTAATAAGGGGGCAAAATATTAGTAGAGCATCATTCTTTGAGTTATGGCCAAAAAAATTAGGTTATGGGATATTTTCAATGTGAGGCCATACATTTCCACAAAGCTTAAAAATGGACAAAAAGTGCCTAAGGTGAAGGAAAAGTAGACATCGGAGGATAAGAGATTGATTTCATTAAACAATAGGGTTGTCCATATTTTGTTTTATGAATTAAGTATAAACGAGTTTAATGGAGTTTTTATGTGTGAGATGGCTCATGAAATTTGACATACATTTGAGGTTACATGTGAGGGAACAAATTAAGTGAAAGAGAGTAAGGTTTCTATGCTTACCCATCTAAATATAAATTATTTTCCATGCATCATGATGAAATTATTTCTAGCATGTATATTATATTTATTGATATTGATATTATTAATTTATTGAAGGGTCTAGAAAAATCTTATTTAGACATTGAGCTTGTGGAAAAAATTCTTAGATCCTTGCTTAGGGAATAGGAAGCAAAGATTACCACTACCTAGTAGGCAAAAGATTTGAATGTGTTACAACTGGAAGAATTAATAGGTTCACTTCTTACTCATAAGATGAAGTTTAAGGAGACCAGGGAAGAGGAAGTGGCTTCAAAGAAAAATATTTTGGCTTTCAAAGCCATAAGGGATGAGTAAAGTGATAAGGAGACTACTTCAGATGATAGTGAAGATGATATAACTCTCCTTACTAGGAAGTTTAATAAGCTCTTGAAGAAGAATGCTTACACCAAAAGAAGAGATCAAGGTAAGAATGATCTTTAAAGAAAAACATCTACTAATATTATTTGTTTTGAATATAGGAAACTAGGCCATTCAAGGAGTCAATAGCCACCTCTCAAAGAGAAATGAGAAGGAAAAAAAATTAGTAATAAGGAAAGGAGGAGAGTAAGATGATAAAAGCTTTAAAGGCAATGTTATGGGAACTTCAAATGAATCTATGATATGGTTTAATTATCTTACATTTTCTTATGCATTTCAATGTGAATTCATCCCTATTTTGGTGTTTAAATGATTATTTTCTGTTTATATTGAGTTTACATACAGGTTTAATCATTGAACACAAATATAAGTTAAAAGAAAGAAGTTGGAAGATTTTTTATAACAAATTGGAGCAAAAAGAAAAATAAAGGAAGGAGAGAAGCGTAAGCTTGGAAAGTGGTGGTTTTTACAAGAAGTAAGCATGGAGCAAAAAAAAATTTTTTTTAAAAGCTTTAAGCCTTCCAAGACCAAAGACCAAAAACGTGATTAAGGAAAAAAGAAAATGTAACACCCCAAAATCTACCCTAGAAGTATTATAGCATGTCTAAGGTTCATCAAGAAGTGAACATAATAAAT
>JAOXYD010000136.1:10391221-10405793 GCA_028565735.1 Pinacopodium congolense
AACTCCGGGAATCCTTATAAGGAAGAGAGTAGGACCAAAAGCTTTTATGTTGTAGAATAACATTGTGAACAATGGACCCAAGGGCTTCAACATCAGTAAAAAGAACCTAGACTATCTTTGCAAAGACGACTTTATGCCAAGGTTTAAGGAGCTTGATACCGAGGCCACCCTCCAGATTAGGTTAATAGACTTCTTCCTATTTTGTTTTGGAATGATAACTAAGGTTAGAAGAGTCTGTCCAAAGAAATTTCTCACCTTTTTCTCAAATTATTTAGTTACTATTAAGGGCAATAAGAATAGGGAAAACCATTACACATGAAAGGATTTGAGGATAGAATTGACAAGTTGGAGTCTACCTATAAAATACAAGGTTTTTTTCTGTCCAGGAGTAGATTCTATCTTTTATTTTTTCTAGAAGAGGAGAGCAGTTTGCTTTATTGAGTTTAGAGGATATAAGGGGCAGATCTAGATACCTAACAAGAAGGCATTCAATTAGGAATCTCAAAAGCCTTTGAGACCAAGACAAGGAGAGCGAAGGGAGAAAGGGAAACAAAGGCTTGGCATTTGAAGGTTAATGGACGATTCCCATAAGGAGCAGAAAAGAGTAAGGGACTGAAAGAGAGTATGAATGGAAGGGGAGTCTACTCTAAAAAAAAGGAGAAAATCATCAACAAAGCACAGATAACTGAGTTTGAGCTTCTCACATTTCCAATGATAGGAGAAGTTGGAATTGGAGGGAATGTGGAAATCGAGAATTTTCGGTAAACATTCCACCCCAATGATGAATAGATAAGGAAATAGTGGGTCTCCTTGTCTTAAACCACGAGTAGTTTTAAAGAATTGGGTAGGTTCACCACTTACTAAGATAGCCAGAGAAGAAGTTGAGATACACTCATGGATCCATCAAATAAAGATAGGTGGAAAGGACATCACTTTAAGGGCATAATAAAATCCCAATGAATGAAATCATATGCTTTCTTAATGTCAATTTTGAAGGTACAATGGCAATGCCCATTGTCAATGTGATAATTATGCAGAATTTCCTACACTAAAAAGATATTGTCACCGATCCCTCAACCTTGAATAAAAGATGATTGGTTGGCATTGATTAAGGAGGGTAAAACTCCCTTGATTCTATTAGCTAAAAGCTTGGCTATCACTTTGTAAATCATATTACAACAGGAGATTGGGTAGAAGCCTGAGGCTCAGGTGGGGTGGGGAGTTTTGGGAACTAAAGTTATAAAGGTGGCATTAGATGGCACTTGAAATAATATTGTTTGCAAAGTTTTCCATGATGGAAGAAATCCAAAATTGTAGAAATGAGCCCACTCACTAGGATATCCCTAGTGTGCCTAACAAAAGAACCATTGAACCAGTCAAAGCCAGCAGCTTTTGGGGGGTTAAAGTGAAAGAAGGCTTTTTTAATATTTGGAGCAAAGAAGGGAGAACTAAGGCCCTCAATCATGGATAAGGGAAGCTAGCATTTGATAAAAATATCGAGATTGCACAGCCTCGGAGGAGTAGGGCTATCTTTACCTATACAAATTGAGCTTTTTATTCTAAATAGCCTATGTTTGTACTTTTTTATAGAGAGTCATTGATCAACACTAAAGACATTAACTCTTCTTTACCAAGTTTTGTTGTTTCTCTTTTGCATGATTTTGGCAATGTATTCCCCAAGGAAGTTCCAAGAGATTTTCCACCAATTTAGGGAATATAATACCAAATTGATTTTATTCCTAGTGCACTAATTCCAAACCAACCAAACTATAGAAGTAATCATGAGGAAATAAAAGAACTTTAAAGGTAAGTGGAGGAACTCATGACTAAGGGAGGGATATAGGCAAAGCATGGGTCCACGTGTTGTTCTGGTATTACTTGTTCATAAGAAAGATGGGAGATGAAGGATGTGTGTTAATTGCCAAGCCATCAATAAAATCACTGTAAAGTATAGACATCCCATTCCTAGATTAGCTGATATGCTTGATGAATTGCATGATTCTTGTGTGTTCTCAAAATTTGATTTGAAGTGTGGATATCATCATATTAGAATGTTTAAGGGAGATGAGTGGTAAACCACCTTCAAAAAAAAAAAAGGTTTATATGAGTGGAAAATGTTTAACAGAGATGAGTGGTTAGTTATACCATTTGGATTAACTAATGCACCTCGCACATTTATGAGGTTCATGAACCATGTTTTGTGTGGTTTCATTGGTAGATTTGTAATTATTTATTTTGATAATATTCTTATTTATAGCAAAAGCTCAGACGAGCATACTGATCTTTTGAAAAGTGTTTCTAAGTGTTTTGAATGAACAACAATTGTATGCTAACTTTAAAAAGCATTCCTTCTACACATATTAGATCGTGTTTCTTGATTATGTTGTTAGTACTAAGGGAATTTTAATTGATAAGGAAAAGGATAGAGCTATTCGTGATCGGCCTACATCTAGGACAATCACTAATTACAACGAACAAAAAAGGAAATATGTACATCCACCAAGTTCTTAGGCTTTGAACTAAAAACAAAGAAAGACCTAATCATCCACAACCTATGTTGAAACCAAGCAAAATAAGGCTAACCAAAAAGGCCTACAGACCAGGCCAACTAGTCGAACTAAACACCCAAAACAAAATAGGCACGACCAAATAAAAGGGAAGGCGAGAGGAGGGGAGTTATCTCCAAACCCCGAGAAACAAGCCAAAATAATCAAAAGCAACTATCAGAAGGGTAATTTAGTCCCAAATGGCCCCACCATGAACTAGATTAAATTGGAATTTTTTGGCTCTCTTAGCAACAAGCTCTTTGGAGGAACAATAAATAGGTGCCCTTTTCTCCTCTTCGAAGTATTAGCAGATGACTTCTTGCTAAGTTGACTCTCTCCAAGGGCTTAGTAGATTCCAACCAAGGTTAAAGCTTCTAGGTTACTCAAAATGGTATACTGAAAATGCTATTATACAAGGTTGGTTGTTGAAAACTAAAGGATCCTTAACTTATATATTGATCTCGCAACGACTAAGAAAACATGAGATAGTGTCACTAAAACATTTTATAGTGGATCTGTTGAATTGTAATTTTAGTAATTGCATTGCAAAGCCATGAGGATAAGGGAGAATGGACATCTAATCAACCTTTACTATATCAAGTAAAAAATTAATAAGTGTCACATAATTAATATGGTCTATACCAAATATCTTCATATTAGAAAAGAAAAAATCTAGAAAGATAAAGTATTGAATTTCCTTGTATAATTTGACGAGGTGATTGATTTTGTTCAAAGTGATCTTCAAAAATAAAACTTATTCTAGGTATCGAAGAATGCTTCAATACTATTTGATGAGAGGCTCAACACCAGGCTACCATACTTGATAATAGAGATACTAGTAAAGACTCATCAATGGCAATGGTCTCTAAAACCATGACATTGTTTAACTTCATAAGGTTTGAGTGGTTAAAGATTTAAAAAATATATAAATTATATTACAGTCATTGTAATAAGACTCGCCATACCAAGGATACTTGCTTTGAGATATACAACTATCTTGATTGGTTTGTAGAAAAATAGAAGCAAAATAAAGCATAGAATAATAAACATCTAGTTGAAGCAAAAGAATCAACTACAACTAAAACTATTCTTAGTATTGATAGCAGTTGTAACCAGTAAAAGAAATCGACCTAAATAGAGTGCAATCATATTCTCAGTTAACTGCATATCATTAAATAGTCCTTCCATGACCTCAGGTGAAACTATACAATCTTTCCAACATCCGCGACTCCTGTTACATATTGGATCGTTGACTTAGGAACTACACACCATATGACCCATAATAAGACTCTATTTCAATACATGACTACCTTCCCAATGGTGGCATAGCTAATGGAGAATCTATTCTGGTATTAGGAACACAATTTATAGCTCTTACTTTTACTCTCGCACTTTATAATTGTTCATTTGTTCCAACTTTATCAATTAATTATTGTTAATCAATCAAATTACTGAACAATTAAACTATGTTGTACTAATATTTCTTATTTTTTACTTACTTCAAGGTACTGAGACTTAGTCGATCATTAGGCGTGGTAGTAAGAGGAGGATACTATACTATGTAGATAATGTTACAACCAATCATGTTAATCAAGTTTAGGGTCAAAATAACAATAATCTAAAGAAAATCTAGTTATGGCACTAGTTATTGGGTCATGTCTCTCTTTTTTATTTTAAAACATTGTTCCTTCCATTATTTGGTAATATTGCAAAAACTTCATCAAAGTGTAATATGTTTAGTTTATCTAAAAGTCATCGCACATCCTATCCTTTAGGTCATAATAAAAGAATAAAATCATTTGAATTGATTCATTTAGCTTTTCAAGGACTTGCCCATATCACTACTTAATCTAGGATTCAATGGTTCATTATGTTTGTGGATAAGTGTACTTATGAGACACAAAGGTGATGTGAGCTGCATACTCTCAATTTTTCATCACATGGTTTTTACTCAACATTTTCTTTTGATTAAAATCATTCACTCAAAAAATGGTTGAGAGTATCTCAACTTTGAACTCTCAAACTTTTTAAAAAGGGAATGGCATTATCCATGAGACAACATACCTAAGGACATTGTAACAAAACAAAATAGCAAAATGCAAAATTAGGCATGTGCTTAAAAGTGTGAGAGCTCTTTTAATTGATACTAATGTTCCTCAAACTTATTAATTAGATGTGATCATGTATTTCCATTTATCTTATAAATTGAATGCTTTCACAAGTTCTTTTTCTCTACAGATACTTTATACAACAAGTCTTGACTCCATCTATTTTACACCTAGATCCATGTGTACTTGAATGTGATGCTCATTTTCATCTATAAAATGATCAATAGAATAAACTGAATCCTTTTGTAGAGCATTGTGAGTTGCTTGGCTTCCATCATCATAAAAAAGAACACAGATGTTTCCATCTTAAAACTCACCACATGTATATTAGTATAGGTGTCACCTTCTTTAAAATAAAATATTTTGTTTTCGTATTAAGTAATCTACCTCTAGACCTCAGTGGGGTACTGAATGATTATTCCTACAGTTGGATTGATCTTCTGCCAACCACCTGGATACATGAGGGAGATGATATTATTGAGAATCGTGAGCATTATATGGACTCTAATGAACAATCACATAATATAGATCAAGTAGAAGAAATAACAAAAGCAAACTCCCCTTCCTCTCCTCAAGTACATGTATTTAGTCAAATGAATATCCTTAAAGTAAGTACCCCTAAATAAATTCTTCATTCATTACTACCTACTTCATCTTACTCTTTACCTCCCTAATAAACCGTGGCAAACTACCCTCTAACTACTCTCTATATGGAAAATTGAGATATACAATCACACAATATGTTTCTATTGATGGATTCTCTCTACAACATCAAACATTTATAAAGAAGACAGAGAATATACAAATACATACAAAGGTAGAGAAGGCTTAAAAGATCCTAAATAAGAAGAGTTAATGGAATCGAAAATAGAGACAATACAAAAGAATGATATATGAAATATTATTTTACTTATTCTTAAGAAAAAACCTATAAGCTACAAATGGATATTCACCTTTAAGCACCAAGTGGATGGAAAAATTGATTGATACAGGGTGAGATTAATAGCAATATATATATATACACACAATCATGTCACATTGAATATCGACAAACCTTTGCTCTCGTAGTTAAAATGAATACCATTAGAGTCTCATTATCCTTACTAGTAAACTTTAATTGGCCTTTGAAATAATTTGATGTGAAGAATGCATTCCTCTATAAAGATTTAGAGGGGGAAGTTTGTATGTAGATACTACCCGAATTTAATACTCCACAGACTAAAGGAAAGGTGTGCATATTGAAAAAGGAATTATACATCCCGAAACAATCACTACGAGTATGGTTTAGAAAGTTTATAAATGCTATGAATCAAATTAACTATCATTATGGTAGCTTAGATCACAATTTATTCATCAAACATAATGATAGTAAAGTTACATCACTAATTATGTATGTTGATGATATAATTGTAATGGGTGATGGCACAGATTGAATAAATTTGCTACAAGAAAGAAGTTCATTATTTAGAATCATCACCTAACTATTTATCTAGATCACAGGCCAACAAATAAGGAAGACACCAATTATTGGAGAGGAGGTTAATCTATTTATCTCACAAACATCCAAATATTGCCTATATTGTTGGTATAGTAAATCAATTTATGCATGCCCTATTGGCTATAATGAGGATTTTAAGATATCTAAATGGAATTTTAAGAAAATGACTATGCCACGACCTGACATGGGCACGTACCGGCACGTGAGACCCAAGGATCAAAACTCCAGATCACACGTAAGTCTGCTACTAATGACAAAAATAAATTAAAAACCCAAGAAATGCAAAAGAACCATAAGATACAATATAAAGATGTAATAATAATAATGCACATCAAAAAGAAAACTTATAACACTTAAAATCATGTCATTGTAGACGCTACAATACAAGAAAAATAAAAATAAAAGATAAGAAGACTACAACAGACACACCTCTGGAGTCATTACTGTGAAGTCGTTGGCAACTGACCTAAAAAGAAAAATAGGTTGAAGGGAGACAAACCTCTCTGACCATCATGCATAAATATAAAACTACACATACATCATACTATACATGCAATCACATCAACTAAACAAATAATCATGGTGGAAGAATATTTGTATGACCCTAATCTCTAAGGGTAAAAACTCACAATACTAAACTTCAAATTGCTGCGGGGAGTTAAGCATCACCAACAGCCTAGCCATGCTCCTATGCTCATATAGCCATAAAGCTATTTTAATTCAAAAGGGACTGTGGAAAGCAAAGCATCACCAACAAATCAACCCTTGCTCAAGATATCTAAAAACAATCATAAACATAATAATAAGGGATCGGCCAGGAGTCAAGCATCAACCAGAATCCGCCCATAATATATCTCAATATCATAACCACAATAGCTCTCATAATCATAACCAGTGAGCATCTGGTCCTGATGCATACTCATCAGGCGACACATCCTACAGATCTCTCCTTCCGCATAATCACAATCACAATCAAATATATCACACATAGCCAGGTATTAATCATGCAAGTTACTAAACAAGTATTCAATTATGAAAATAAATGGCATGCATGTATGTAGTACTTGAATCCAAATGTATGCACTCTGATAATTCGATATGGATATATAGAATCACAATAAAACGATTGCGCGATAATATATATATATATATATATACATATTTACCATATATATATGTGTGTGTGTATGTATATATAGGTATTGAGACATATATATCTAGATATTTAGGCATATGAATGAGGGTATACATTCATGTGGTCATCTAAACCAACGTCGAACTTTAATCACTCGCTGATATAAATATGGTAATCGTAAGTCAATATGAACTTACTTAGTAAATGAACTCATCCATTCGAGTCTCGTGATGGGAGTCCTGCTCCTACTATACCTATTAAATCGAAGGAAAAAAATACTTCAATCAATACTAAATAGAAGTTATTAAACTCAAATAACAACCTAGGTATCACCCAAATTGTTAAAGTAAGCCAATTATGCAATTTAGATAAACTCCTATTCTAACATAAACTTTCTATGATTTGTAATTCGCAAACCATTGAGAATCTAGCTATGGTTCTTAGAGACAAATAATTAGTATAATTTTTACAATTGTTTTAGAAAATTTTCTGTAATAGTGCTGGAACAGCACCTTCGGCGACCAAAATATGCCTCCCAATCATCGAAAAATTTTTAGTCTTATAATTTAACGATTTTTATACTAAGTGAAAGCTCTTGATGAGTAAAGCAATTTTCTATAAAGCATCATACTCGTATTTTCAATAGAATTTAAGGAATTAAAGGAAAATAGTCTGAACCCTAACATCCTTTTTCCATCAATCAACAACGATCTAAGGGGCGATTGGTGCCGAAAGCATGGGGCTTTTGCTCCTGACATTGAGAAGAGTCGATTGGTGGTTATGGTGACCGGCAACAACTACCGGAAGTAATGAATCGAAGGTTAACGATTTTCATCGTTTCTTCTCCTCAATTTTCACGACAATTCCGGTGACGATGACAGCTGAAATGGGTATGGTTGTAATAGATTCATCAAAATGAAGATATTGGTATATAAAACTTACCAATTTGAGTCACCAACGATGAAGAATGGGTGAAAAGATGAGATCCACAAATAGTGACTCTTATAGGGGTTAAAACGAAAATAAGATAAAGTAAAGATAAAGAAGAAGAAGTTCTCTTATATATAAAATGGGATGTTACAAACTGGGATTTAAAAGGCATGGATATATGGAGTAAAGTGATTTACTGATGTAGATTGGGCAGGAAACATCACTAATCGAAGATTTATCTTAGATTAGTTTACATTTTTTGTAAGGAATTTAGTCACACGGCACAACTAAAAACAAAATATATCAACAAGATCCTCAATAGAAGCATAATATAGAGGCATGATTCATGAAATATGTAAATTTCTATGGCTTAGGATATTACTAGTTGAGATTGGTTTCAAGCCACAAGAACTTATACTTCTATATTGTGATAATCATGCAGCACGGGAAATAGCTAATAACCATATACAGTATGACCGAACTAAACATATTGAAGTGGATCAACACTTCATCAAAGAGAAGCTGATATTGAAGTTGATAGACAATCAAGGAAGTGGCTAAGAAACATTCCAAGTCACGCAGTCTCAACGAAAGTCCTTACTATATCTATAGACAAATTAGGCTTAGAACTCATCTTCATGCTAACTTGAGGGGGAGTATCAATAGTGGTCAAGTAGAAAAATATTTAAATCAAAGATTCAATCGATTCTCCTCCATAATTGTAAAAGATTATACAGCCATTAGGATCTCTATGCATAATCAATTGTATCTTATATAGATGTTTTGTTTTTAGATTAAGTTATGTTATATGTACTATATAATTGTATATTATATCACAAAATGAATACAAGAGAGAAGAAATTTATTTTAAATACTTTTTACTTCCTCTTCAGTGGCCTGATACCTTTTTATTAACATAATTCTTTCTTCTTCTTTTTCTTCTTTTTGTTTTTGCTTCACATGTTTGAATAAAGGTTTCACAATCAACATATGATAAATCACTTATGTACTTTCCTGACATGTCTACAAGTTTCTAAGCCAACTCCTCAAAATGCTCCTTTAGTAATTGTTTCATCGACTATTTGAAGGAGCTTTCCATACTTCATTCTTAGACCTTCCAATAATTAAGTGTTCTAATTCCTCTTATATTTTTGTATTCTTTGGACGGATTTTTGCTATGTAATTTCTACACATTCATCATGCATGCTTTGTATTTTCTTTGAGGGATGTCAATTTGGCCATTACCTCGTTTCCTAAAGCTTCTTCTACTAGAAAACTTCATTAAAAGATGGTAGGGAGAAAGTGTAGCCTTAATCGTACAATAATGAGGACCTTCCTATTATTGGCTGATGATTGTAATTCCTACAATTCTACCTGTAGGATTGGAATTGGGTCTAAGCAAGGATACAACGACGTATTTATCGGAACTTTCATGTTGCTCTGCTTTGCATTACAGGAGAAAATTAGTTTTTCTTGTCTAAAATGTAAAAAAATTTTGGCTTGACCACCAAGTCTAAACTTTATTTTTCTCTAAAATTTCTGAAATCCAGTAAACATTCTTGCTTGACTAGCCTCAGCCTTGCGTGGCTGTCCCAATGATATTGTTGGGCTCTTATTTAAGGAAGATCTCCTTTTGTTTTCCTGATGTATAAATTTTGTGGATGTGATTTCTGATTGTTAGCTTTTCTCAATGCCAAATTGACATTAACTTTCCAAATGTGTTGACCCTTCCTCATTCAGGAGGAAGAGTTGAATGGGATTCATAATGAAATCTAGTAGTGCTCAAAAAGTATACCTATCTATAGGGTTTTTTGAATATCAATTACAAGTCTAACACAGTACGACTCATGAGACCGGTATGGCAACCTACAATAATGGCAAAATAGCCGACAATATATATATAGATATGGAAGTTAAATTAGGCAAGGTTACATCTTCCAGCAGAAAATTATGCTCATCTCCATATCATTATTAAGATGAGAACACGGAAGGGAGCTAAAAGACATCTCTTGTAGCAAAACCCGTGTCTTGATAGGCACCTAGGTCACAAGTTTTGATAATTTCGGTTCCAGTGGGCAAAATCGAAGAACATGCGATGATGTCTCTGTCAACTCCTTCAAGAAGTCTCTCGAAAGGGGTTGGATAAGAGTCATAAACTAGATCAAAGTCTTCCCAACCACATGGAGGAGGAAAATCTATGTTCATTTGACTATCAAAAGTTTGGTAATTACCAGATGTGGGTCCTGATTGATTTAGGAATCCAGTGGGTCGATTCTGGTTATACTGTGCATTTGTATCATATTCATGCAAAGCAAACTGCATGTCAGAACTTGGGTTTGAGTTTCTTCCTGATGATCCACAACTAGCAATACTAACGGTTATATTAGACATTTGGCTTCCTAGAAATTGTATCTCTTCTTGCAAGCAGGCAACCTGTGATGTGACATGGAAGGCAAAATCATATCATGAGCATGTTGTCACATTCTAACTCGAGTTTAAACTGGAACATGATTGAAAAGGTTTCAAGGTTTCAGTTTAATAATTGACCTGTTGTTGGAGTGCAAATATATGAGCAACGCAACCATATATAGGATCGCGCAACCGAGCCAACGCTTCATAAGAAATGGTACTAGCAGCGTGGCTGCGGTTATTCTGTGGTAAGTGGGAGAGTAGCTTTGAAACGTTGCTCGCTCCAAACACTTTGTGCACTGCTGCGAAGTGGGTAGCGGCCTCATCGTAGCAGAAGTAAGGAGCAAAAAAGCATTCACTCGTGCACTTTCTTCTCAGGAATTTGCATGCTCCGCAGGAAGAGCCAAGCCCTGTCATTGTCCTTCTTTTGTGTACTATCTCTGCTCTGAGCATACAGTTGTACTAAACTTGGTACATTTTAAGAAGTGAGCATTAGATTCGCTCTTTATAATCATCAATTATAAGCAGTATAGCCCTTACCGCTGTGCTCAACAGACACACTCACTTTTTTGTGAAAGTCACTCTCTTTTAGGTCTCCTTTATGGGCTACAATGGTCATTCTCAAATTGGGTAAACTTTCCTAATTTATGCCTTGAAAAATTGTGTTTCACTGATTAATATTCTTCGCAAATAAAGACTCGTGGAAGACCCTAATCATCATTCTCAATAGTTGGGCTCCAAAAATGGACAGAATTGCTTTAAATATCAATTAAGAGTTAGCACTGACAAAATAGGTAAGTAAAATATGCATTATCCTATCTATTTGGCAATTCGTGGAAACTTGTGCAATGATGACAAGAACAGGATAAGGAATCACAAAGAAAGTTAAAAAGATTGAATTTGAAATTGAAATATAAAACATATTTGTGCGATTTTTCATAATTATAATCACATTTTATAAAATTAAATATATATTATTTGTAGTAATTATCGTCATAATTATTGTAATTATGTGTTATAATAGTATAACTTATAATTTAAAACTTAAATTCTAAATTAATTATTCTTTATCAACTCCATGCATCAAATTCATTTTATATTTACATAATTAGCTTTCTTTTTGTGATTTGGACTCATTTTAAATCTTACAAGGCAATTTTGAGGCAAA
Source organism: Pinacopodium congolense (assembly GCA_028565735.1). Taxonomy (NCBI): domain Eukaryota; kingdom Viridiplantae; phylum Streptophyta; class Magnoliopsida; order Malpighiales; family Erythroxylaceae; genus Pinacopodium; species Pinacopodium congolense. The sequence continues at coordinate 10,403,016 of JAOXYD010000136.1, forward strand.
TTTCCAAGGTGAGAATGCTCTGATTGTGAAATTTCCATGTGAATTATGTTTTAAATGAATGAATTGTTTGTGAAAAGTCAAGTGTTACTTAGTTTATATTGTATTTACTTTAAGTATTTAGATAGTTAAAAAGAAATCAGTTATGTTTACTGATATGTATATAAAGCAATTGTTCAATAAAATGTGTCATTTATCACTTTACCAAATGAGATTCCAGAGTCTTCTTACATGGTACCAAAGTAAAAAGCGTTATTTTCTCTTGTTTTTGTTTTCTTTCTCTCAACCCAAACAATCCATTTCTTGCCCTAATCTTCCCAATTTCCCTTATTTTTCTCTATTTTTCATCTCATCTGAGCACGATATGGCTTTGATTTCACCAACAGATGATCCTTCTTCGCATTATTTTATCCATCACTCAGAAAATCATGGTTCAGTTATTGTATAGCCAGAGTTAACTATTCGTCATGAAGAAGATCGTTTCTATTAGCTGTATCCATACGAAACAAACAAGGACTCCTGGATGGATCAGTGAAGAAGCCATATAAAGAAAACCCTAATTTCCTTCATTGGAGTCAATGCAACAATCTTATGGTCGCACGATTACTGCAGTCCATATCTCCTTCGATTATGTCTACTATCTTCCATATGGAAGAAGCTTCACAGATTTAGGAGAAGTTGGCTCAACGATTTTCTCAACCCAATGATGTTAGAATTCGTCATTTACATTATCAATTATGCTCTATTACTCAAGGTACTAACATTATTGACACTTACTTTACTGAACTGAATACGATTTGGGAAGAACTACAAAGCTTTAGGCCTTTGGCTCACTGTGAATGTGGTATATGTAACTCACTCTGATTTCAATGTTATACTGATAGAGAAGAAAAGGATTATGTCTTTCGATTTCTTAATAGTCTCAATAAGTGTTTTCAAGGGTTAAGAACTCAGATTATTCTTATGCAACCTTTTCTTAACCTAGATCAAGTATATAATATTTTCTTAAGAGAGAAAATCCAAAGGAAGTTACAGATGTTAACTCCTTTATTACTGAATGCATCTGCCATGGCAATCAAGAGGAATAAATTAGATATGGTGTGTTCTAATTGTGGTAAGGTTGGGCATATGCGAGAAAATTTGTATCGTTTGATTAGTTTTCCTCCTAATTTCAATTTCACGAAGTCAAACAGGAATTCTGTATAGCAAACAAACTGGGTTACATTAGAAGTTCTCTGTCAACATGGTTGATCAACAAGATAATACTTCCCTGGATGAAGAACTAAATCTCTCGCAGTTGAATCTCTCCAAGGATCAGCTTTAAAGGCTTGTTCAATTGCTCAATAATCAATCTTTAACTGTCAAACCACCTGTTACAGTATTTGAATCTTATCCTTCTTCCATTATTCCTTCTTCATATTCCAATATGGCAGGTATTGTTACTTCCTTATCTTGTTATCTTTGTGGCAGTGTAGTGCATTAACATAATATTTCTCATCTTGCATGGATAGTAGATACCGGCGCATCACATCACATTATCAATTCTATTACATTTTTTTAGCATTGTTATCCTATTCATAATTGTTCTATTTAACTTCCTAATGGACATAAAGTGCCTGTTACTCATATAGGCTCGGTTGTACTCTTATCTCATGTTACTCTTCAACATGTTCTTCCTTCAACATGTTCTTCTTGTGCTTACTTTTGCTTTCAATTTGTTATCTACTAGCAAATTAACTAATGATTCAGCTCTTTCCTTAAACTTTTATGGTGATACTTATTCTATTCAGGCACATTCCTCTCAAATGCAGATTGGTATGGCTAGAAAGATCGATGGCCTATATCATTTTTTCTTTGAATTTTCCCCTCAATCTAGCAACTTGTTACTTCTATAAATAAAGTTAGCTTGTGCTATATCACTTGATACTTGGCACAATAAACTAAGACATCCTTCTATTGATTAGATGAAACATATCCCATATATTTCTACTTCTTTATAGAATTTCAAGCTTAGTCCTTGTATGATTTGTCTTAGGACTAAACAGAAATGTTGTTCTTTTCCTAGTCATGTACCAAACACCAAAGATGTTATTGATCTTGTACACCTTGATGTATGGGGACCTTATTCTACTGCAGATATCAATAGAAATCATTTTGTTTCTTAAAATAGTTGATGATTTCTCCAAAAGTACTTGGATTTATTTGTTGAAACATAAATCTTAGATCACTCAAATTATCCCTCAATTTTATCAATTCCTTCTTAATCAATTCAATAGTAGAATTAAGGTTTTTCATACAGATAATGTTGCTAAATTTCAATTATTTACTTTTATGCCATACATGGAATACAACATCAAACTTCTTGTGTTTACATACTTCAACAAAATGGTGTTATTAAACGCAAACATCAATATTTTTTTAATGTGACTAGATCTCTTCTATTTCAGGCTAATTTGCCTTTATCTTTTTGGGGAGATTTTGTACTTATAGCGGCATATCTTATCAATTGGATACCTACCCTTTTACTTAGTAATCGTAGTCCATATTAAGTTCTTTTTGGTCATCCTTCTTCTTATGATCATCTTATGGTGTTTGGTTTCCTATGTTTCTCCTCTACTATATCTATCCATAGAAAGAAACTTGTTCCTCAAGCTAGACAATGTATTTTCATTGGCTATCATGTTGGTGTCAAGAGGTATAAACTCTATGATTTATAGACCAAAACCTCTTTTATTTCTAGAGATGTCAAGTTCTTTGAACATTTTCTTAATTTTATTTTAG
>JAOXYD010000136.1:10405893-10416830 GCA_028565735.1 Pinacopodium congolense
GACCAAAACCTCTTTTATTTCTAGAGATGTCAAGTTCTTTGAACATTTTCTTCATTTTATTTTAGTTTCTGCTTCTCCTTCTAGTGTTGTTTTACCTCAGTTTTTTTCTACTCCTTGCTATGATACTCACGATGCACCATCTTCCTCTATACTGCCACATCCTGCCTCTTCTGCATCACCTACTGATTCTTCTCTAAACCTTCATTCTTCTCCTTCTCTTCCTATTTAACCTAGGCGAAGTAGCAGGTTTACCCCTTTACCATCTTATTTACATGATTTTCAATTTCAGTTACCATCCACTAATGTTTCCTCCCATACCCATTGTTCTTCTGCATATCCTATCCAATAGTATCTTTCTTTCAATCGTCTTGCCCCTTCTTTCAAGCTTTTTCCATTAATATTTCTTTTATCTTTGAACCACAAACATATCAACAAGCAGTTATATCTGATCATTGGAAAACTTTCATGGCTGAGGAGCTTGCTACTTTGGCGACAAACCAAACCTAGTCTATTATTTGTTTACCACCTGGTTGTCATGCAGTTGAATTTAAATGGGTTTACAAGGTCAAATATAAGGCTGATGGGTCTGTTAAGAGGTATAAGGCTCGACTGGTAGCTAAGGGTAACACTTAGGTAGTCGGATTTGATTACAATGAAATGTTTAGTCCTATGACTAAACATTCTACTATTCGATTATTTTTTACTCTTGCTGCCATCAATAATTGGTTCTTAGTTTAGCTTGATGTTAATAATGTTTTTCCGCATGGTGATGTAGTTAAAGATGTTTATATGCAGTTTTATGAAGGGTACCAGCTTCAGGGGAAGTTGTCCAGTGCAACTGGTACATCAAGCTTGTCTGGTCCTTTAGATTGTAAATTGCATAAATCTTTATATGGTTTGAAACAAGCCTCAAGACAGTGGAACTTCAAACTGACTTAGAGTTTATTAGAGTTTGACTTTGTTCAATCTAAAGCTGATTATTCCTTGTTTACAAGAAGGACTGATTCTGGTTTTGTTGCAGTTTTGGTATATGTTGATGACATTGCCATTGTAGGTTCAAATGAACAATTGGTGACAAATTTAAGGACTATGCTGAGTTCCAAGTTTAAGCTTCGAGATATTGGGAAACTCGGGTATTTTATTGGTCTTGAAATAGTAAGGACTTCTAAAATTATTTCTATGACACAAAGGAAATATACTTTAGATCTTTTACAAGATCATGGGATTCTTTTAGCCAAACCAAGTAGCATTCCAATGGAAGTGAATCATAGCTTGAGGAAGGCATATGACAATTTTCTTTAAGATCTATCACTTTATCGACAATTTGTTGGTAAATTGATATATTTAACTCTCATAAGACCTGATATTTGTTATACGGTTCATATTCTTTCACAGTACATGGATAAACATGCAGCAATACATCTTAGTGCTGCTCATAGAGTATTAAGATACTTAAAGTCTACTCCAAGTTAGGGTATTTTTCTTGTTGCCAATTCAGTCTTACAATTTAAAATGTATGTAGATGGTGATTGGACAGGTTGTTTGGATACAAGAAGGTATGTTATAGATTATTGTGCTTTCCTTGGTAATTCTATCATCAGCTAGAAATCCAAAAAGCAGAGTGTTGTATCCAGGAGTTCTGTAGAGGCCGAGTATAAGGCAATGACATTAGTAACTTGTGAGATTGTATGGTTGCTGAATTTACGTAAGGATTTTGGTTTTGAGCATCAAAGTGCAGTGGAGTTATATTGTGATAATATTGCAACCTTTTACATTGCAAATAATCCAGTGTTTCATGAAAGGATGAAGAACATAGAGTTGGATTGCCATTTTGTGCGTAATAAGATAGTTAAGAACATCATCAAGCCTGTCTATGTTAAATATGCATGTCAAATAGCAAATGTGTTTACCAAGGCTTTAAATCCTAAGTAATTAAATGTTTTGCTAAATAAGATGAGCCTTATCAACATATATGTTCATCTTTATGGAGGAGTGTGAAAAGTTAAGTACTACTTAGTTTATATTGTATTCACTTAAGTGTTTAGATAGTTAAAAAGACATCAATTATTTTTACTATATAAAGCATATTACTGTTCTGTCGTTTATCACTTTAGTCTTCTTACATTCTTCATCAGCTTTTTATGCTACTATTTAGACGTAAACTTCAAGGGACTTCCATTGGCTTAACAAAAGAAAGTTAGCGAATGGGAAATGCATGAAGAGAACATGATATATTATTGCCAAGTAGTTTATATTTTTTAATCGATATCACGCTGTAGCAACGCAAACTTTTAGCTGAAAAGAAACACAATCAGTTTGGTTTTTTATTCAGAATTCATAGCTCGGACAATTAGACATAGAGTTCATAACTCAAGGCCTCTTTTTGTCTGATCCCAGTAAAATCCGCAATTATGCAGTTGCTAAACTATGCTTCTATCCTCCATCATTAAGCATATTTTATTGTTTTCATTGAGATCAGGTGTGGCTGTTAGCCACTTGATAATGAGTCAGTGATTAAAGACTTTGAATAGAGCTGTCTCCAATGGCAAGAAAGGAATTAGTCACATGCCTATCAGCAACAGTTGCAAAAACTTGATAAAAGAACATATATTCTCTCCTATTATACGCTTCAAGGCTCCAGAAGAAAAGCAAATTTTGGAAAATGAGCAAGATGAAGAAACAAAGGGACAAATGGCATTTTCAATCAAATGAAATGCCCACTTTCTGTCCTGTAATTAACAGTGTTGTCTTTTGTTATTAACCAATTTATTTATGTGCAAGGGAAATGAACGGGAGCTTTTCGACTTTCGTGTTTAACGATGAAAGTGTCTTTCTCCATCATGGAACAATGATCATTTTTCCACCTGAGGAAAGCTTGTTTAGCTTGGCCTAGCCTCTGTAGTCTGTACATGCATGTCTATGAACTTATTAGGGTAGTTCTCATCAGACCTGGAATAGGTCATAGCCAAACTTGCGACTGCTTTCCAGGAAGGTTCGATTTTCTAGGCTTTGGTAGAGCTGTCATCAACTCGCTAAAGAATCTCAGAACGAATTTCATTTTGCTCACAAGTAGCATCAGTTGTCAGTCAAACAATCCGAGAACCTTCCTGTAAGGAGTACTTCACCATTGGCTATACTTACTGTAGATCTTCAAATAATTCGAGGACTTGTAGAGACGACTTAGCTGGTGGCTAGCGTTGGGAAATTAAACCATCATCAAATTAAGGTGTGGCATAAGAATTTTATAATTTTTTATCGAGTATTTTAATAAATTTAATTTGAAATATCAGAACAGTTAAATTGATAAAATTTTTAATAAATCTGGTTTTCTTTCCCGTCAATTTATCTCTTTATCGTGAATTTGTCAATTACAAACTCTTCAAATCAAACAACTTACTTCTAATAATATTTACATATTAAATTAAAAAGAAAAATCAAAAACACATTTTAAGAAAAAAGAAAATAATATTAACTATTCTTTTTTTCTTCTTCCTTTTATACATAAAATATTAATTTTAATATAATCAAATATTACATATTGATTCTCAAAATTTATAAAGCTTCTCAATTAAGTACAATTTAATAAAAATTCTCTTTTAGTAACAATTAAGTACAATTTAATAAAAATTTTCTCTCTTTTAGTAAACCTTTATGTGCAATTCATTAGATTCTTAATATTCTGACAATAATTATAAATTTTAATTTTAATTCATAATTAAAATTATATAAATTAAAACTTTATTTAATTTATCTTTAATTTTCTAATTAGATATTTTATAATTATAGATCATAATTGACGTCTGATAACATGACATGATTACTCAAATATTAAAAATATTAAAATAATTTAACTCAACTCATTCATATATAGTTATAATAAATACTTTAACTATTTCATCATCAAATGTTTTAAATGGAATTAGAATATGGACTTAAACATAATTATTCCTATGTAAGATAACTTTAATAATTTCAAGTTTAAGAATCAATTCTATAACCATCAGAATAAGATAATCCACAGACATACAAGTAATATTTCATTTAGAATTTTTATAATCCAGTCAATTCAGTGAATTAATTCTCTACCCACATATTTGTTTAAGTATCTTCATAACTTAATCTATGAACTAATCGATTGATTGTAAAGGTATAAACTAATAATCTATTACATGCACTAAAGTTAATCACCTATATATCTAATACTATATCTATTTATATGTCGATCATATCTCTTTTAAGACAATGACTTAGTGAGAAGATCTATAAGATTTTCTTCAATGGGAACTCGTTCCAATGTGATGTCCTTTTACACTACTATCTCTTAGATTAAGTAAAGTTTCTTGAGTAAATGTTTTGATTTATTGTCATAGTATATTACTATCATATTAATAATACTACGAACTACTCTAAGTTTAAAGATGAATTTCTTAATTTGAATTGCTTCCTTCATTGCCTAAAAAATTGTAGTATACTCAGCTTTGGTCATTAGATCTACAATGGCAAGTTGTTTAAAACTTTTCTAATTAATTGCACTACTATTAAGAATAGATATGTATTCTAACTAAATCTATTATCATCATGGTCAGAATGAAACCTAGCATCTAAATAACTTTGAACTCTCAATTCAGTTCCTTCATGAACCAGACAAATATCTTTAATTTTTCTCAAGCACTTTAAGATATTTTTCTCAACCATCTAGTAACTCTCACTAAGATCAACTTGATATTTTCTTATTATGCTTAAAGAATAAGTAGCATCTAGTTTCGTATATAACATTGCGTACATGATTAATCTAATAGTTGAAGTATATAAAACATAATCCATTCTACCTCTATCTTCTTGCATCTTAGGATACGTACGTTTAGAGAGTGAAATCCTATGCAACGTAGGTAATAATCTTCTTTTGAAATTCTCTATACAAAACCTCTTTGGTACTTTATGTATATACATAGATTGGGATATAAAACAAGCAACATATTTGACCTATCTCCATAAACCTTTATACTCATAATATAAGTTGTTTCTTCCATATCCATTATAGAGAAATTCTTGAATAACTATATTTTAACAAACTGAAGTATAGATATGTCATTTCTAATGAATAATATGTTATCTACATAAAATACTAAGAAGACTACATCACTTTCATTAACTTTCTTATAAATATAAGGTTAATCTAAACTTTTTATAAAAATGAAAATCTTTTATTATTTCATCAAAACAAATGTTCTAACTCTGTAATACTTGCTTTAGTCTATAAATAAACCTTTGCAACTTGCCTACTCGATTAGGAAACTCTCTATATTAAAAATCTTTATATTGTATTATATACACATCTTTAAGAAAATTCCTACTAAGAAATATTATTTTGACATTCATTTGTCAAATTTTATAATCATATTATGCAGCTATAACCAATAAAATCCTTATAGACTTAAGTATTGATACTGAAAAAAAGGTTTTTTTAAATCAAAAGTAACTCCTTATTCTTATTTGTAACCTTTTACATCAACTTTACTTTATATGTATGTGCATTACCATCTATGTCAGATTTCCTCTTAAAAACTCATTTATACCTAATAAATATAATCCCTTTATATGTATCCACCAAAGTCTATATGTGATCAATATACATGGATTTTATTTTAGATTTTATGGCTTCATATTATTTTAAAAAATCAATGTCTGGCATTGCTTCATTAAAATTAATAAGTTTATCATCTACGAAGTGAAACATTATCACTTCCTTTTTCAATATATAAATCCAATCTAATAGAAAGATAATATATTATACTAGAGAGTTGTAGACTATATGTCTTTTGAGCAAGTAGTTGTAAATCTAATGTATTAACTTGAGATTTTTATTCTACTTAAATGTGATTTTATGGTTTTAGAACGTCTTTAAGTTATACATCACTCTCACAACTTTTCTTAAGAATAAAATATTTTTCTAAAAATGTAACACGTCTTAAGATAAATACCTTTTGTTTAAGAGTATGGTAAAATTGATATCCAAAACTCTCTTTTAGATACCTCTACAAATTCGTACTTATCCAATTTAACTATAAGTTTATTAGATATTGTACACTTCCATAAGCATCACATCCTTAAATCTTTAGGTATGACAAATTTTGGTCTACTAACAGTCTATGTCTCATATAGAGTCTTATTAATTGACTTGGATAGAGCCCTATTAAAAAGATAAGCAACAATTTCAAGAACATATCCCTATAATTTTATTAAAATAACTTCACGACTTATCATAGAATATACCATATCTAATAAAGTACATTCTTTCTTCTTAAACACTCCATTATGTTGTGGAGTTTCGAATGGAGTTCATTGTAAGATAATCTTATTCTCTTTTAAGTAACCAAGAAACTCGTGCTCTAAGTACTCGCCACCTCGACCATATATAAATATCTTAATACTTTACTAGTTTATTTCTCTATCTCAAGTCTAAATTCATTGAAATTTTCAAATAATTTAGACTCATATTTCACCATATACATATAATCATATCTTGAATAATCATTTATGAATGTAATAAAATAGCTATATCCACCTCTAATTTTGGTAGTTATAAAACCAAATAAATCTTAATGTATAAGCTCTAATAACTCACTAACATGTTATTCCTTTCTACTAAAAGGTAGTTTAGTCATTTTACTTAACAAACAATATTCACAATTTTCATATAATTCATAATCAAAATGATTCAAATTTCCTTCTTTATGTAAATTTATGATCTCGTTTTTTTATATGACCTAATCTATAATACCAAAAATAAAATAGATTTTGGTCACTTAATTTTAGATATAGTTACTTAATTTTATTTTCTGACTACTTGTATTACAAACTGATATTTTTAAATCTAATTCATACAAACTATTTATAAGTAAAGTGGATTTATAATAAACATGATTTTTATAAAAATAAAAACTTTTATTCTTAATTATAAAGACAAATCCATGTATATCTAAACAAGGAATAAAAAATGATGTTTGTTTTAATAATTTGAGCATTAAGTTATAGTATAAGTCTCGAAGACAAAGCTAAACTACTAGTTTTTAGAGCTAATGCAGCAACTTTTGGTTCATTGCCAACTCATAAGTGTACTTCATGTTTCTTCAACTATTTACTCTTATTAGCATCTGCATATTATTATAAATGTAAGGACTATAACTAGTATATGATATTGTGAAATAAAAGTAGAAATATTAATTTCAATTATAAATATATTTGATGATGAAGCTACATTTATCTTTTTTTTTATCATATTAGTAAAATAAGCCTTATAGTTCCTCTTCCAATATCTACTTACTCTATAATGGAAATAAATGTCCTTATCTTGTTCTTCTTAACACCCCCAATTAGTTTTGTTACCTTTGTAAAATCTTTTATTTTTTGCTCGTATTGCTTTTAAGATTCTTATCCTTATTTTTAGAAGAACCAACAATAGAAATAGAATTGAAACCTTTCTTAAGACTTCCCCTAAGCAATCTTGAGCATATTCAATAATTCTGACAATGTCACATCCTTTTTGTTTTTGTAAAAGTTCATGATAAGCTGGGAGTAATTTGTACTAAGACACATGAGTACTAAATCAATTCTTAATGCATGATTCATGACATAATCTAATTGGTCTAATTTTTTAACATAACCAATCATCTTCAATATATATAACTTTAGAGTAAATATCAAATTAACCCATGTACTTTAAAAAATATCATAGACCTCCTATAATTTACAATAATTTTAAAGAACCCCCTGATACTTTTTTGAGTGGGTCTCCCATGGCATTGTTGTTGATACAGTGTTGACGTGGAGGATGTGCTAACATGGCTATTGACGTAGCAGGATAACTATGCAACTATGCTAATGTGACAGATGGCGTGGTAGGACGCTTGTGCGGCAATGTTAACGTGGTAAATGACATGGCAAGTGAAATGGTGGATGACATGGCACTGTGACAAGGCAAGGAAAATTTTTGCAAAGTTCAAGGGTTGCAATGAAATTTTTACAATGTTTAGGGGGTATATGAAATTTTTGTAAAGTTCGAGAGGGTGTATGAAATTTAGCTAAATTATAAAGTGTAATTTATTTTATTTTCATTTCTAAAATGTATATTTATATTCATAATATTTATATTAAAAATAATATTAGGATAAATTTCAAAATTTTGAATAATTAAAATAATCATTTCAAAGAGATATATTATAATATTTTTACTTTACTATAAATATAAATTTATAAATAATCAATTAATAATATTTTTTAATTATGCATTAAATTAACACCAATTAATATATTTATTAATTCGTTATAACTAAAAAATTATTTATTGATAAGTTCAATTAAATTAACTCTAAAATGTGTATTTATATTTCATAATATTTATATTAAAAATGATTTTGGGATAAAATTTCAAACTTCGAATAATTAAAATAACCATTTCAAAGAATTGATAACTACAATTAAATTAACTCTAAAATATATATTTATATTCATATTATTTATATTAAAAATAATCTTGAGATAAAAATTTTAAAATTTTAAAACTTTGAATAATTAAAATAATTATTTCAAAGAGATAAATTTCAATATTTCTACTTCATTATATATATATTCATAAATAATCAATTAACAATTTTTTTAGTTATGCCATAAATTAATATTTATATTATGAATATAAATATACATTTTAGAGTTAGTTTAATTGGACTTATCAATTAATAATTTTTAGTTATAATTAATAAATTAATTAATTAATTGGAGTTAATTTAATACATAACTAAAAATATTATTAATTGATTATTTATGAATTTATATGTATAGTGAAGCAAAAATATTGAAATATATCTCTTTGAAATGGTTATTTTAATTATTCAAAGTTTTGAAGTTTTTATCATAAGATATTTTTAATATAAATATTATGAATATAAATATACATTTTAGAGTCAATTTAATTGGCCTTATCAATTAATAATTTTTTAGCTACAATTAATAAATAAATTAAAGTTATTTTAAGGCATAACTAAAAAATATTATTAATTGATTATTTATGAATTTATATGTATGATGAAGTAGAAATATTGAAATATATCTCTTTAAAATTATTATTTAAATTATTCAAAGTTTTGAAAATTTTATCTTAAGAATATTTTTAATATAAATATTATGAATATAAATATACATTTTAAAAAGGAAAATAGAATAAATTACACTTTATAATTTAACCAAATTTTATACACTCTCCTGAGCTTTGAAAAATTTTTATACGCCCTTGGAACTTTGCAAAAATTTTCTTGCACCCCCTATCATGCCATAACACCATGTCATTTGATACGTCACCTATCATGTTAGCACCACTAAACAGTTATCCTGTCGCGTTAACTACCACATCGGCGCCTCAACCATGTCAGCACTACATTAATTGTCATGTCACATAGGACTCACTTAGAAAAGTATCCATGGGGTTCTTTGAAATTATTGTAAAGTACAAGAGAGTTGGTGATATTTTTTAAAGTGCAAAGGGGTGTTTGATAAATTAAAAAGCTACCGGAGTATTTTGATATTTACTCATAACTTTATTGAAGATTTGGGTGCCATCTTATATTAATATAAAACTCGAGAATTCTTAAACCTTTTCACCTGACTTTGTACACTAAACAACTCTTAAAGCTGCCTATTCATGATCTTAGCATTTATGTTTTCATAATCTCTCTTAAGCTCAGGAGACATGCTCACTATCACATATGCGTCTTACTCATTGTCATTCACATAATGTTGATATTTCTCCCAAATATCATTAGCTACATCTTGCTTAGGTTTAGGAGAAATTCGGTGTTATAATGTATAACTTCTTTTCTTACCTAATAATTATTTTTAAATTACATAACTAGTCTAAAAAGTTTAGTTCAATCAACTTATAAGTGCTCAGGATGCTCTTTAAAGACAAATTCATACTCGTTTTTTGGTAACTGAAACATGAAAAAATGAGTGTTGATTTATGTTATAAAACCAAATTAAATAAGTAACTTAATAAATATTTAGTTACTCTTATTATTTTAAAAAAATTAATAGCCCTCACTATTAATTCAAAAAATTATCATAATATTTCTTAGTGAGTTAAGACCCTATTCTAATTTAATTAATTTTAAGTCTTAAAAAACTAACTAAATTAAAATTAATTAAATAACATTTTATTAATCGTATCTTATGTGACTTCTAAATCCTTTAAGTGACAACTCTTTGTCAAAACATATCTAATATGCTATTCTTAACCCTCCCACTAAATTCATGTGATTATAAGTTTACTCATTTAAATCATAAAAATTCAATTAAATATTAGGGATAATAGTCAAAAAGGTAATAAACCTTTTGACATTTTTTTTCACTTAAGTAATAAACCTTTGAAAAATTTCAATTAAGTGATCAATGTTTGGAAAATCAACCATTTCAGGTTAAAAGATTAACACCGTCTGATTGGAGTTAATGGAGCTGACATGGCGTGCCATGTTAGTAGACACGTGGAACAGATCGAACAGGTGGCAGACACGTGTAGACCCAATTCGCGACCCGACCTTACCCAGATACTTATCCAGTCTTGACCTGCCTCTTATTTCATCCGATCCTCAACGTTATACCCTAATTTTTATCTAGATCTACTCATATCGCCTTTTTTCATCTGTCTCCCGCCGTCGCTACCCTCAATCTCCTGTCGATTAAAATTAATTTTTAATAAAAATAACTTATGAATACACTATTATTTTCTTAGAAAGTATTATATAACCATTTTTAAGTTTAATTAAAAAATATATAACTTTTCCCTTAAAAAGGTTAAAAATTATTTTATTGAAATAGAATAATTTTATATTATAAATAATTTTATAATTATATTGAAAAAATTATATTTGCAATAGAATAAATTTCAA
>JAOXYD010000136.1:10423078-10443381 GCA_028565735.1 Pinacopodium congolense
AATTTTTAATTTTTAATTTGTTTTAAATACAATTATAAATAATTCAATTAAATTACATATTTTAAATTATAAATATTTAAATAAAAAAATTTATTTACAAATAAATCACATATCTACATTTATTTATTTTAAATAGGAGTACAACTTTGCTATAATTGCTTCTTCACCGCAAGAAAATTTCAGGATATGACTGCCAATATGCTCGTTGGATTCAAAATTGTTGACAATCTATTATGTAATTATACAAGTGTTCCTAAATGTTGGTTATTGTGTCGACTTCAGTTCTTTTTAAAGGCAATTTCTGTCCCAAAATAAAAAGGGCCGAATTGCATAAAGTTTGTATTCTGTGGTCAAAATTGAAGTGTCAGAGAACCTCAAATGCTAACCTCAAACGACCAGTGAGGACTTCAGTAGCAAGCTTATGGTTTTGCGCCACGTGGTAGCCATGTAATCTTGATTGTGTGGCCGTTATGAATTTGTAAACCAATCCTGAAATGTACCAATTTCTGTTCACTCGAAAAACATTGCTTTTAAGTCCTCTCCACTCCAACGCACCCACCCCAAACATCATCCTGCATTAGCTTGCAAGGGTCTCTCCTCTCTGCAACTTTGACCTTAATAATCCTCGTCGGTAGGTCATGGCTGCCACCATCTCCACCGTTGGATTCGTCAACAGAGCACCGGTACTTTCATTGATCATTAATTGTTCTGTTTAACTTCGTCTCGTCTATGTATCCTCACTAATGGTTTTTTAATACTCAATAAGCCCTGTCATGATTGGCCGGGTATACGCATTCATAAACGATATGCTCTTAGGTAGTCCTTTGATGCTCTCAAACATGTTGCTTTACGTATGAACAGGCCGTGCATGTGTTGACATGTCCGTGCATATGCTAATGCTTCCACATTTGTCTCCTTGATTACTGCCACATGAATGTGGATACTTCAGTTTAAGCTGATTATTAGTAGTTAAGGAAGGAGATTTAGTTTCAGGCCATCAATGACTTGAACAACATTTGGAAACAGAACAGAATTGATACAATTTCATTAGTTTTATTGATAGTAATCAAACATGCGCCATGATGCAGTTGGCCTTGTATGGCTCAAACTCTCGATCCTCACTCCCAACATCAGCCTTTTTGGGCAGCAGCTTGAAGAAAGTAAGCTCCTCAAGGTTCACAAACTCCATGGTATCAACATGGAGCTTAAAGGTTGTTGCAGAGATTGATGAGTCGAAACAGACAACCAAGGATAAATGGAGGGGCCTTGCATACGACACCTCTGATGACCAACAAGATATTACCAGAGGAAAGGGTATGGTCGACACTCTCTTCCAAGCTCCCCAGGAAGCTGGAACTCACTATGCTGTCATGAGTTCCTACGACTACATCAGCACTGGTCTCCGTCAGTAAGTCGTCAGAATTTTTATAGTTTCTGATGCGTGTTTTTTCACTCAAGTTTTTAGTTCTGAGCTATGAATTGTTGATTGTGTTTTAGATACAACTTGGACAACAACATGAATGGTTTCTACATTGCTCCTGCTTTCATGGACAAGCTTGTTGTCCACATCACTAAGAACTTTTTGTCCCTGCCAAATATCAAGGTCTGATACTTAATCTGAACCAGAACAATGGCTATACCTTTCAAACAAAACAAAGGTGAAGAGTTTCTCTGTATACGTTACAGGTTCCTCTTATCTTGGGTATATGGGGAGGAAAAGGTCAAGGAAAATCCTTCCAGTGTGAGCTCGTCTTCGCGAAGATGGGAATCAAGTAAGTTCAAAGTTTGGAACATGCCTCGTAACTATGATTGTTATTGCTTGAATTTCATCTTGTGCTATATTGATGTGCAGCCCAATTATGATGAGTGCTGGAGAGTTGGAAAGTGGAAATGCTGGTGAGCCGGCAAAGCTCATCAGACAAAGATACCGTGAGGCAGCTGATATTATCAGGAAGGGGAAAATGTGTGCTCTCTTCATCAACGATCTTGATGCTGGCGCAGGTAGACTTGGTGGAACCACCCAATACACTGTCAATAACCAGATGGTTAACGCAACCCTCATGAACATAGCTGATAACCCAACAAATGTGCAACTTCCCGGCATGTACAACAAGGAGGAGAATCCTCGTGTCCCTATCATCGTCACTGGTAACGATTTCTCAACATTGTATGCCCCTCTCATTCGTGATGGTCGTATGGAGAAATTCTACTGGGCTCCCACCAGAGAAGATAGAATTGGAGTCTGCAAAGGTATTTTCAGAACCGACAACGTTCCTGATGATGATATTGTCAAGCTTGTTGATGCCTTCCCTGGTCAATCCATTGGTGAGTTTCCTATATAATTTATCATTTTATCAATTAAAGTTCCAAACTTTATCCTGATTATAGTACTTCTGCTTCGGAAAATGTCGGGGACTAACTTGTGCATTTTGAATTTGCAGATTTCTTTGGTGCCCTTAGGGCAAGAGTGTACGATGATGAAGTAAGGAGGTGGATTGGTGGAGTTGGAGTTGAAACCGTAGGTAAGAAGCTTGTGAACTCAAAGGAAGGACCCCCAACATTTGAGCAGCCAAAGATGACACTTGACAAGCTCCTTGAGTATGGAAACATGCTTGTTCAGGAGCAAGAGAATGTTAAGAGAGTCCAATTGGCCGATAAGTATTTGTCTGAAGCTGCTCTTGGTGAAGCCAACAAAGATGCCATGGACACAGGAACTTTCTACCGTTAGATCCTTTGATCCTTGAGGCCTTGAACGGAGGTTTGCCTCTGGATATTCTTTATTTTTAAAGAAGGGGGGACAATCATGTTTTTTATTCTCATTCTTTAGCTATTTTTTCACTTAAATCCTATAACTTCATAATTTTTCAATCAATTCTTGAATTTTTGCGAAATACACTAATCGCGTACTTTCTTTTGTGTTCGTTAATAGAAATCTGATATGGGGTTAGAAAAATAATACATAATAACCACGTAATATACCCGACGTTATTTTAAGGTTAAAAACCAAGTATAAAAAACACTGCATTTTTAATGAAACTACATCGTTTAAACTAACTCAAATCTTAACCTAACCCTCTGCTCCTCCTTTCCATTGTCGATGTTTTGTCTGATGAAACTCTGTTTAATAACATTAATTAGACTTTAATTAATTAGAAACTTTATGGCTCATTGTTGTGCTTATCTCAGTTTAGTTTATGTTTATCTCAGTTTAGTAGTCATATAGTTAGGATTTTTGTTCCCATTGGGAATCCTCCTAGTATTGGACTGTCCGGATAGGACCCATGACCCGCAAGACACTCGTTTCCCTTGATCAAGCTTTACATCTTGTATGACCAGAGGCATGGGCCTTTGCTCGACCTTAACCCGACCCCGTCCCACCCACCGCTCTGTGCTTTTGGTTTCCACCTTCCAAAAGATGAAACATAATCTCATATCTTAGTATTAACAAACGTCAATACAATCGTCACTACGCCTACTCATTTAATAATAGTCTTCTTGGCTCCGGATTAAATTGGTCGTTAGTTAGTTGCACTTTTAGAAAACAGCCCTTCTAACGTGATAACATTCTTAAAGGAGTTGTAGCAGTTGCTGACTCCCCCTGATAATAGTTGGCCCATAAAAAACTATTGCAAGAGAAACACAACTTATGACGTCACCCTGGCTGTTAATTAAACGACAACGAGATACCCAAATAAAGGTTCAAATTATGGAAAGAATTACCATAATCCATATGTGTATATATATATATATATATATAGTCAGTGTGTTTAGAACTCCTTGTAAACCAGTTCACTTGGAGTCAAAATTAACTAAGCTCCTTTAGCTTCAGTTAATGTCCAGACTTCAGACAACTAATGGACTAGACGGGCTTGATGTCTAATGTGTGCTACAGAGATTAAAAAAGGGCACAATTTCTTTTTCCCCACAAGCAAGTGATTCCACTACCACCACTTAATTAATGTATATGCTTTAGAATTTAGTTGAAGGTCAAACTCCAACATTTGGTTGAAGAAATCTAGAATGTAAACAAACTGGATTTGAAATTGAGTTTTTCGGCTAGCAGTTCTGACTATTGTCCTAACTTAATGCAAGTTGGAATCCATTGAGTTGTCCTTGTTAGGAATATAAGACAATCCAAAATATTCTACAAAACAATAAAATATTTTAATTCTATTCAAAATTAGCAGTAATAGTCACTGATTTCATGCTTTTTTTTCGTCGTTTTGTAAGTTATAAAATTAGATATTCTAATGTTATAGGTTCTGGAGGTATAAAAACAAGCAGCAAGGGGTTATAATTGTGTTTTGTGACTCTAAACAAAAAGTTAAAGGGTACGTCTGGTTAGTTTTGTATATTCTTTTAATTTCTGTATTTTTAATTTCTATATTTTATTTATGTATTATTTTTTAAATGTTTATACTATTCATTTTAATTTCGTGTTTAAACGAATAAAAATATAAAATATAAACAAAAATAAGAAAGAAACTAAATAGATCGCTGGCTGAATGCACATGGATTGAACTGCATCAAATTAACCACGAGGTTGAGTGAACTGTCATTAATATTTCTGAATGTTGACCAAATAAACTAAATAGATCACAAGAAAAAATCATTAGGCTCAAAAGTCAAAAGGATTATCTAAAAGATTATGCATTGGTCAAATTTGACATCTCATTACTGTTATTTAATCCAGAGTCGTATGCCCATAACTTCAACAAGCTCAGTTCAACGTGAAAAGACCAGGCATGGACACAAGAGACGAGGAAAGAAAGAGAAGCGATGGTTTTAAGAGGCGTTTACTAGCAGGCAGATATAACCTTTATTTAATGGAAGTTTCGGTACAAAATCATTAAGGGCTGAGAATAATAGTTTTCAGTTAGGAGACCTGGAGCAGTGGCCGATTTTGAAAGCAGTGATGAGCACGACTCGTAGTTGGCAAGATCTTTTGACGCTATTTGCCATTTCCTTTTGGGTTCCTCCGAAACAAATTTATTTTCCACTTCATAGATTTTCTTGTTCAAAGGATGATAATGCATATCGTACCCCACGGTTAGCCGACGAAATTTATTTGTTGCATACGAGAGCATAACTACGAAAATTTTTCTATACTTTTACGAATATGGAAATATTTATATTTATGATAAGAGACTAATTATATGACTAACATTTTATGGCCGTCATAATTAATTTTAATATAATATTATTATATAAATATAATATTATTATAAAAATAATAAAATAATATATTAATATTATTATATAACGTTTAAGTTATAGATGTTCGAGGCCATTTATTTAATTCTTGAATTAATATCATAAGTAGTCCCTGCAATTTTTTAAATTATCACTTTAATCCTTATGGTTTGAAAACTATCATTTTAGTCTTTATACTTTCATTTTTTTCAATTATAGTCCTTTATCAAATTTTGTTGATGTGGTATGGACACATGTCAAAAATTTATTGGTCCACATAAATAAAATCTGATAAATTATTGATTATTGAAAAAAAATTGAAAGTTTAAAGATTGAAATAATAGTTTTCAAATTATAAGGACTAAAATGATAGTTTGACAAACTACAGGGACTATCCATGATATTAACCCTTAATTCTTTATAATAATTACATGGAGATGCAAGTATAAGCTGTACCGTATTTATGTTCTCATTGAAATATATACCGTCATCTTGTATAATGTAATTAGCTTCTTAGATTAGAAATTTATTAAGAAGACAATTTCTAAGAATATAGTTTTAGTAAGAGGATAAAAATTCACATTACATAACAGTAAAAGAAATTCAAATTATATTCTATGCCCATTGGATATGTAAGGGGTCTCTCCTCGCTATACAGGTTTATTTCCTACATTTTATGTGAATTAAGATTGAAACTAACTAAACATTACATAAATTCTTAAATTCAATCAAATTTATAGGAATTAATTAGCAAATTAAATATTTGTCCTAACTTTTGCAATTTCACCTTTTTACCCATTACTTCGACTGTACCAATTAATATTATTTTTAAGTTAGATAAATGGAATTAGTATTAGGAGTCCTTTTCATCCATGAAAAAGAAAATGTATCAAAGATTCCATTTTACCTTAGGAAAGAAGATCTCAGACATTGAAAGAAGAGAAATAGTGGGTTTTTTAGTAGAAGTTTGGATGTGGATGCAAGTTAAGAGTTGTTTGACTAAAATAGTTTTATCTTCCTTCCCTTACTCTTTTTTTTTACCATTCTTTTGATTGTTTGTATTTATAAATTCCGATGTGACTCCTCTTTCAGCTTTGAGCGAACATCCCTGAACATTCCTGACCAAATTGTCATAACTATTCATTAAAGTAAGAAAAAACATTTATTAGAATTTAAAATATACCACAATATGAATACACATAATTCATCCCTCTTTTTGTGTATCATCAAAAAACAAACAATTGTATTAGATTAAGTTTCATTCTTTGAATATTTTCCAACAATGATAAATTGAATGTATTAAATAATAAGGCAATGCTTTTCTTCTTAGTCCATTTGATATGAATGTGTTAAATATATTATCATTATATGAAAGTACTTATGATATTTGGCATACACTTTAAATTACATATGATGCTAATAATGAATCAAGAAATTTAGTAGACAAGAAGGAAAAAAGTGAGAACAAAGAGAGAGAGAATAACTACATAAAGAAGGCACCAAAGGTAACATTGAATAACACAAGTGTTTTAGAGGCTGAAAAATCTAATTTTAGTAATGATAAGATACACTCTTACGTAAGTTCTTGTGATAATAATAATAATTATGATATTGGACTTTCATATGCTGAGTTAGTTGATACCTCCTAGGCTATAAGTATGAAAAGGAAGAAAGTATTTTTCAAGTATAAAAAGGCAAAAATGCAGTAAGATGGACGAATGATTGAGAATACGAAATTAAATTGTGAAATAAGTTACATGATAAAATCGAATAATATAGTTGTTGCTAATGATAATGAGCATTACTTATTGTAAGAGCATGAGGCCATGAAAAAGAAGATCATAATTTTGAAAGCATCATTGTCTAATCACTTTAAGTAGTAAAAAAACTATAATGAACGATTGAAGCTAAGTGATAGTTGTGGAATTTATTACATTAACGAAAGTACACACATCCCAGGCCAAGACTTTTTTTTTTTTTTTGTAAATAGAAAACATGTTCATAATGATGAGTCATTGCCTAAGTCATAACATGAGTATATGGACTCCAATTCTAGACATGAAAATTTCAATGTTAATGCATCATCTTCTAGGTCCTAAACTGAAAATAAATTATATGAATTTATGTGAGATTGATACTCTGAAACTAGAAGAAGTGGTTCATACGATAAAAGAAAAATATGCACAATTTTCATGTAAGGCCAATAATTTTATCAATAATATAAATTTCTTGTTTGCCAAGATGATATTAAACAAGTTCATAATTGTAATTGTCCACTATAAAAGCATTTTTGTATGTTTGCAATTCTTAAATGCTACATTTTTATCAAAGGAAAATATCTCTTATCAATTCAACTGCTACGACTAAAATCATACGTGCTCAAAGGAGAGCATTCAATCCCTCACATGCTCAAAGGAGAGCTCTCATTCACCATTACATAAAAAAAATCCCATATATATATATATATATAATTTTCTCATAGGTCTTACTCACATTATCCACATACCTTTGTATATTTTAATAAAGAAATTATTTTATGATGATTATAGGCATTGAAAAGGAAATTGACTTTTGAAATAATGCTTGTTAAAAAAATCTTCTAGGAGATATGTTAAAAAAAAAAAAAAGCAAGAGCTAACCTTATGGACCTAACTTTTGTATAAGTACCTAGAACATATCAATTTCTTTACCTTATAGGTCAATATCAAGTGGCATTAATAATTACCAAGAGTTGGTAACAAAAGAAGAATAACCATGATATCTCAAAAAAATTTATTCCAAAAGGATAATCATGAAGAGTCCTCAGATGATTCAAGTAGGAAATTAATATCAAAAAAGCAATTTGAGATAAGTGAGAAAGGAAATGAAGTAATCATTGGTCGTAGATAAAAGGAGTAACTACTTACTTTTATATTGATTGAAATTAGGTACATTAATATACCATACATATTTAGTGGGAGAAAGCATTATCACGTGTACCTGGAGAGAGAAAGATTCATTAATCTTTAAATTGGTACACAAGCTTCTTAAAAAAATTTCATTTCTTGATAAGCACTTTGCATGTATGTTTTATTCATATGATAGAGTTTTTGAAAAGGAAGAGGGAATTTATTTTTTTTTCCCTTTCCATGTTTATAGCATTATATATCATATACTATTTTAATGTTGACAAAAAGGGAAGAGAGTAATAATACTGAAATGCATGAATTAAGGGGCATGTATTATATATTGTTGTAATATTGAGGGAGCTTACTTAATATCATTTATTTTTTAAATATCACTAAATATTTTATCATCATAGAAAACAAAGATGGCAAAATATATTATTATTATTATTGAATTAATTTTGGTGATATTATTAGTTTTATTATAATGAACTTAAGAAATATGTGAAAGAATAAGTTTAACGGAAGGAAAAAAAATGGGTAAAGAAGTTAATTGAATTAATCAAACCACCAAAGGTTGAATAAACTAAGCAAAATAGAGCATATATGGGAAAAAAAAAGAAGAGTTTTAAGGCAATTCAAGTCATATGGACCGAGAATATGAACGATTAACATTAATAAATTTACTTTTGGTGATATTAATAGTTCTATTATAATAAAATCAAGCAATATATAAAACATCAAGTTCAACAAAAAGGGGAAAAAGAGAGAGAGTAAAGGAGCTAATTGAATGAATTAAGAAATTAAAATATGAATAAAATTAGTAAAGTGGAGCACATATACAATCAAAAGATATTCAAGGCAATTCTTGTCTAATAGACAAAGAACAAGAAAGATTGGAGCCTTTCAATATGCAACAAATCACTATAATATTTCTTATAACGTTATCTTAGTAATTTCAATGGTTTAAGGGTTCAAACAATGTATATCATGAGCCAAATTCATAAATATTTTTATAATCAAGATGAAATTTAGTTTAAGGTTAAAGAAAATCCTCTTGATGCATCAAAACACTTTTAGAAAACTTTTGAAATGATTTTGAATCAACTCTTTATTAGAAGAATGTGTTTATATTTTTTAACGAACTTGAAAAGTTTTTAAAAACTTATCTTAGTTGGTTATGTTGACTTATATTATAATTTTAAAGTGGTTTCTACACTTGTACATGTAATGGTCAACTGGTATGACATATTGATTGATTGGTATCCTTAAAAGAAAGATATTTTGTTTGTCATGAGTTTGTGTAGGAATAATAGTTGAGACATTGGTCTAACAGTATCATACATTGATCGAGTAGTATGATATGAACTCTTAATATATTGGGAGATCAAGAAAGGATTTCTTTAGTTGTATTAGAGTGATTAAGATATCAATTGAAAAAGTAATTAATTTGTTTATAATTTTTCTTTATCTATAGTAGAAAAGAAATGTAAGAAATTCCTTTATCATAGAACAAGATGATATTATATAAAGGGTTTATCTTCACCTATTAAAGGATAAGAAGTAATGAAAGTAGAGTATGAAGGGTAGATACAGGCCAAAGATTATTTAACCGAACTATTATAAATTATTTTTGTCTCTCTTTTTCTTTTTTATTATTCTTGTTTTTTTAATTTCCATTAATCAAATTATTATAATCATTTATTAGAATAAACAATTTTTATTATAATTTTAAATAGGAAAATTTGTAAATACAAACAATTCACCTATCTCTTATATATATGATATGATGACAAATACTTGAAATATTAAGAAATTAAATTGAAAAATCATTTCTATTGAATTCTTTTCTTTTAATGTTTTTTAAATTTTTAGTTGAATTTGATCCCTAGTTCAAATGTTTTTGAAGGAAAAGTGAACTCTACTTTTCTTCATAGTCACTTTAATTTTTAGAAAAAAAACCCATATAATATTGACTTTAACTTTAAACAAAAAAAAAATATCAAAATGTACATAAAGTGAGAGAACAAAATATTATTTATTTTTAAATTATAGTAAATTTAATATTGCATTTTATGTTATCTCATAAGTATTTGTACTATTAAAAGTTTTTTGGATATTATAATTGTTATGATATTTTGTACTTTTTATTGAAATTAAATAACTTTAATACATTAACATGAATATTTGAATAACAATATAAATTTGATTGAGTATGAATTTAGACAATGATTCTTCTATACAATAATTATAAATATGTATACGAGGATAGGTTTTTTAAGTTGGGCATTAGGTAATCTATGTACTTAGCCCAAATTTGATCTTTAAATCTTCTTTAAATTGCCTTAATTAAGGGCCCCTGTTCAGAAGTCCAAAAACTGACTCTCTCTCTCTCTCTCTCTCTCTCTCTATATATATATATATAATATGGAATAATATCAAGCGTACTGATACATTAACCAATTATATAATTTTAAGGAATCTTCACATGAGAAGCATACTGATATTTATCTAAGTAGGTAACACTTTCTACCAGAAAAAAAGAATTATAATTACCTAATCCTAATTTTATTATAGTTTGCACTAGAAAACGTAAAAGCTCTGCAAAATTAGTTTTGATTTTAAATTATCCGTATTCTAACCATTAGGTCCAATGGCCATTGTTTAAATGTCAAGTATAATTTAATAATAGGCGGGGTCAATGAGGTCGCAAGTTGCGCCTTCGTGCGACTCAAAGCAAGCCATTAGACCGGGCCAGAGTGGGCGGACCGTAGCATATGCCACAACTTTTGATCAAAGTAAACGTTTTTCTTTTATCGAACAAACAATATAAACGTTTTTCTTTCCGCTTCCGACATGTAAAACATTATTCCCTCTTCAATAGCAGCATGTGACGTGGTAACACGCAGGAGATCTCCTACGTAAACAAAATAAATACATTTATATAATTAATAGACGGTTATTTCACTTCAAGCCCCACCTATCAAGCCTCCCTTTTTTAAAGCACTGAATAATATATTTCAAAAAAGTTTTTAAAAACACAATAATTTTCAAATCTTTTCTTAGTTGCGTAAGGGTATGGTTGAAATGTTGCAAAATTACTTGGTCCTTAGGCTCTAAATAATATGCAATTGTCCACTAATTCTAGAGTACTTCGTTCTGTTCTCATTAAAATTAGTTGGTCTATACCAAAGGCCAAAAAAATAAATAAATAAATAAAAGGCAGACAACAAGGGATTGTCTAGTTGTGCAGGGCGAGACACGACGGGATGTTTGGATGGGATAGTTTGATGTTATTTGAGTTTCACCAGAAAATTCGCGCACTTGGTTATAAAAAAGATTCCTCCAACGTTGGCCACGTGTTGAGTTTTTCCCCTGATAATTATTACTCCATTATTTCAGAAATTACTAGGAATCACTTAAAATGCTTAGGATATTTTGGATGTGCCCTCCTTGCAAAGGATGACGTTACTTGTCAGCTTATTGGCAACGTAACCTTTCTTTCTTTTCTTTTTTTTTCCCGATCGAGCATGTTCAAGGTAAAGAGGGATCCTATCTGGTGAAGATCCACAAAATAAAGTAGAATTTGGGAATGCCACAATACCATACAATTTGCTTGCCTTAATCGTGTTTGTCTTGCATTGACAAGACGATACATCCGATTTCGCACTCCTTCCTCCATACTCCAAGATCTATGACATTTGATTTTGTTGATATACTCTGCACTTTCGACCAAATTTCCACTATTTTTTCACAAGGTTCACATTATACAAGCACATTCTAGTAATAAGCAGCACGCGGTATTGCTTACGCGTCTAGGAGGCTAGGACCACTTCATGATTCTGTTCGAAAAAATAAAAATTATTAAAGATTGGCAATGAGATTATCTCATTAAACATGTACTAGAAATTTTTAAATATTTTTTAAGAATAATTTTTTCATAAATCAATACTAATAAAAATAATAAAATTTTCTTTATAATTCTATATTGATCACTTAATTATTTATATATAATTGATTTAATACAATTAATTTTTTTTCTAATTTATTTAAATATCCTCATATTTATAATATATATTGTAAATTTTATAATTATAATTTCATCGTAATCTATTGATAATCTACATTTATCTTACAAACTTCATCAAACGTCCGTATTGAAAATGAGGCTTGACTTTTGCTTGTACAAGTTTGTGAGTCGAGGATTCACCTAACATATAGGTCAATCCTTAAAGCACTAACTTTAGAACACCTGTAGCGTTCTTGCTGACAATGATGTCAACTATTGTCCGTGTGAAAACCTATCCACATTGAGCACCTTCTCGCCTAATCTCCAATTGTAAGGCACACTAGTAACTGCCGAACAGGTTAGCTCCCAGTTTTTAACTTATTAAAGAAAAAGTTGGTGAATTGAGAGCATGTAGTTTTTTAAAATATAGTCGCACTTAACTCTGATGAGGTTTCCCAAGGCTAAAAGAAGAATAATTTAGAGGTAGAATAAGTTAAAAAGCAACCTAAGCCTTGCGTTCCACACTCGTTTTTGTAGCCGGTGGATGAGGTTCTAAGGAACAAAGTGGCCTGTACTGCCAATGCCAAGTTAGCCAGAGTCACCGAATATGAAGTCCATGTGAAATCCGATGCCAGACCTCTTCATTATCGTTCCTTTTCCATCTTTTCTTTCTCTTCCTGTGCCTTTTGAGAGTTGAGACTATACATAAAGTCACGCTAACAGGTGACCTTTCAGATTTTTGAAAGAGAAGAAAACAGGCTATCCCCTGCTTTATGTGCTCGAGTTTTCTTCTCAGTGATGTATCAGCAACTCACCAGTTTCTTGTTTCTTGTTTTCCTCACAAACCATGTCTTTTCTCAGGGTGATGAACTCTTCTTCGAAGGTTTCAGCCATGCTCATAACAACATCAGCCTACACGATGGTGCTGCGATTGAAACAAATGGTCTCCTTCGCTTGACAAACGACAGCCTTCGTGTTAAAGGCCACGCCTTTTACTCATCTCCCGTTCAATTCAGGAATTCTAGTGGTAAAGCTTTCTCATTTTCAACGGCCTTTGCTTTTGCTTTCGTTCCTGAGTATCCAAGACTGGGTGGACATGGCTTTGCTTTCACAATCTCTACGTCTAAAGAGCTCCAAAGTTCTCTTCCAAGTCAGTATCTTGGTTTACTCAACGCAACTGATATTGGTAACTCCTCTAATCATATTTTCGCGGTTGAATTTGATACGGTCCAAGACTTCGAGTTCGGTGACATCAATGATAATCATGTCGGCGTTGACATCAATAGCTTAGAATCGAACATTTCTGTTCCTGCTGCATATTTTGTCGATGATAGAGAGAGAAAAGATTTGAATCTCAAGAGTGGTCAAGTGATTCAAGCTTGGGTTGACTATGATTCCTCCAACAATATACTAGAGGTCAGGCTTTCACTTTCATCCTCAAAACCCAAATCTCCTATCTTGACGTTTAGTGTAGATCTCTCGCTTGTTCTTAAGGATTACATGTATGTTGGGTTCTCTTCGTCCACTGGTTTGCTCGCAAGCACGCACTATATTCTTGGATGGAGTTTTGCAATGAACGGACAAGCTCGTTCTTTGTCTCTAGATTCTCTACCTTCTCTTCCTGTGCCTAAAAAGAATCAGACAGGCCTAATTGCAGGTGTATCAGTTTCAGCTGTTTTTCTTATTGTCCTTGTTTTTGGCGTGTCAGTTTATCTCGTTAGAAAAATAAAGAATGCTGATATCGTAGAGGCTTGGGAGCTGGATGTTGGTCCTCATAGGTTCTCTTATCGAGAATTGAAAAAAGCAACCAAGGGTTTTAGAGATAAACAACTGCTTGGTTTTGGGGGATTTGGGAAAGTTTATAAAGGGACTCTGCCAAATTCTGATACCCAAGTTGCCGTCAAGCGAATCTCTCATGAATCTAAGCAAGGTTTCAGGGAGTTTGTTTCAGAGATTTCTAGCATCGGTCGTCTTCGACATAGGAATTTGGTTCAGTTACTAGGATGGTGTCGCCGACGAGGTGACTTGCTCCTTGTATATGATTTCATGCCTAATGGCAGCCTGGACAAGCAGTTGTTTGGTGAACCTAAAACCATTCTCAATTGGGAAAAGAGGTTCAACATTATCAAAGGTGTGGCTTCAGGGCTCCTTTATTTGCACGAGGAATGGGAACAGACTGTGATTCATAGGGACATAAAAGCAGGCAACGTGTTGCTGGATTCTGAGCTAAATGGTAGACTTGGTGACTTTGGACTGGCCAAGTTATACGAACATGGTTCCAACCCCAGCACCACTAGGGTGGTGGGCACACTGGGTTACTTGGCACCTGAACTAACAAAAACAGGCAAGCCGACTACAAGCTCAGATGTGTTTGCCTTTGGTGCACTTTTACTAGAAGTGGTCTGCGGAAGGAGACCAGTTGAGCCCAAAGCATTGCCTGAGGAGCTCATTTTGGTGGACTGGGTGTGGGACAGGTGGAGAAATGGTGCAATTCTTGAGGTTTTGGATCCAAGATTGAGCAACGACTTTGATGAGCTTGAGGCTGTTGTTGTGATAAAACTTGGGTTAATGTGTTCTAATAATGCTCCCGAGGCAAGACCAACAATGAGGCAGGTTGTGAGGTACCTAGAGGGAGAGCTGCCATTGCCTGAGTTAGTGGCATCTCCTGACGCATATGATGGGAAGAAGCTTAGCACTAACGAAAGTCGTGGTGGGGGTGACAGACTTGCGGACTGTGTGCATTCATATACACACTCAACTTATTTTGAGAAGTTAAGTGCTTGGTCTCCTGTTGTGGATGTTGACCTTGAAGCCGCTTCAGTTTCACCTCTATCACTTATAGCAAGAAATGAATGTAGATAACCATTGACAGGAGCTAGAACTTGATTCTTTTGCAGACATTGATTTCTTTTCGAGTCCTAGTTTTCAATTGCTCTACACGGTTGTGAAGCGATTTCCCTCTAGTGTTTCTCTGTTTTTTTTTTTTTTTTTTGTAAATGAATTTACTAACAGCTTCCTCTGCTGATTGTAAAGAGTTTTACCTGTAAATGATGCACTTCTCATCTATTCAAGTTTGGTGCTGAATATTCTGTTTGACAATGTGCCATCAGACACTAACTAGCGGATAAAGTTTGCATAATTATTCTATGAGCCTCTTTATTACTTGTCCCCTTTGATTTGACATTTTCGACGATAGTAATTGGACAACAGGTTCTCAGAGTAACCTTAATGCTCCCTTGCTTAATTTCATTTCTTACTAATGCTAAAGATTTCTTACCAGAGAACTGATGTGTTCCTGCTAGTTTTTAATTGAAAGAAAATTATTAAAATTGTCTCCAAATTTCAAGGTTAACTGAAAGAGGAAAAACCACGTGTTAGATGTCATTCCTTATCAGACATGGATGCCAAGACCTCAATGCCATTCTGTGGTTGACCAGTCATCAGACATGGATGCCAAGACCTCAATGCCATTCTGTGGTTGACCAGTCAACGAGTTGAGCCTTTATTTTTCAACGTGAGTATATTTCACGTTCAGGGATTACCTATGGCCCTCACTCTTGGTTTTTCCTTCCTTCATTTTCTAGGAACGAACCCTTTGACTTTCAGATCATATGGTGCAGTTCATTTCAGGCACAACTCCTTACACGGACCATTGTCAAGGTTTTAGAACGGTAAAGGGTTGTGCTTAAAATGTGAACATGGATTTCAAGATCCTTCCCATAGTAGGTGTGGCTCCACTCTCTAAGATCCTCAACATTCAATAGTATATTTCGAGGAGACTTCAAAATATTTATCAAATCTTCTATTAGATAGTCAAGTAAGCATATCATAGTTTTTTTTTTCTAATTAAACATCAACGTGTTGCATCATTGATCCTTCACTAAGTTAGAATTACGTCATATTTAGTTGGGTTGTGAGTTGTGATTTTGTGTTATGATTATTGTATTTTTGTATTGGTAATTATGTTTTATTTATCGATTTTTGTGCTGTATTAATATATATTTTTAATTAATTTTTATATTTTAAAAAATAGAAAATTAAAACAAAAAACAAAAACTAAACTAAACATGACATATGGTTCTGGTGCTTCATTTCCCATGGCATGTTGCAGGTGCTTAACTTATCATGGCTCAATCATTTTAAATGACAGGGAAATTTCGGTGAAAAAGAAATTAAAAGAACTTTAAATTTTAGGAGTCTAATTACAAAATAAGATTATTAAGATTTTATTTGATTCGCACATGTTGAAGAATTATAAAACAAGGGGTGTGACTTGGGAAAGAAAATAAATTTTACATTTTGTTTGCAGGGTTAAGAACCACATGGACAGAGATTTAAAAAAATGATTTGATGAGACTGACCTTTGTTTTAAGGGGAATCGTGAAAAGCGATGGCCTAAGAATTTGTTTTGGGGGAGCCTGAGATTTAATTGATGAAGATTTAAATAGTTTTATTTTTTGATTCATCAATAACTAAAAAAATAAAATAAAAGAAAGCTCATTAAAATGATTGACATAAAATAGATTTAAATTGTTATTTCTACCAAAATTTGAACCTCAGTAAAAGACATCTTCTAACGAATTACAAAGTTCTTAATTTAATAAAATAAAAATTTTAGTAAATAATAATGAGATTTCGTATGTATCATCCTTGGATTTGATCTTATGAACTCTACTCTTTGATGGACCTTTTAGATTTAGGACTCAAAAGCTAAACCTAAAATTTTGAATTAATTGATAAAAAAGCAATGAACGTTAATTTACAGGAAATCTAAGAGTCATATAGAATTGGGCTTTAGTAGAAGTGATGGTTCTTAATAGCTTAAGGTTGGGCTGGACCGAGTACACTTGTTGTTTCCACATTTTCTGCAGCTTTCAGCTTGAACTCTCAACAGTAAAAGAACACCAAAAGTACATAGAATTTCAATTGTAGGAATCGGAATGATAGCACACATTGAGATATATGACAGATTACATTGAATTCCTCGTGAGCACTAAACTTCGTTACAATAGGCATTAGTACACTTGCTTATGTTCACATATTTAAAGCCAAACGGAACATATATGATACAGATAATTTAGGTCGAGGGTTCATTTTGATTATTAAGATTTAAGTTAAAGTTAAAAAAAGACCCTACTGTTTGACATTACTCAAATAAGAATATAACATTTGTAAAAATGTTTAAGATTAAAATATTTGTAAAATATTTAAAAAGGATCTTGAATCTAGTGAAAATCTTGTTTTCCATTATACTCTTATTAACTCTTGCTAATTTATCATTTTTATTGGGTTTATATTATATCAACAATATTATTTGACACCTGAATTATATTTTGGGAATTTAACTTAGGGATTTATAAGTATTTAAGTTGAGTATTTATAATTCTCGAAATCTAGTAAAGACTATCATGTTAATAACAGTTAACAAGAGTACAACGAAAAATTGGGTTACCATTAGTATTAGGGTCTTTTTTAAATATTTTATAAATGTTAGAATTTTTAAAATGTTTTTATAAATGTTAGGGCTTATTTGAATGTCATGAAACATTAAGGTCTTTTTTAAACTTTGTTGTAAACCTTAGTGAACATAATGGGTCTTTAACCTTAAATTCACGAGTACTTAGATTTATGACGTACTATATAAAATTCCTTATGTGCACTAAACTTCATTAGAACATGTATCAATACACTTGCTTATGTTCATATATTTAGCACTAAAATGGAATACACATGATATAGTTAAATTTATGAGTACTTTTAACCTATGTTTACAACCAAAGATTCATGGGTAGGATTATCATATGTTATCTTCAAGTACTCTTTTTAAAAGACTTGCAAAAGTAAATTTTGCAATATATTTTGGCCTTTGGCCTAAAAGATCACATCAGTGAAAATTAAAGAAAGGAAATATAATATTTTAGTAAGATAAAATGGGTAGGTAAAAGTGACCTCATTCACAGAAATAGTAATTGTTTTTATAGTGACTTATAGATGTGTGAAATTATGACACTTTTTTAAATATTATAAAATGTTAAACAATACTTGGATCATTAGGCTTTAGCCTTAAGGCATGTTTCCATATATATCATTTGCTTTATGATTTTCGATCTCAAGTTTGTTACAAATTTTGAAACTATTATGTTCCTTTATAGGCTTCTAATATGGTCACATAAGCCTATCTTCTTAATGTTCTTAGAGAGACTAAAACTTTTGAAACACTTGGATGAAGATTTGTTATCTATGTTGTATGACCACGCAGGTATACATTCATGGTGTAAATTTTGGGTGGACTTTTTGAAACATTGATCTTCTTACTGTGTGATGTAATACCTTTATGGTGTAAATTTTGGGTGGACTTTTTAAAACATTGATAATTTTACTATGCGATGTAACCACGTAGGTCTACCTTCATGGTTTTAAATCCCAGCATAAAAGGCTTCTAAAGCATTAATGCATATATGATATGTGTTCGATATAACCACTAAGTGGTATGAATTTTGAATAAATTAAAGCCTTCTACATCACTTAAATGAAGACTTATCTTGATTTGTTTGCCTTTCACTAATTTCATGTAATTTATAGGTATGTTGTTTGCGTTGGTTAGGTAACTTTAAAAATGATGAGTGTTATGAAATAATTTTTACTTTAAAATCAACGGACTTTTTAGACAAGTGCACCTATCGCAAAAGTAATAAAGTGGAGTAAAAATTAAAACTCCAAGTGTCGATCCCACTAAAAAATTGTTACTTAATTACTAGGCTGATTGGATTACAATTATTTAGGAAAAATCTAGAGAAATTGATTAAAATTGGAAAAGGCTAAAAATTGACTATTTAGGCTTAAACACTTTGAAAACGATTTTTAATTGCTTCTGAAAAATTCTGAAAATTACCAAATGTTTAAATAAGCTATGGATTAGATGATTGATGATTTATTAGAGTTTAAAAACAAGTTTAATGTCTGATTAAAGTCCTTCACAAAATCAAAACAAAGCTATGGTTAAGAATTTGTCTTTTCTCCATTTAATCTTGTTTAAAATTTGGTTATGCTTTAAAATCAAGTAAATGGACATAAATTACAAGAAGGTGAGTTCTGAAAATTTAAGTCCAGAACTCAAAATTTCGTAAAAAAATCCAGGTTTGTTCATGTAAGGATTTATTTATGTTGTTTATTGATTTTTCAAACAATTTAAGATGATTTCCCATGCTTAAACTATCTTTAATCCTAATCTTAAGTAGCTACCTTAAAATTGGTAGTTTCAGATCTTCAATAAGCAAAATACAGACATATAAACATGCATATAAATTCTTATAAAACATCAAGACATCAATCCATAGCAACAGATACGATTAGCCACACATTTGAATCAAAACATACATCATATGCACTTTAAACAACATAATATGACTATATCTATAAAAGTGAGCTGAAATAAATAAGTTAGGAGTTACAAAATATGTTTAGAATCCTTCTAGAAAATTCTTGAACTCCTTAGCTTTTCCTGGACACCACCACAACTTGAAATCCACAAAATCTAGCAAGATATACACATAAGAACTTATTCATTGATTTAATCCAAAAAATAGGAGAATATAATGAACAATTTGAGTTAGAAAACCCCCTATGATGATTTAGAAACTTAGATATGGGTCTTAGTTGCAATTTCCAACTTACAGAACTAAAATATACAATCAGAAACTTGAAATTTAAGTGTTTGAAACTTAGGCACTCAAAGAAGAAAATGAAGAGAGAAGCTAGAGCTTCTCTTACTACTATAATCTGATTTTCTAATGATTCCCGTGTGTTCTTGTGTTGTTTTAGATGTATATGGACTCTGGAAACCTCCCCTCACATGCCAAGAGACAAGGAAATTAATGCATATCACTCCAAGATTGAAATCTGGAAGATATAGAGCTGAAATTGTTGACTTGGAGTTCAATGGCACCCTACCACCCTACAATGGCACCCTCACAGGGTGCCGTTATAGCCCGAATTTTGGTGAGTTAAACGACCCCTAGATCATTAGACAACGGCACCCTCTTATGGTGCCATTAATGGACAGAATAAAGTAGAGTTCTTGATGTTTTTGATCCAATATGCATTATTAAGCTTCATTCTGCAAATCAAATATAATAGGGAATCAATTAAACAATTAAACACTGAATTAGGGGTCATAATTCAACAAATTAACCATGAAAATCATATCAATTTGACCC
>JAOXYD010000136.1:10443481-10464628 GCA_028565735.1 Pinacopodium congolense
CCAAATTTTAACCGATTTAACTTGAATAATATGCTTGATTATTGTTGATTTGATGAAATAACGTGCAAAAGTTGCATATGTTGCCGACGCTGTCTTTCTGATACAGTTATTTAAAACTGAAAATGACATTGGCCCAAATCTCTTGTTTGGTGAATAAACAAAAGTTGATAGCGATTTTGGACTGAATGTTTCTTCAATGGGAAAACTCACAACTGCTGTCTCCAGATAATAATAAATAATATTACATACCACTCCTTCCTAAGATTAAACTGTTAAAATACATAACCGTTCCCGCTAAGGAAATTCTATAAACCTTTGATAATGCCCAAAGAATAGGAAGCCGCTCTTGTTCGTACTATAAAGATGCCCTTAACTTCCAGGGTACAATCACAAACTGAAAACGATGCCAACTTACTTGCATCTCTTTTCCTTACTCTTGTTCTTCTGCAATTTTGCATTCTCTAAAACAGGTCCTGTTTTCCTCCTTAGATTTATGCACTACTATGAGCAATTTCTTCCGCCACTGCTCTCATTGTTGACACGTGATTCTACTTTTTTTCTTGCAGGTGGAACCCAACTCATTATTGTAAACAACTGCAATGAGAGCATATGGCCAGGAATCCTAGGCAATGCAGGCCATGTAACTCCGAAAGAAGGCGGTTTTCATCTCGGTAGTGGTGAACAAACAACCATTCAAGTCCCCGAGCTATGGTCGGGCAGAATTTGGGCACGACAAGCCTGTTGCTTTGATGAAAACACTGGCAAAGGATCGTGCCAGACCGGAGACTGTGCAGGACTTTTACAATGCAGAGGTCTTGGTGGAATGCCTCCAGCAACATTAGTAGAAATGACATTTGGGACTTCAAAATCTGCATTACATTACTATGATGTCAGTTTGGTTGATGGGTTCAATGTTCCAGTTTCAATGGTGCCTATAGGTGGCGGCTCAGGGTGTGAAGTTGCTTCATGCAAGACCAATTTGAATGCTTGTTGCCCTTATTCATTAATTGTCAAGCGACAAGGGAAGGTTGTGGGTTGTAAGAGTGCATGTTTGGCTGCAAAAACTGACAGATACTGCTGTACTGGGAAGTTTTCAAGTCCTGAAAGTTGCAAGCCTACCGCTTTTTCTCAAATTTTCAAGGCCGTTTGTCCTGAAGCTTACAGTTTTGCATATGACGAAGCTTCGGGGCTTAAGACTTGTAAGGCTTCTCTTTATGTCATCAGTTTCTGTCCACTGAATTTAACTTGAAAGGAACAGAGGAAAACAATGGATTTTGAGTCTTTCTTGTCCGGTGCTTTTTGAGTGATTCTGTAGTGAAATGGCTTCATTTTGCTCATTTGATGCTCGTTGGTAGATTTTGCGGTCCCTAAGATGTAATCACATCCATAACTTTCGTAGCATCCGCGTACAAACTAGGAACATCGAAAGCCGTTCTTAGTTTTTCCCCGTCTCTATTTCTTAGGACGTGTAGTTGAATTGTTATTGATTGGTTTTTGTGGTTATTGTATTTTTATATTAATAATTATATTTTTTTATTAACTTTTATATTTTATTAATATGTCTTTTTTATTAATTTTTATATTTAAAAAAATAAAAAATCAAAACTAAAAATCGTTATCTTATAATGAAAAGATTCAGTAATTGAAGACTTGGGATTTGACATCAAGACATTGTACAAGTTACTGTTTAGTTGGCCTCCTTTTCTAGCAATAGGGATTCCGTTGGCGTTTGCAATTGTAATCTGAAACGAAGTCCTAAGGAAAGATGACAAGAAAAACGAAAAACTGAAGATCAAAGCTGTTGTTAGGACGAAAATACACTGTTTGCGTTGTTCCATAATAAGGAAAATTTTTCTAAATCCTTCCTGTGGGAATCTACGGAGAAGTGACGATTCCTTTTCAGCTTACCGACACCAAGATACTGAGGAGATTCAACAGTATATATACCTGAACATGGGGCACATAGTATGGCAGTTATTGTTGAACGCATACATAAGCACAGTGTTCTTAAAATCTCCAAGATTAGCTGTCAAGATATTGGCGAGGTTTTGTGATCTTTTTTATTTTAAATTTCTGTTATTTACTAGCATTTAATACTAGTAATCAAAGTTAAGAAAGTCTGTTCTTAATATTTCTGATTATCTATTAGAAATTTAGGTATTTACAATGCATAATTAATCTTCTCTAGTATTTTCTTTTGTAATAATTAAACTTCTCTAATATTTATTTTTGTTCCTTATATATTTAAGCATATCATTATACAATGAATAGTTAAAAATACCTTAAAGTATAACTGTGACTATCCTTGAAAGGTTTGATGCTACTAGTTCTTCCTTAGAAAATGCTAAAGATCTATCAATAATTCCCTAGGAAGAACTTTTATATGTTTTATAGGCCTAAAAATAAAGAAAAATAATAAGCAATAAAGGTTCTGTGGAAGAAACATTGCAACTTAAATTACAAATCAACCAACGAGACAAAGGTAAGAAAAGGAAAAACAACAAGCACAATTACAGCACACAAGAATTAGTTGCTAATACCAAGAATAATAATGGGGAGAAAAAAAACAAGAATTCCCTCCTTATAATCATTGCGGCAGGAAAGATCATTTTCCTTTAAAGTGTTAGAAAAGACCTAATGCCAAGTGTAATAAATGCAATAAGTTGGCGCATCATGAAAATTTTGTAGAAGAAATGTTTAGTAAAAGAATGATGCTCAAATTGCAAATCACCGAGAGGGAGAGTAGCTGTTTGTAGTAACTAGCTTTGTAGGCAGTCGCTCAAGTGAATGTTAGTTTATGGAACGTGGTTGTATCAATCACATGATTTATGACCAAAAGCTTTTCAGATAGTTGGACATACCAAATTTATCAACATTCAAAATTGACAATGGTGAACTTGTTTTTGTCAAAGAAAAGGAAAACATAGCTATTAAAAGTTGCATAGGTACAAAAGTAATGTATGATATTTGTATGTACTTGATATTGACCAAAATTTGCCAATTGTGGAACAATTAATTGAGAAGAAATTTGAAGTTATCTTTTAAAATAAACAATGTTTGATCAAACATGTCAATGACGGGAAAGTTTTTAAAATTAAAATGAGAGGCAAAAGTTTCTCACTTGATCCAATGAAAGAGGAGCAAGTAGCTTATTCAATTTCCATAAACAACTTGGCATAACAAATTAGGCTATTTTTATCATGTTGTAGTAATGAATATGTTAAGAAAAAAGTTGGTTTA
Source organism: Pinacopodium congolense (assembly GCA_028565735.1). Taxonomy (NCBI): domain Eukaryota; kingdom Viridiplantae; phylum Streptophyta; class Magnoliopsida; order Malpighiales; family Erythroxylaceae; genus Pinacopodium; species Pinacopodium congolense. Next base: position 10,446,722 of record JAOXYD010000136.1, read on the forward strand.
AGGTTTACTGTACCTAGATTATGATAGTGCTTGTCAATATAATAGAATAGAATACTTTTCATGCAAATAGCCTAGAGAACAATTCAAAGGCTGCAATTGATTCATATAAACTTGATTGGGCCTCGGAGGACTCCTTCACTTAAAAGGAGTAAATATTACATTTTCTTTATAGATGATTTCACCCCAATGTGTTGGATTTAGTTCTAGGTTTACGTTAGAATGTACAGGTGTGTCTTGGAAATTTAAATAATAGATTTATAACCAAAATGACTGCAAAATCCAAATTCTTAGATTTACTGATGGCAAGACTACATATTAGAACAATTTTTTTTTATGCGGAGATAGGCATTTAGCATCAAACTATAACTCCATGTACTCCTTAATAGAATGGAGTTAGTAAAAGAAATAATAGGATGATAATAGAAATGATAAGATGTATGCTTCATGAAAAATGGGTTACCTAAGGAATATTGGGCAGAGACTATAAACAGTCTAATATTTTTGCTCAATAAACTTTCCATCAAAATAAGAGAGAGGTAGAGTGCTTTTGAGGCTTAGTATGGTTCCAGGACTTTGTTAAAAAAGTTTTGAAGTATTCAGATGCTTGTATTTTACTTATATGTCATAGATTAAAAGAGACAAGTTGGATAAGAAAGTTGAATCAAGTATCTTTGTGGGATATAGTTTAACATCTGAGGCTTATAAAGTTTTCCAACCTTACATAAGGAAAATTTTGATAAACATAAATGTGCACTTCATGTAGAATGAATAATGGAGTTAGAATAATGTAGAAAAGAAGTTGATTATTAATCCTATGCAAAATCAGGATGAGTCAGTTGATGATCATATTGTAAGAGGCATTAGATTGCTACTAACATTTATAAAAAATGTAATGTTACTATTCTTGAACCAGCAAGGTATCCTAAAGCAAAAAAGGATCCTAAGTGGAGTGTTGCAATGTAGGAGGAACTCTCTATAATAGAAAAAAAATCAAATTTAGGTGTTAATTAAAATACCTAAACACAAAATGTGATTAAGGTTAAGTGGATATTTAGAACAAAGCTAAATGCATATGGCTCAATCAGTAAGCATAAAGTAAGGTTAGTGGTAAAAGGGTATGTTCAAGTTTTTCAACTAAATTTCTTTGGTACATTTACTTTTATTAAAAGGTTAGATACTATTAGAATGCTACTAGCCATTGGAACACAAAAGAATGGAAAATCTACTAACTTGATAACAAATCAACATTTTTAAATACACTTTTGATGGAGAAATTTTTTTTTTGAGCAACTTGAATGCTTTATTGTGAAAGGGTATTGATAAGGGTTCATTTATAGTGATTTTCATGATATTTTGACGTAAATTTACCCCTACTTTTTCATTTAATTGTTTAATTTGTATTCTAAATTGTTTAATTTGTAGAATAATCCCTAATTGAAGTGAAAATCAGGAAAATATGAAGTTTGGAGCAAAATAGGAGTTAAACGGCAAGCTTGAATCAACCCACGTTTAAGTCTCTAAAATCTGCATTTAAGTCAGTTTTTAAAGTAAAATGTTCGTAGCCAAACGGTGCTGTTTAACTCTTTTTAAGTGCTGTTTAAGTACTTGTCAAGATATTTTCAACTGGATCTTTCTCTCTATTAGTTGTAATTTATGCAACTTACTTCCAAATTGCTTCAAAAATATATATTAAGGTAGAAAACTCATTTTTCGTACATGGGCAACACAGTTTAGGACAACAAAATTAGATTTGAAGATAGATTTTTGTTCTCTTTCTCTAAATTAGGTTTTCTTTTATGTTTTTTGTTCTAGCTTTTTATTTGAAATTTTCAAATTATTTTTAAGGATTCCAAAAGTTTGTAAACATGATTGAAGGTTGTATAACAATTTGGCGTACCATTTGTTTTAAACTAAACCCTTTAAGTCACTTGTTTCATACTTTTTCTTTACATATATTCAAGAACATATGGTTTAACTTTGATTCTTATTGTTCTTTATTATAGATGAAGTTTTAATCTAAATTTGAGCTAAGGACATGTTATTAAATGCCTTTATTAAGTTTCTATTACATGTTGGATAATAATCTTAATTTATTTTGAATTCTTAAAGCTTGTCTTAATATGGCCATTTAAGATAAAGCTGATAGAAAAGATTTGAGAAATTTGCTTTAATCATTAGATAAATTAGTAGACAATATGATTTTAATTAATGAATGAGCAAATTTTGATTAATTTTGAGGATGTTAATCTAGAAATAAAGTATTTTTAAGTTAAACTTCTTAAACTTTAAACCTACTTCCTATAGCTATAGGTGGAACAAACTATAGAATAAGAATATTAGAGATAAGGTATTGTCTTAATTATAGTATTATCTTAATTAAGTGAAGATACTCTAGATTAGATATTCCAACCTTTTTATAGCTTAATTGAATCATTTAAAGCTTAATCTTTAACGAATCATTCAAATTGGTAATCTTTAAAACAATTTGGAATCCTTTGTATCATTGGAAGCCTTTAGATTAATTTAGTTATTATAACCCTTTTAATTTGGAAATCTTGACCTTTTTAGATAATTGTAATCTAAATGACCTAATATTCACAACATTTTTCCTATGGGATCGACATCCAAAGTCTTAAAAATACTTTGCTTTATTATTTGTTAACTAATATACTTATCGCAACAGTTGGTCTTAGATTGAATTTGATTTGCATGATTAAAGATTGATTTATTTAAGCTCATTTAATATAGTAGGATTAATGAGTAATAACTGACATTAGGTTTTATTAAAAGTATAATAGAATCCATTTTGTATATCAGATATGATTAAGATAACTTTAATATAATCTCCATATATGTTGATGATTGCCTAGTTACAAGCAATAGTGTTGAACTCATTTAGCAGTTTAAGAAAAACATGATGAGTCTTTAAGATAACAAACTTATGATAAATGTTTTATTTACATGGAATTGAATTAAGAAGATGAAACATGATATTTTTCCTTTGTCAAAGTAAGTATGTAAAGAAAATCCTAAAGAAATACAACATGGAGAACTATAAAAGCATAAATGCTCCTATATGTCAAAAGGAGAAGTTATGTAAGAATGATGAAGAGGAACAAGTAGATGAAACACCCTACAAAATTTTAATTAGCTTCTTAATGTATCTCGTACTAACAAGACCAAATATATGTGTACTTTCAAGATTTAAGACTTGTGCAAATAAAATATATTGTAAAGCAACAAAAAGAGTTCTACAATATGTCAAGGAGACTTTATGTTATATAATCAAGTTATATCCATCATAAAGTTTTCAATTGTAAGGTCATTTTGACAGTGATTAGGCAAGGTTTAGATGACATGAAAAGCACCTCAGGCTATTGTTTCAACTTTAGATCTAATGTATTCACTTGGTGTTTGGGAAAATCAGAAATTATTACATAATTAATGATTAAAGCAAAATTTATAGTAGCCATAGTAGCTATTAATCATGCTTTATATCTAAGAAAATTTTTATTTGATGTTTACTTGAAGTAAGAGATTAATAAAGAAGTGATGGTATACAACCATGCAATTATATCCATCTCTAACAATATAATCTTTCAAGGAAAAACTAAGCATTAAGATGATGCATTGTATTTGAAGTATTGAAAAACTAAAAATCAACTTGTAGATATCTTTACCAAAACTCTTCAAAGAAGCAAGTTTATGTCTTTAAGGGATAAAATTGAAATTTACACCTACTAATGCAAAAAGAAGGGTTGAATTATGCATCAGTAACTAATTTTATTCTTAGAATCTACAAGCTTAATTGCCAAGATGTTGATTAAATTTTCAAGCCTTGTTTGTTTTTATTTTTTGTTTCTTACTAGTTGTTAATGCTAGTAACCAAACTTTAGGAAGTCTATTGTTAATATTTCTAATTTTCTGTTAGAAATTTATGTATTTAAGCAAATCATGATGTAATGAATATTCAATCTTTCTTCATGTTTTATTTTGTTCCATATATGATCCCTTCCTCTTGTTCTTCATTTAATTTTTATAAGTCTTATACCATTAATTATAAACATGGATCAAAAAGTTGGAAATGGAGACATGTTGAAAGAAGGAACAGGTTGTGAGAAAAGATGATTTGTGGGTTCTTAAATATTAAGTACAAGAATTCAATCATAGACCACAATATACATAGTTGTTTCCAACATTATTTGAAATTCCAGTGATAGAATCGTGCTTACTTATGAATGAAGATGAAGATAAAAGAAGAAAGACTAATTTTGTGTGCAAGGAATGGTTTTTTTTCACTTTATTATGCCTGTAGGTTCCTATTTCATATAAAATTATAACTAAGAAAAATTTTCAAGTTGCAAATCAGGTAGTAACTAAAGTGGTGTTACAGAAAATAAAGAGAGCTATGACAATATTTTTTGAACTTCCACTAGAAGAGAAAAAGAAGTATATTATGTCAAATGGTTATATTCAAAGATACATGCTACATAATCTTAAAGTAGCAAAAGCTTGATTTATGTGGCTTTATATTCTTATTAACATTCCTACCCAAATACAAGACAATCAAGTACTAACCACTCATGATACCAGGTTTCAAGGATGTGCTTGGCTACTTGTCAATAAAAAGTATTACAAATCCTTTTAACTAATTAGTAACCTACCCTTAATCTAATTGAAATATGATTTAGAGACCCAAAATAGCATGTTTGACAAGAACATTATTAAACTCGTAAAATTCCAAAGTTGAAGAAATCACATTAAATACGATTCAAATCTTTAAGCTATAATGACTTTTATTTAGGCAAATCCAATCTTTTTTACATTCTTGATAGGAAAGCAAAGAGGAGTACCTAATTGAAATTGGAAAAGGGAGTAAGGAGACTCTAGGCAATCTATCTCCATTAATGGGAATTCAAAAAGATGATTTAAACTACTGCATAAGGAGATGAAATTGGGAACACGAATAAACTACTATCTGCCTTATTCAAGACCTAATCTAGTTATTAGTATTAGTTTGCCCTTTGACGCAACCTTGACAATGTTTCCACTAATAGAAATTAACAAATAAAATTGTTCAATTAATATAAGAATAAATTAAATTATATGTAAATATATTGTTCATATTTTATTGCTAACATTTGAATTAACATATAGTGTCCTTGTTGTATATAAATTCATTGGGATTGGTCCAATTTCTTTCTAAATATAACTTGGTCTAATTTCCCTACTTATAAGAGGGAGAAGGTAGAAATTCATAAATAAAGTTGTCCTAAAGACATAAGAACGAAGTGAGTTATATATAAAGCTAGAAATAAGACTCGTAATTCCATTGCATTAAAGTTTTAAGTTGAGATATGACGTGACTCACTTAAACCCAATCCAATCTCTCTCCAAATTCCTTTAGAATTTTTCATTGGTATTAGAGAAAAGTTGACCCTTCAAATTGATATTATGATAGATTGCAAAGTCCCACTAATAGAAATTCATAAATTTGGATTCAATAGATGATGATGAACACAATGACTTAAATGGTTTCACATTAGCATATTGGTTAGAACGGTGAAGTTTAATTAATAGAAATTCATAAATTTAGATTCAATAAATGGTCATTCATAAAGTGACTCAAATAATTTCGCACAGCATATTAGTTAGAAATTAATAATGTCACTGATTAGGTATGAACTCACTTAAATCTCTCCTTTAGAATCCTTAACGAGTATTAGAGATAGGTTGGTCATTGATTAGGTATGAACTCACTTAAATCAGTCCTTTAGAATCCTTAACGAGTATTAGAGATAGGTTGGCAAAGTTCATTTCATAGGAATTCATAAAATTGAGCCCAGTGATTATTAATCCATAAAATGGGTTCACGTTAACTTATTAGCTAGAAATTTAAAATTTTGAGTCCAATCAACATCAATTTATGAAATAATTCAAATGTCTTCACATTAAATCGAAGCTCTTAGAGAAGAGATGTCGAGTGTCTTTTATCGGTTTGACCATTTAAAAAATAAACATACTAGTTATGGGTTGAAAGGGAAGTAATAAGAGGAAAGAGAAATGATAAAAATTTAGAAGTTAAATGTAAAATGACTGGCTAATAAATGCATATAGAGCAACAAGAGATAAAAAGCATGGAACATAGAGCTGTCACAAATGAGATGGTACCAGGGATGTCCATTGTTGCATTTGTGACTCTGTCCATTGGGAGACATCAATGGTTGATGATCAAGATAGTCCTATAATTTACAAGAGTATGGGTTGCGCTATCTCAAGCTCACTTCGTTAAGGTAAATGGATGAAAAATCCAACGTCGATCATTTCAGTTGAGAGATGTCGTTTCTAGTTTTCTTAATTCTATAATGCCATATCTAATTATATAATCCTCATTCTCAATAAAAACTTTTTTTAATAATAGTGAAGATGGGGACAACAATAAGACCTAATGGGCAGAGCACAACGCTTTACTAGACGCATTTGCATGACATGCCATTTTTATTGCTTGGCCCTTTTTAGTAGAAAGGACTTCATCCTTTGCTTCTTCAAGGTCACAGTAAGAATTTTTTGACGTTGGTATTGAAAATATTTCCATGTTACATAGATTAAATTTAAACGCACAAGTTAAAACTTTTTCTATTCATCAAGTTTTTCTAATTTGAGTAACCATGAAAATTAAAGCTGCATATGTTCAGAGCTTGATAAGGCAATTTGAGGCCGCACCGACTTCTAATCTTTACTTTGTAGAGAGAGTTCTAGGCATGGCATATTTCATTTCAATTGTCACCATAACTTCTTAATAAAAAAGTCGAACTCGTTTTAAGGTTTACAAAAAATTAAGAGTGATTTACCCAAAAAAAAAGAAAGAAACAGATCCATTCACAGACGTCCCACAAGAATGATAACCATGATAAATAAGACAAAAAATGGTCCTCTAAATTGAAAAAATAAAAAGGATCAATACATAAGAAATCACAAAATCTCTTAAATACAGGCCTTCTAAGCCTGTCTTTTACCATATTTTATGACATATGTCAAAGTAGAAATACTACCTCCTATCTTTATACATTTTTAAAACTTGGTACTTGTTGACTTCTTTCTTTGGCTAGCGTTGATTCTAGTTATACCTCAAGCTAACAATGTACAGTTTTTTAAGTACATACCAACAAACTTTATTTTCATCCAGCTCCTGTCCATCTAAATCAATAGACTGGACCATCACTCTAGACATGAAAGGGAGAATAAAGAAGGAAGAGCTACTACTATTCCTTAGTTAGCTATATAAATTCCTATGCCACTTATGTAGCTACATGCAAGGTAAGAACACTTATCCTCCTTTTTACAATGACATTATGCCAATGGTAGTTAGTTTTACCTCCCTTTATGCCCAGTTTGGTGTAACCATAATAACCATTGAAGAAATTAAGATAATCGCACATGAAGTATGATTACCTCTAGCTGCAACCAGTTTCTCTACACGAGCAACTATATGCTTCCCATAAGTATACTTCTTTAAAGCATTCAAGTGAACCTTTATTCGGTTAAGGATTAATTCAAGTTGGTCATCATCATAAGTTTCTAGCACTTTCTATACAACATAATTTGCAAACTGGTCTTTCATCATGACCTGCATACGATGAAGCATATAAATAAATAATTAAGGGTGAAAATATTTCAAATTTAGTACAAAATTATGTAATTCTTCACCACAGGGGACTTCTGAATAAACTAAAGAATCATGTCATATGAGGCATATGAGAGAGTTTATAATGAATATTACAGAGCAAAAAGACACTAATAGAGATTTCACCTATTTTGATAGGAAATACACAAGATATTTCATTCTTAGAGTGTAAAAGAATAATTAGTGGAAGGCCCTTTATTCCTTTCCTTCTTATATTTTTTCAAAGGACTGTTTGGAGGAATGGGATGACATAGTGGGAGAGATGAGGGCTTTGGTGGGCAAGGGTAGGAAACTGCTGACTTAAGAAGGTTATATAGAACACAGGCAAAAGATGAAAATACTCGAGTAAAAAGCTACAATTGCTTCTTTGAGAAAAGGAAGCATACTGCTAGCAGTAACAGAGAACAAGAATAGAGCAACACATGATACATGAAGTCACAGGTAAATATCAAGAAGCACAAATAGAAATAAGAAAATGGTGGGTAATATAGCAAAACAAAATGCTAAAGAATTAAAAATTTGCAAAGTACAAGTTACATACTTGAAGAGGCTCTTTTTCATTAGTAGAACCAAGCATATGATCAACCAGGGTTTGCCTTTCTGTAGGAGTACCAAATGTTAGACACTTCTCTATGACATTAGGGGAAAACTTTTGTTGGCTCATTTGAACTATTTGTCCAGTTAGCTTAGTGATTATTGCTAAACGTTCATGTGGTTTTTCATGATCCAAGAAATGTTGCAACATTTAATAGGAAAATTTTAAAATCTCATACAAAAATAGACAAATAATTCACTTAAACCATAATCAAGGGTGTGTATGGAGATGGTGGATAAATGTTAGGTTGCAAGAAAAGTAGATTCATGATGGATAAAACCAACAGTTGTTGATGACCAAAACTTTTTCTGACATTTGAAGTGGCAGTAATTAAATTTCCCCTTTTGCATCAAAGGTTAGTAATTCAGTAATTATATGCTTATTTTAAGCAAATGTGAGGCTTGGAAAATGATTAGGCTATGACAATTATGGACAATCTCTTAACCTAAAGGAGGCAGACTATTCAAAGAACCCTTCTATTCTGCATTCATAGACTATGTCATTGCCAAGTTCTTGCCATCATGAAAAAACATTCAGAATTGCTTGCAAACTTGTACAACATAATTCCCATATTGGTCTTATGCCAACATGCAAACAGAATGTAAAATTTCATTCATAATTATTTGCTGGGTCTTTGGGTCATGACAGTGTTTTAGAACCCTCTAGAAGAAAATATATGTGTTAAGTTAGAATCCTTACAATTGAAACTGCATAACTTATCATTTTATTAACAGTTAAAGCATATGTACATCCTGTAATGGTGAGATCACATTTACAAACCTGTATAACACAACAACCATATGGATGGGTTTATAATGTGACAACTTGATCATAAACTGTTGAAACAATAAATTGTATGGCATTTTCAAGTATGCATTCAATACATTTATGGATAACATGGTTTCCATTTTGATCACGCACATAACGCATAATATGACCATCAAACTCTTTCACCATCGTGGTTTGTTGGTCCAGCTTGACAACTTTTATAGCCTGATAATTTACATTAATACATGTAAAAGTTCATGTTTCATAGCCACGTTTAACATGTAATTCTTTCCCTGCCAACAATCAGTCTCAAAGATCTGTCTCTACCATATAAATATGTATTAACAAGGTCAGGAGACATGTTTGTTATGTAAATGCACACCTTTTTCCATAAATATAACCATACAAGTACACAAAACTTCAACAAAATAAGTTTGCTATATGCATAATACCCTCCACTTTCTCAAAGAAATGTCATGGAAGGGTCATTAAATAAGTATATCTTTTGGATCACTTGGCAACCATACATTTGAAGGCTAAAAGTAAGTACATGTCCACTTAGCTACTCAACCAATTCTTTTCTTTGAGATGTAGATCCATGATAAAAAAATTGTACATAAAGAAACTTAGCCAAAGTAAGTACATCTCATCTTTCTTTTTATATGTATCTATTTTTTAATGAAACTATTTCATCACATATTCAAATTCAAGATTATACATGTCAATTGCGACCAGAAAATACCTTTTTAATCACATAATTACCAAACACATCAATCATTAATGAAAGGACATGGGGTGTAATTTCATTGAAGACCATGTTTTTCTCTTCTGTTGTCGCAGTTTCAAGTTTTTGTTGAATGAACTGACTCCCATATTTATTAGAACTGTTTATTAAAGAAAAACATTAGATATTTAAAGGCCTATGTTAGAAAGAATTGAAAAGTGAAATAATGTAGGTATACCTGAACTCAACAACATGACTAGCAATTTCTAAAAGTTCACAACATTTAATTTTATTGCTTTTGAACTCATCCAGTAAATATGAAGGAAGATTTTCATTCAAGGTACCACCAGATTCTGAGTACTAGGCTTCTAAAAGACCCCCAAAAAGATTCCTCATTCCAGATGAAAAATGCACATTTCTTTCACTTTGCCTGACTAGACTATTTGACCCAATAAGAGAGCTAGGAAGTAATGGCCCCCCTAATAAGCCTCCATAATAAGACATATCAAGACCAAGAGCTGGATTTTAATAGAAATTATGACTTAAGCCACCACATTTGCCAAGGTAAAGCACCCATACTGTGATTTTTGAAGAGTAAATGCTCTTAGATAAGCCTTTTGTGCTAGATCCATATATGAATTATGTAAGTAGTCACCATCAATAAAAGGGTCTACATCACAATACTTTTTGGATTGAAGGTATTACAAATAAAATAGGTTCACAAGGACTTAAAAAGCATCATTACCTCCACTTTGATTTCTAACTCTACCAAGGTTATGCGATTTTACTGTAGCCGTCATCAAATGTGGGTCTAGCGCACCCAGGGATGTAGCATCTAGCCCACTTCCCTCTATGGTATATGTAGCAATCATATTATCAAATGATTGTAGAAAATTACCACTCCCAAGCTAAGCTCTAATCATATATTGGAATGAAGGATTAGTCTGGTACCCACTTAAGCTATAGTTTGCAAATGAAGAATTTATGTTGTCCACATTTGGGACCTTAAGAGGAGAGGCACCTCTCCCATTAGGAGTAAAATGTCATTTCATGTAAGAGTTAGAAGAAACAGACTTTATATATAAGTGTTGGTTGGCATTACTATGGCTGCTTACCATATTGAAGGGGTTTGGTGATCATCGACTCTATTTTGAGCTTGTGAACATGAGTGATTCTCTACATCAAGTACTTGATTTGATGAAAGATTTTGTCTTAAAAAAACACCAGCCAGCTCATTAGAGTCACTCGAACTGGATGAGATCCCAGTGGATAAATTTAAACCACTCCCATCTCTTTTGTCTATAGAACTTACCCTGCCTCCTCCAATGGATAGAATGTGAGGACTGGGAGCTCTAGCCATAAGTTGAGGAATAGGTGAGTCATTTCGTGGGGAGGTGCCTAAGGCTGAAGCATAACTAAGACATGCTGATGAATCACTATTTGGGATCAAAGACCCACCCTGTTCATTTGCATTAATGCACAAAATATCAAGAGACCCCAAATCACAATAAAGATGAGCAAGTTGGGTTTTATAAGCATCTATATCTTCATCAAGGACATTGCAGCATGCTGGACGAGACAGATCCCTTAAGATGGGTTTTGTATGATCCAGATCATCTTGCATTGTAAAGAAAAATTGTAAAACTAAAAGTACAGACCAGAAAAACTAAAAAAAAAATAAAATGCTAGAAGATCTTAGCCTAGCCATATATCAAAATTAACATGAATGAAGAGTGCAGTAAAGATAGTAATTAGACATGGTCTCTAAGAAATTAATAAACAGAATACACTCCTATGACTAGTGCTACTGCACTCACTTCTAATAATGAAAAAAAAACATTTTATATGAAGTTCCACAAAAAAATTCAGTATTGATGCTTCTTATAGGATATAAACATTACATGCATAAACATGTTGCAGGACTATACATGCAACAATATTGCTTAATCATAAGAATATGGGGTGAAGTGCGTAGGTTGTGTAATGAATATAAGACGTTTTAAAATGGAAAAGCCCATAGACAAATGTAGGAGACACCAAAATAATTTCATTAGCATCCCCATATCGACTATTGATTGCAAAATATATTTTCTGTCTACAAGAGTAAAAAAAATTAGACCAAGAAAACAAACAACATGTATGTAGGTCAATAATTGAAGAAACCACATTAATAAACATCATTTGTTCAAGAGATATAGAGGAGGATACCAGTAAATAGAATGAAATTTTTACCAAGCAAATAAAATCCAACAACCACATATGAAAATAATCAAAAAGGGAAGGCAAAGAATACATAAAGTTCTGAGCTTCACCTGAATCATCTTGGTAATGCTCGTTTGGCTAATTTCTAGACCACACCACCACCACCATGTAATTTCTGAGCAAACCTCCAATCCTTCTTTGAGACAAGAGGAGGTGACAATCTAGGATTCAAATTTATGATAGAATAATAATAATTAATATAAGTTGGATCAGACTTTATCTCTTCTTCACTCAAAAAACCAGCTTTATTGCTCTTTCTGACGCCATGTAACCCTGCAACATCAAACAATCCTCCAATCGAACTTAAAGACCCTTCCACAGTAGACGGACCTAACTTGCTTCAAAAAATGTGTTCTCTCTCTCTTTCGCTTGTTGCCTCTTGTTGTAACCTTTTCTCTCTAATCAGGTTTCCCAAGTCCTTGCTTTTTAGCATTAATTAGATTGATAAATCAGGTAAAATATTAGGATATGTATATATGTGTGTGTCTGTGATCATTAGATAAGAGGGTAAAGATCAAATTTTTAAGCTAAAACATATTCTGCAACTGACAAGAAGAACTGGGGTTTCTCAAATAAGTTGGTTTTGTTAATTAAAAGTTTTAAAACCAAAATCCTTATATCAAAACGAAAGAAAAAAACAAACAAATGAAAAAGAGGCCAAAGCCTATGTCTTGATTGTGTGTAATAAATAGTAGATATTTTGTTGCGAAAGGTAAATTGCACGTAAATACAATAGTTCAAATAGACATGATGAAGTAATATAGATGATCTAAGGTGATGGTGGATTTCACCATGTTTTTTAGGAGAGAGATTGGCCTGATAAAGACACAAAGAGACTGAACTAAAGAAATAGAAGAGAGTGACAAGCATAAAGTGGTGAGTAGATCTAGACCGTTAGATTTCAAAAATGACCATGGAGATTGATTCCAAGAGTATATGTTCTTACAATAGGTATAGGGCCCGTAACGTTTCGTTTCTCCTGTGATTTAGTGATCAATAACTAATTTTTGCACTTTACTCTCTTATACTCCTATATTCTTCATTTTTTTTATGTTACTAGTAATACTATTATTTAGGAGTCGTTTGGTATTGTTGTTGGTTGTAGTTTTTATGTTTTTGTATTGATTTTTATGTATTTTTTCAATTTTTGTATTTTTTTGTTTTTGTACTGTACTAGTGTGTTATTTTTTAAAATTTTTGTACTGTTTTTTCAATTTCTGTATTTTAAAAAGTAAGACACGAAAACTTAAAAAGAAAAGAAACTAAACAATCTCTTAGTTGCCACTTTTTACAGTTGTTGGTTTGTTCGTCTAAGTTTGGGATTGGTTTAAGGCACTTTAGTTTTACTGTTAATTTATCTTTTAACTATAAGACATAATTAATCTAAGATTAATGGCTTTTTTTTGTATGATTTGCACTTACTATATTATCCATTAGAGTTATTTAACAAATTAAACGCTAAGAAAAAAAATGTTAAAGAACCATTGCATCAAGTTCACATGCTTGAGGAGAAATTTTTGTTGTACTATTTCATTGACATAAAACCTCCCATTTCTTTATGTATTATATGTAAACTTAAGATTATAATTTATAGTTACAATCTCGATTATAATTTACTCCCGGACTTGTTATGTTGCTAGCAAAAAATAAAAAAAAGACTATAATGCATGTCCTGCCAACAGTATCTTTGGCTGATGAAAGGGTGAGATACTCGCATCAGGCGAAAGATTGGCGGGACATGCATTAGTCTTTTTTCCAAGGTGGTTCCGCTAAATGTGTAATAAAAGTAGAATTCAAGTTGAGAAGTGTGGTGAGAAAACAACGTTACCGAACTAGTTAAAATTGAAAATTTTAAATCTAAATTGACAGGTCCAGTTGATTATGGAACCTAACTATTACAAGATCTCTCAAGGATAAGCAATGCATTTATAGAATTCCCATTGTAAGTTGCATCAAAGTAAGAACAACCTATATATAAATAGGAGAGTTGTTTAGATGGCCAAGTCAACTTCCAACAATCAATTTTGAGTTCTCTAACCCATCCCCGAGTCGTTATATTATAGACGACGACATATCTACATAATTATTATCTACAAACTGTAAAAGAGTTTGAAGAATTGAAGTCACCTTTCATGCACGTCGTCACAGCATGTAATTAAATATAAACTTCATTAAACTCCTATGCTCTAACATCTTTGAATAAGACTAGCCAATAATGAATTTCGTTACCGTATTTTACGTAACAGTTTCACTTATGTTGGTCAGCAGTTTTTGCAGCTTTAGTTCCTTTGGTACTTATCCTTCCCATCTGGACGCCATTAATATTTATGTCTTCTTTCTTGGAGCGAGTTCCCGCAAGGCTGGAGAAAGGAAAAAGGGAGAACACAGAAACATAATGTTGTTTTAGCTAATTTATGTACTTCTTCTTTCTTTATTTGGTTAATTAAGCGTTTGGTCGTTGTTTTCTGCAGGTAGGATTGAGCTTAGAAGTCCTCTATATGTATATATTACATATAGTCTCTTATCCTTTTCTTTGTTATTAACTTATATGTGGATCCTATCGTTTACTAACTCATCACAATGAATCAGTGTTCCATAAATGCAACACATATGATACGAAAGATGTTAATCCTCTACTAAAACGGTATTTCTGAGGTGCCCCTATCATAAAACAACTAACTTTACTTAATATAGTTTTATCCGTTATATTATAATAACGTAAATTTAATCCTTCAAATTTTTTTTACAAATTATTTTAATTTGGAGTTGGCTGAAATTTATATAGCATACTTATCATCCATTACTGATGTTTAACTCTTTTTTGCTTTCCAACTAGGTCGGTGTAGTATGTTAGAGTTTCAATGGACCCAAACAAATGACAATATTACAAATAATACCTAGCATTGCGGTATGCGCCGAACTGCGTATTAGTCCAAGAAAAGACATTTTTATGCACCGATCGCCAGTGAATCAGAGGATTGTTTTCATTGCTCTCTATTCACCAATAATAAGCTTTAGGGTGGCGTTATTTCATACTATTTTGTAAGTTCACATAAAATTTTGAATTTTTTATAAAAAATTTCTAATATTAAAAGATCGAATTGCATTAAAATTTTTAATTAAAAGATAAAACTCTAGTTATAAATATATTAAACTAAAATTGATGTATTAAACATTTATATAGGTGTGTGTGTGTAATTTAAATGACACACACTAACTATAACTTTGAAATATATGAATAAACATTTGAATGTACATGATTTCAATATTACTCGTACAATAATTTTCAAGTTTTATATAAATAGTGATATGTGAATTACATAATTGATGATAATTTCGTATGCAATCATTAAAATTTTTTGACATGATAATAAAAATCACATGAAATTTAATGAGGGATTAGATCCATATGGTATAAATAATAAGAGTTAGTTAAAAAACTAAATAAATTTTTTAAAAGTATGCAATCTTAAAAAGGTATAAGTTTAACAACGATTTTTATGAAGTATATTATGAAAGTTAAGAAAAAATTAGAAAATTAGAAAATTAATATAAATCATATAAGTATCATTTTAAAAAAATTTTAACCTTTGAATTATAAAGATATTCCTATAAATTGAAGTAAATATGATGTTACAGAAGATTGTAAGGATATTCCTAATCCTCTAGATTTCATAACTGTAAAAAGTCTTTATATACTTCAAATAAAAATGATACAATTAACATAATTGTGTAATTTTTATTCATTATTATTATTATTCATGGAGAATTTTTTAATTCTAAATTAATTTCATATAGCAAGTTATAATTATGTAATATACATCATAAGTTTTTGTTAGATATAATTTATATAACATATACTAATGGTAATGGTATATTTAAAAAAAACTCTAAAATAGCATCAAACATTTTTATGACTTAAAAGGGCCTGATAAGGAAAATTAAAAGGTAAAAAGTCTCATATCAACCATAACGATTTTATTTATATTTAAATTAGACTCTAATATTTTAAAAAAAATTTAAAAAATCTTAACATTTTATAAATATTTAAAATTAACTATAATATTTTAAAAACGTTCAAAAATAAAAAGTTTTTTTAACACTTTTGAAACTTTAAGGTTTAAATTAAATATTTTGAAACTTAGAAATCTAACTTAAATATTGATAAAATTTTTAAGATTAGAATTATGAAATACTATGATGCGAAAAAAAAAAAAAAGAAAGGCAGAATAAGTTCAGTCGTTAATTACATTTTAGATAGAGCAATATTTTAAACATAATTTCGTATCTTGTGGTACAAACGTTTAGTAGGCCGAAAATCATAAAGTATTTGAGTGTTAGGTTTCCATTCGTCAAGAAAGATCATTTTAGTCCACTAAAAAGTGACATAAAGCTATATAATTTCTTTTTGTTTTAACTTATCGAAGTTGGACACAATGCACGAAGTATTATATCAACGGCTAAATTTGTATGATGAATTTTCGATTTCCCAAAGTCCTATTTTAATCCACATCAAGTTAGTACAAAATCGAACACTTAAGACGTTAATTTTTAATTCACTAAAATCTCATTTCGTTGCATCCACAGTTAAGGAGAGATTTTTGGTGAATTAAAAAGAATCAAATCATTGTTTTCAATTCATAAATTTATCATATTAATTATCTAATTTTTAAAATAAAAGTGTGTAAAAAAACAATTCTTTATATTTAAAATAAATAACTCTACTTACAAATATTACAAATTTATTATATAGTAATTAAATTATAATATTAAAATTATTTTTACCATATTTACCATGTATTTTTAACAATGTATTGGTAACACTTTTGCAATAAAATTTGTAGGCAACGCTCTAAAATTTTAATAATAGATGCATAAAATAAGGTTTGTATAGTTTTGTACATGAAATATAATAATATTTTAATTTCAAAGTTATAGAGTAGCAGAACCCTTACATTTTTCAGGTGAGATACTGTTTTCTTCTTTAATTTTGTGTTATATTAATATATATTTTTATTAATTTTTATATTTAAAAAATAAAAAACGAAAATAAAAAATTAAGATGAAACTCCAAAAACAGTCACTAGGGTTAGAGGTCGTTTGATATTGTTGTGAGTTGTGATTTTTAGATGTTGTTTTGATATATTTATATTAACTTTTATATTTTATCCTCAATTTTTATACTATATTAATATATTGTCTTTATTAATTTTTATATTAAAAATCAAAACTAAAAATTTCAAAACAAGCCCTAATTAACACCTTAACGGGCACGTCATTTATTAACAACTGAGTCAGCGACCGATCAAAGAGCTCTGGGCCTCTGGCCGAGCACATGTGGTCTAAAGCTCGAAAGTGGATCCCATCATCAAATGGACGGCAGCTGGTCCAACACCACTGGTCAAGCGTTGCCATCACCCATCGAGAGGTCGTTAAGTTTGTCCTTCGCCGAAAATTTCAAGGCATTAAATAAGACATATGTATTAAAATAATAATATATATTATTAAATATATTATAATAATTTTTAATAATGATTAAAGAATAATATATTACTAAAATATTATTTTATTTTATATGACTATAGTTGTTCATTTGTGGATGTTCAGGTAGTCATTCCTATAAATCATATCTCCACAACAATAATTTTTTAAGCACTTATTTATTATTTCATTTTTTTATTATTTTTTATTTTAAAAAATATAAAAATTAAAAATATTTTAATTGTATTGTATTTTATTTCTTTATTTGCAAAATCAAAAGAATTAAAATTAAAATAAAATTAAAATTAAAATTAAAATTACATTTCTCTATATTTAAAAAATAGATTTTAAAAATATATTTTTTACATTAAATAATTGATAAAATCTATTAAT
>JAOXYD010000136.1:10479294-10511541 GCA_028565735.1 Pinacopodium congolense
TCTAGCAACATGACACTTATGTGGTGGTGATTGGTGAAGTGGAGACCAGAGAATCGTGTATGGTCAATTTTGGGTGCGATTTTTGGTAGCAGGGACATTGTGGGTGCCAGCGCATGGCCAAGGGCAAGGTTGCTGCTGCCGTCTCTGACTCGGGTTTTATTTCTCCCACATTTCCTCCCTAAACTTTCATCACAGACAGTTCTCGCATCCTGCCTTTTTGTAATATCTTTAAACCAAAATATATCTTTCTGTATTTTGGTAGCATAAAAACCCATAATTTATTAATAAATAATTATATAATTGAAGAATAACTAAGAGTACTGTAATGAGATCATGTAATCGTCAACGTCGGATTTTGGGATAAATCAAAAAGTTGAAAAAACGTAGTTCTACTTTAATTTTTATTTTTATTTTTTAATTTTTTAAAATATAAAAATCAATTAAAAATATATTAATATAGCATAAAAATAAAAAAATATATAATATTCAATAAAAAATAAAACAATCACAATAAAAAATTAAATTTTACAACTCAACTAAATATGAACAACTGAAAAACAACTGCTCCTCACTGCAACTGCAACTCTTGGGTGAGATTTCCGTGGATTTTATTACTTTTTAAATGTAATTTTATTTTGTACTCTTTTATTTTTTATTTATTTTGTCTTTATTTAAAAATATTGAAATAAATTTATATTATTTAAAATACATATTTATTTTACTCTTCATTTTTTTTATAAAATTAAAAAAAATGTAATACAACTATAAAGCACCCAACTCAGGATTCTCTATTGATTCCGTTCTTAAATGAATAAGGGACTTTTGGCACGAAATGCGATGAATTAGCAAAGCCACGTGTGTTACCATATCTTTGTCCACTCTTAAGGTACACCATTATCAATGCGACACGTGTTGGAAAAGGCAGCTCACATCATCTGCCATGCTGATGCTGGGCTCCCCCATTTAAGCTTCCAGTGGGAGTTGGTTATAGGCGTAAGTTTCATTTGGGACCCCATTGAAAATACCCTTCTATTTGTCTTTCAAAGGCGACGATTTGTCGTCGCCTCGCGTGCGAAATTTTTTGGACAGCCCTTATTCTATATTTTCATATTTAATATAGATAACATTTTACTAAATAATATAATGTCTACAATGTATACAAATAATATTTTAAAAAAGTTATATCTTAATTGATAAAATAAATTCTTCATATTTTCATAGGTTGATTTAATATTGAATAATTCTAAAATTATGTAAAATATTATATTGTTTGTCTTCCACCTTTAGTTTTAAAGTTTTATACTTTCACTTTGATTATATTCACTTAAAATTTCATCAAGTTAATGTACTTTTTACTGACATCTAAATTTTTTTCATAAATTTTATAAATTTAAGCAAGTTCTATAATCTATTTGCTTACAATCTACATGTGATTGATTTCTTACGAAGTACTAATTGTTTATTTAACATATTGTTAAATACTTTTTCTGATATCTACAAATTAAATTAATTCATTTTTAAGGCTTAAATTACAATAAAAATATATAGTCATATTTTTTCTAATTTTATATTATTTCAATACATCAAAAGATCTTATTAATTTTGAACGTTGTCAATTAACTTAACTTTACATAATTCTTTAACAATCATAAGATTATATCACCTACTATAATTATCTTCATGTTAGTGTTAACTACTCGTCTTTTTTTTAAATATATGTTTTCACAATTAATATTAAAATAGTATTTTAAATGGTTACCAATCTTAGCCATCCATCCTTAAAACATAAATTCAATTTTTGTCTTCTAAAAATATTTTTTTATTATTTTATAAAAATTAATTCTTTAAAAATCAATCATTTAACTCAATCAGAGATAATATCCTAAATATCCTTTTCCACCAAGCTCAAATCTTGGTAGAATAACAATTTAATTAAAAAAAGATCAATCATTTAAAACCAATAAGATTACTCCATTAATTTTTATTAACTTAAAAATGTTAGGATAAACCATTAATTTTATACTAGTCTATCCTTTGATGGATTAAGCATATATAAACTAAATTTATTATATATGATTCTAGGGACTTTTTTTTTTAATATTCATCTTCATCACCTAATATTTTTTTATGCCTCGTTATTTTCATTCCCAGTGAAAGAAAGTGGAAAACAGACTCTTTTTTGGCCAGTTTAATAAGTGGTTTTAGGAGATTAAGCTTCTCTTTTAGACTCTTTACTCATCTATAGAGGCTTTCTGCATTTATCTTCGTGATGCTGAAGTATACTTCAATCATTTTCAAATTAACTTTAGTCTTTGACCTGTGAGTTAGCTTTTTGTGGTAAAGTTATTGATAATAAGAATGAGAAAAGAGAAAATCTCGATAACTATGAGTGAAGCTTCAATCTCATCAGCTAATCCCTTGCATTTCTTTTCAATCCTTTTATCAGGATCATTTCCTAAAGATGTCAAGTGAGTCCTCTTTCATAAAATAGAAAATCTTGTAGAAATTACTCATTTGCCCGAAAATACAAAAATCCATAATACTTAACTTCATTTGTTAAGCCTATACAGTCTATATCACCGAAATAAATCTATCACAAAGAGCATTTGTTCCTTGATCTCCACGCATAGACCTCGTCTTAAAAAATTGATCCAAAGTTCCAAACTAAATCAATTTGGATTAAAATTCACTTCTACAGAACAATACGTCCCCCTAGAATTTCCATTTGAAATGATTACTTTATGGTGAGAATAAGGTTATACATATCTCTATGTTAGTACCATTTTCATGGTTTTAATATTACATGGACGAAAAGGGATTTTGGCTACATTTCAGGTTTTTTTGGCTAAATATGGTGTATACACTATACCAAAATGTTCTGATTGGTACTCTTCTGACTACTCTCAATAATAGGAGTTTTATAATGATCATTACTCCAAACTTTAACATTAAATTTAATGATCCCACTTTGCCTATTAGATTAAAAGTCTGGCTTAAGATATTTGAAGTTGAACAAGATCTTACTACTATTATTGCTATATTACATCATCAGATTATTTATAGACTGAAAAATCATGTTCTAGATCTAAATTTTCCTAGCTCTACCTAAGATACCTTATATATGGTACCATACATATCTCAAAATAAAACCATCATCCTTTAAATTCTATGATAATTTCCACATGGACAATTGATTGAATTACTGCTTATGGAGTAGATCACAGATTATGAGAAAGAATTTCATTCTTTACATTGTCGTTCAATTTATACTACCACTCCTCCAATCATACAGTGCTTAAATGATGGTACTATTAATTCAATCTTCAGTAGACTTGGAGAAGATTATTTAGATTCACCCAGATCTTTTGGGCCAATTTTAATGATTGCTCTAGCCTTTTCTCATGAAGAAGGTATCGATAGACCTCCAATTCATTTTGTCTTCCTTAATGGATATGAAATATATGTAAGTCATGTTAATGGACATTTCATTTAGGGAGTTAACCGTTTTATACACGATTCAGATTGGAAGCACTAGATGAATGAATTCTTTGATAGCAAAGATATCGATGAAGATTATATTCCTATAAGGAAGTCTAAGAAAAAGAAAAAGTGCTAACCTCCGAGGAAGATCTGACCCAAATAAAATGATGATGATCCTAATTCGAGACCTTGTATTGTTTTTAAGAATCCTCAGCCCAAACCACATGATCTATATGCACTATTAAAAGCGATTAGAAAGGAACATTAGTTTCAATCAAGATGTTCCGTACCAATGATCCCTACGATTCTAAAGAAGGTCTCAACACCATCACCTTGTGCGATGATGAGATCTTATTAAGAAGATTTTGCACCCTTGGAAACTCGAACCAACAAGATGACTGGAGTCTCTACAAGTTGTTGTTCCAGTTCAATAAGAATTAACCCTTAAAGACATCCTATTCGTCTTTCTCTAGTAGAAGCAGTGCTGAACTGATAAATTGAAAATACAAGCACCTAAAATCATGTTCTTTAACAAATTAATTCAAAACTTGATAATTTATCCCATTAGACACAAGATTTAAATTTTAAAGGTGATGCTATATCTCTCAAAGTTCAATAATTGTATCAAAGATTGCTCAATCAAGCTGCCTAACTTAATTCTGATCTAAGGAGATATCTTGACCAACAATATTACGAGCCCGATTTTTTTTAAAAAAGAAATAAAATTATAATAGGTCAAAGAAGAACTCAAGAGAATTGAGTCAGAAATTACTAAAGAGAAATCTAAAGCTATATACGAAACTCACCATTCAACATTTGCTATACAATTTACTTATGATACTTTAATATATCATGCAGCTACTAATTATAAAAAAGTCTTCAAAATGTCTTATTTTTTGTTCAAAAAGACCTCTATTCCAAAATCCACAAAACCTTCCAAACTAGATCAAAAGCCAAATGATGTCTCTCATCCTCTTATACCACTTCTACCTAGAAACCTTTACAAATCAAAACACCACCAACCTTTCCACCAAAGCCAAAACCTTTCCATGACACAGAAAAGAGAAAAGAACTTATAAGAATCCATGACTTTATTGCAACACTTAATCCAGTCCAAGATAACGTTGAAAGCCAAGATTTTCACTCCTTAGTAAAAAATTATGAAACAATTTGAACAATATGCAAATCTCACTAAGATATCCCAAATGATAATGGCTATGCCATACTTTCCTCAAGGAACATAAGTTGAACTAGAAGATGAAGATGTTGAGTCAATGACTTAACCAGTTAGACCACAAGTAATTCCTACCAATTGTCTTAATTTAAGATCGTGGTTTATTTTTAATGATATTCCACCTACAAAATGGAGATATCGATTACATGAATTCAATGTCAAGATCGATCTTCAAATGATAAGACTGGATGCTTTTCTTCGAGAAATATTAACAGAATGTGCATCTAGAATGATAGGAAATTTTAGAGTGTGGCTCCAAATCTTAAGTGAATACATACGATTACAAGCTATTTAAGTTCCAAAGGCTAGTTTCTTATAAGGAATGATTCATAAAGAGTTTTTTTTTTAGAATTTTAACTTATTGTCCGATAAAGCATAAACGAATACTTTGAAATAAAGTGCTACTATATGAAGAGACAAGACTTGTAGAAATAATTTCAAAGGATGTCTGAAAAATATTACATTCTCAACGACTTCAGTGATGTGAATCTTCAGTATACATTCATTGCCTCACTTCCTAATGAATTACATCCATAGTTATAATGCACAATTAGTGCTCTCCACAAAGATATGTTAGAAATTTCTCTTGGAGAAATTTATCAACTAGCTTTGATAACACCATATAAATTACGTGAACAATAAAAATTTTTCAAAGCTATGATAAAAGATGGACCTCAACTCAAATAAGTTTCTAAGAAACCCTACCTAAAGATCAAGTATAAAGACACTGAGAAGTGTGACCATCACACCAAGAAGAAACGACACTTTAAAAGCCATACATTTAAAGTCCATCCAATCCCTACAAAAGAAAGAAAAGGAAGATAAGATTTTTCAAATGACGAGATTCAAGAACATGAAAATCATATAGGTATTATTTGTATGGATGACCAAAATATTATGTAAGAAGATGCCCTAAAATAATAAAAAAAAGACATGAAAGTTATGTAGTCTATTGAAGCTATGATGCTTATAAAGGAAGATGAAGACATTGAGTCTCTCTGTGAAGAATAATTCAGTGAAGAAGAGGATACACTATTTTCATTATTTACTTATGACTTCTCCGATGATAAAATCTCTTCTCTTGATGAAGAAGATGAAGAATCCATGTGCATGCTAAAACAATCCTATTTAAAGCTTGGACCAAAGAAGCTAGTAGTAATACAACTATATATCAAGCTTCAGTTACTCCTTGAAAAGTATCATAGACAAATCACAACAATTGGTTACATGGATACATGTTCTTGTAGGAGTGATATGAAATCGCACATCCTTCCTACAGAGGAATGGTAGCTTTACGAGGAATATTTTATTGTAGCTGATGGAAAATCATTCAAGATTGACCTTATTACGAGACAATGGATTGGGATAAAGTTATTTTTAAATTGCATTGTTTGGAAAAAAATTCTAGGTAGCAATCTTCTTAGTCCTGACATCCTTATTACAGTAGATGTTTATTTCGAAGCTAAGAAGCAACAAATCCTACCTTAAGTTATTCATTATAAATAGGATTTTCAAGTATATACATAAGATCGTAACATCTTTGAATTATAAGATGTTCCCTCTAGATGTGAATACATAAGAAATCAATTCTTACACTATTTTCCATAGAGCCAAGCCCAGTTCGATCATCTACATTCATTATGGAAGAATTCATATTTTTATGTCTAATTGCCTTTCAAGAAAAATTAAAACATTTATCTTACAAAAACAACTCATCTAGAAATATAAAAAAAAAACTTAAAGATGAAACTAGAAGAATGTTATTCTTTTGAACTAAGGACTGATGGAACTAACTAAGTCAGATTAGGAATGCCATCTCAAGGAGGCAAAAATATTTTCCAAACTTAATTTGAAGCTGGATTATGACAATTGGATGTTAATTTGTAAGATCGACCTAAGACAACATTTTGCATTCCTAGCACTTAGTATCCATAGATAGTAATGCCATTTGGTTTTAAAGTTGCTCTACCACTATTTCAAAAAGCCATGACAAAAATTTACGTGCCCATTTTATCAAGTGCCTTGATTTACATTAATGATATCTTATTGCACTCTAAGACCTAAAAAGAGCATCAAGCCCTATCAAGACAATTTTTGGAACTTACTAAGAAACATGGGATAATGGTCTCGATCCATAAAAACTATATTGGACTAACCCAAATAAAATTTCTGAGAATGAAGTTTCAATATGGATTCTACTAGCCTGGCATATATATAGCTAGTGAATTATTAAACGTCTCATATACGAATCTTACTATTAAACAAATCCCACAATTTTTAAGGATTGTTAATTATATCAAAGATTTCATCTTTAATGTGTTTGATTTTTATACCAGTCAATTGTCAAAGTTACTTAAGAAGAATCTGCCACTATAAAGCCCTAATAAAATAAAAGCAGTCTAATATCGAAAACAGATTTGTCATCATCAACTTCTACCAAAAATTTCTGACAAAGGCTAAAGAATCCTACAAACTAATGTTAGTGAAGACTTTTGGAGAGTAGTGCTAATTGAAGGAAAATAATTTTACAATAGACATACTAGTGGATAATTTAAAGACTTAGAAAGGCATTATCATGCAACCTATAAGGAGAATTTGACAGTAAAATAGGTATAAAAAAGTTTAATTTCCACCTCAACTCTTATCTCTTTACAGTAAAAATGAATAATACGTCTTTCCCAAGATCTTAGATCATAGTAAAAAGATTATACCAAACAACCAATTACTTATATGGAAGGACTAGTTTTCCCATTATAAATTCATGGTCAAACACATCAAGGTATATCATAACATCTTAGCTAATTTCCTCTCTCAACCATAGAAATACATTCGCCTCATCATTCCCTTAAGATCTATTCCTCTCATCTTTTCCATAGTTGACTTACCAAGTATTGCTAAAGTAAAAAAGTTCTTCTTTTCCATTGATAAAACTGATACTACCATTAGTAAAATTGCTTATCTTACTTGACTAAGTTTTTTATTACTTTAACCTCTTCCTTCAGCAACTAGGTGCCCATTGTTGTCCATATCTTTTTAACATTCAGACACCATATCATACGGTGTTCTTTCATATTGATCCTATGTTAGAAAATTTCATGTGGTACTTCTGGCTACTCTTTGTCTTATATGCCTATGCTATCTCACTTTACCCCTTGCGAATTTATCAGCATTTATGTAATAGCGAAAATGAAGACTCTCTCTTGTGGATCTTTCTTAAGTGGTATCAACCACTAATGTTATGGGGATTTTAACTCTCTCAAGTGATCGAGCATTTTAGATTGTTGAAGACTCCAATAGAGAAGTAAAATACTCAATGTTTCTTTATTCTTCACTAACCTAACAATAAGGCATATGAAGAGTCCATCTATATAGAATATCAGTTATATTTCTATCATACCTTAGTTTAATGACTACGATACAACAAAACTATTCTTAAAACCCTCAAATATTTTTTGAAAGATTTAAACCATTTTTCTAAATACACACCATTAGCCATCACTAAGTCCATTAGATCTTATCTAGGAGGATTCATCCTTGGCAAGCCTTGAAGGCTAGATTTTGAAGTTCCAGACACTAATGAAGGTGTTTTTGCTTTTGGATTCAATGTTCCAAGGCTTAGGCATGTTCCAAGGCCTTCTCCACCTCTAATTTTGCAACATAACCCAATTGAGATTTTAGATAACCCTATGATAGACCTAAATTTGGGCCAAGATATAGTTGACCCATCCTAATCTATAGTATTAATCTTCCAAGATACTCAAGACTTAAATGATGATCCTCCTAGCATTGACAAGTTAGCAGTTGAAAACTTTTTGAAAAAGTTAAAAATAGACAAAGTAAACCCTAGTAAAAGGAGAAGAAAGGACAACAATAGTGATATTTCTAATGTAGGCACATCCCCATCCAATATGCAATTATAACAAGAACTCACTATAAAAGGATAGGATGATTAGATTCCTTTTCATTTGTGGGTCTATGTATTAAATGCTGTTTGTTTTTATGTCTAGGACTCATATCTTTTAAAATTGTTTTTTGTATATTATAATGTGTTTTGGTTCTTATCTCTTTAAGATGTATTAATGTGACTTTTTCAATTTTTATATTATATGATTTTGTTTGTATATCATGATTATTTATTAAGAACAAAATCACTTCAATAGATCCTAAAGGAATAAGAATAAAGTCACATCATAATTAAAAACAAAGTAACATAATATAAAATGTTGTGATTTTATAAGAACCAAGTCACATTAATACATCTTAAAGGGATAAGAATAAAGTTACATTATAATGTAAAAGAAAATAACTATAAAAGATGTGACACCTGGGCATAAAGCCAAACAATATTTACTACAAGGACTAAAAAATGAACAGGTATCTAATCTTCTGGTCCTTTTCAAATGGATTCCTACCATGATTGCATATTGGATGGGAATTCACATGCTCTGTTATTGTTGTTGTCCTTTATTCTCCTTTTGGTAGGGCTTGTTTTGTCCTCTTTTAAACTTTTTAAAAAAAATTCAAGTGCTGACTCGTTAATGATAAGAGGATCATTATTTGCGACTTAAGCATCTTAGAAGATTTATATTGCAGATTAGGGTGGGCCAACCATATCTTGCCTAAAATTAAGGGCATTATAGGGCTGTCTAAAATCTTAATTGGTTATAGTGCAAACCCGTGAATTGAAAAAGCCTTGGAATGGACCTCGACCTTAAAACATTAAACCCAAAAGTAACAACATCTTCATCAGTGTTTCAAACTTCAAAATTTAGCATTTACACGAGTGTCGAATTTTCCTAGGTAAAGATCCAATGGATGTAATGATGGTTGACGGTGTGTACTTAGGAAAATAGTTTAAATAATTCAGAACACCTCCGAGAATTTTAAGAACATTTTCTTTATATCATAGCCATTGAATTAAAGTATGTTAGAACTATACCTGATTGTCTGTATAGATGGATTCATCATGTGCCTTGCTATAAAGTTGGTGAAGAACAAAGAGGCACTAAGTATTTTGCTTCTCCATTGGAGTCTCCCACAATCTAAAATGCTCTATCACTTAAGAGAGTTGAGATCTCCATCGCATCAGTAGTTGATACCGCTCAAGAAAGGCCCATAAAAGAGAGTTTCTATTTTCTCTATCACATAAATGATGATAAATTCGCAATAGATAAAATGAGATAGCCTAGACATATAAGACAGAGAATACACATAAATACCACATGAAATTTTTTGACATAGGATCATTAAGAAAGAACATCGTATGATATGGTGTCTAAATGTTAAAAAGAAATGGATGACAGTGAGCACTTGGCTGCTGAAGGAAGAGGTGAAGGTAATAAAAAAGAGAGCTTAATTTGGCAAGGTAAGCAACTTCACTAATGGTAGTAGGAGTTCTACCAATGAGAGGGAAGAAATTTTTTACTTCAGTAGTGCTTGGTAGGTCATCAATAGAAAGGATGAGAGGAATAGATCTTGAGGGAGAGAAGAGGCGAATGTGTTTTTGTGGTCAAGAGAGGAAATTAGCAAAGGGCATGTTCTATTCGATATTTAGTTTTGGTTTTTGGTTAATATTTTTCTAAACATAAATTCCCAAAAAAAAGAACAAAAAATAATACACTAATACAACAAAAAAAAATACAAAAACCAAACAATACACAAAAATCAATACAAAATAAAAAAATCACAACAAAAAATAAAAATCAAAAGTTGAATCAAATGACTCCTAAAATGTTATGATGTTCCTTGATGTGTTTAACTATGAATTTATAGAGGGAGAACCACTCCTTCTATTTGAGTAATTAACTGTCTGAAAGAATCTTTTTACTGTAATCTAAGATCTTGGGGAAAGACGTATTATCCATTTCTACTACAAAGAGATAAGAGCCGAAGTGAAAATTAAAATTTTCAATCTTTTTTAACTGTCAGAATCTCCTTGTAGATTGCATGATAATGCTTTTCTAAATCTTTAAATTGTCTACTAGCATATTCACTGTAGAACCACTTTCCATCTATTTTTTTATTAGCACTATTCCCTAAAAGTCTTCACTAACATCAATCTATAGGACTCTTTAGCCTTTATTAGGAATTTTCAGTGGAAGTAGATGTTGACTAATCTAATTTAGTTATTGAACTACTTTTGTTTAATCAGGACCCCATGGTGGTAGACTTTATTAAGTAATTTTAACAGCTAACTAGTATGATCAGACACATCAGGGATGTAATATCTGATATAATTTACAATCCTTATAAATTATTGCATTTATTTAATAGAAAGATTCATATTTGGGATGTTTAATAATTTACCAGCCATATGTAGACTTGAATGATAGAATTCATCCTGAAACCTCATTCCCAGATATTCTATCTGGATTAGTCCAATCTAGCTTTGATAGGTCAAGAGCATTATCCCATATTTCTTATTAAGTTCCAAAAATTGTCTTAATAAGATTTGATGCTCTTTTTGGATTTGAGAGTACAGTAAAATATCATCAATCTAAATCAAGGTACTTAATAAAATGAGTTTGAAAATCTTTATCATGGCCTTTTAAAACAATGATAGAGCAACCTTTAACCCAAATGACATTATTTTCTATTGGTACTGGACATTAAGAATGCAGAATGTTGTATTAAATCGATCTTATGGTGTCAAGACCCAATTTTCAGAATCCAACTTTTAAATTAAATTTGGAAAACATTTTTTCCTCCTTGAAAAATGACATTTGTGAATTTATATTGGGCAGAGGAAACTTATCATTTTGAAGAAAAGTATTTAGAGGTTTATAATCAATATCTAACCTCTTCTTTCCTCTTTCCTATTACGCTCTTTTGTTCACAAAGAAAGCTTGTCATGTCCAATTTGACTTGGTTGATTTGATTAGTTCTTACTTCAAAAGATAACACATTATTCTTGTGCCATATTTAAGTCTTTTGAATTTATTTCTAGATGAGTTGCCTTTTTAAAATTAATATTCTCGTTCTTCCTAAAAGGAAATGGGATATAAAAATCTGAATTCTTCCATAATGGATGTGGCTAATCGAACTAGTCATGACTCTCAGGATAATAGTGTAAGAATTTATTTCTTATGTTTTCATATCTAGAGGGAACATCTTGTAACTTAAAGATGTTACAATTTTATATATATGTTAGAAAATCTTATTTGTAACAAATACCTTGAGATAGGATTTATAGCTTCTCAACTTGGCAATAAACATCCATTCCAATAAGGATATGAAGACTAAGAAGATTACTACCTAAAACTCTTGTCCAAGCTATGCAATTTGAAAAGAATTTTATCCCAATCTGTCATCTCATAATAAGATCAATCTAAAATTCTTTTTCATTAGTTATAGGAAAATATTCTTCATAAGGCTGCCTTTCCTCTGTAGGAAGGATGTAAAACTTCATAACTCCTATAAGAGCCTGTATCCATGTAACCAATTATCGTAATTAGTCTATAATAATTTTCAAGGAGTAACTGAAGTTTGACATATGGTCATATTACTACTAGTTTCTTTGATTCGAACTTTAAACAAGACTTTTTTAGCATATACATAGATTCTTCATCTTCTTCATTAAGAGAAGAGACTTCATTATCAAAGAAATCATAAGTAAGTAATGAAAATAGTGTTTCCTCGTCTTCACTAAATTATTCTTCAAAAAGACACTCAATGTCTTCATATTCCTTTATAGGTATCATAACTTCAATGGATTGGATGACTTTCATGTCTTTTTTATTATTTTAAGGCATCTTCTTGCATAATATCCTGGTTATCCACGCAGATAATACCTATCTAATTTTCATTTTCTTGAAGCTCGTCATTTGAAAAATTTTATCTTTCTTTTCTCTCTTATATAGAGACTAGTATGGACTTTAAATGAATAGCTCTTAAAGTTATGCTTCTTTATCTTTACACTTGATTTTTAAGTATGGCTTCTTATAAGCTTGTTTGAATTATGGTCTACGTTTTTGTATAACCTTGAAAAACTTTTGTTATTCACATAATTTATCTAGTGTTACCAAAACTAGTTGAAAAAATTTTTCAAGAGAAATTTCTGATATATCCTTGTAAAGAGTACTAAGTATACATTATAACTCTGGCTATAATTCATCAGAAAGTGAGGCAATAAATGTATACCGAAGATTCACTTCATTAAAGCCATTAACCATGCAATATTTTTCAAAGATCTTTTGAAAATGTGTTTGCAAGTCTTTTCACTTCATAGAGCATCACTTTATTTCAGAGTATTCATGTATACTTTGTTGGTCAATAAGTTGAAATTATCCAATAAACTCTTTTTAAATCATTTCTAACAAGGAACCAGCCTCTAAAACTTAAATAACTTGTAATCGCATGTATTCACCTAAGATTTGGAGCCATTCTCTCATATTTTCTTTCATTCTCGATATAAATTTTGTTAAGATTTCTTGGAGAGAAGCATCTGGTCTTATCATTTGCAGATCGATCTAAACATTAAATTTGTGTAACCGATATCTCCATTTTGTAGGTGAAACATCATCAACAGGAAACTATGGTCTTGAAGCAAGACAATTGGTGGGATTTGCTTATGGTCTAAATTGTTTATTCATTAATTTACATTTTCAACCTTTGGTTCGACTTCTATTCCTTAAGGAGAGTGTGACATAGCCATCGTCAATTGAGATATCTCAGTGATATCTGCATACTGCCTAGAGCTTTCTGTTAAGGAGTCAAAATCTTAGCTTTCAGAATTATCTTAGATTGGATGAAGTGTTACAATAAAGTCATGGGTTCCTATAGGTTCTTTTTTATTTTCCATGTCGTGGGAAGGTTTTGCCTTTTGGTGGATAGGTTGGTAATGTTTTGATTTGTAAATATTTCTGGGTAAAGGTGGTACAGGAGGTTGAAGGAACATACTTTGGCTTCTAATCTAGTTTGGAGTGTCATATAGAGTTTGGAAGAGAGGTATTTCTAAATGATGGATAAGACATTTTAAAGACTTTTCCATAGTTAGTAGCTATAGGATATGTTGGAGTATCATAAATGGGTTATATGGCTGAGAATGCTAAAGGATAAAGCTCATATATAGCTCTAAATTGTTCTTTAGTAATGTTTGACTCAATTCTTTTGAGCTCTTCTTTGATATTTTGTAATTTTCTTTATTTTTTAGAAAAATCTGGCCCACAATCTTATTGGTCAAGATATCTCCTCAGATCAGAATCAAGTTGAGCAATTTAGTTAAGTAATTTTTGATATAATTGTTGAACTTGGTGAGATATAACATCAACTTTAGAATTTAACTCTTATGTTTGCTGAGATAATCCATTAAGCTTTGAATCAATCCATCCAAGAACATGATTTTAAGTGATTGCAATCAGTTTTTTAGTTCAGAACTTCTTCTGCATGAGAAAGAGGAACAAGATGTCCTTGAGGGTTAATTCTTATTTATCTAGATTAAGGTCTCGTAGAGACTCCAATCATCTTGTTGATATGGGCCTTTAAAGGTGGAAAATCTTCTTCATAAGATCTTATCATCATACAAAGTAATGGTATTGGGACCTTCTAAGGAATTATAGGGATAATTGGTACAGAACATCTTAATTGAATCCAGTGTTCCTTTCCAACTACTTTTAATAGTGCATATAGATCCTTTGGTTTGGGCTGAAGATTCTTAAGACTAATCCAAGGGCTTGAATCAGGATCATCATCATCTTGTTTGGTTTGGATCTTCTTATGAGATTGACACCTTTTCTTTATAGACTTCCTTATAGGAATAAAACTTCATCTTCATATTTGCTATCAAAGAATTCATCCATCTAACACTCACAATCTGAATAACACATAGAAGGGTCAACGCCTCAAAAGATATGTCCATTGACATAGTTGACATACATTTCATGTCCATTAGGGAAGACAGAATGGATTGAAGGCCCATCAATACCTTTTTTATGAGAAAAGGATTGAGTAATCATCAAAATTGACCTAGAAGATTTGAGTAGATTTAAATACTCTTCTCTAGGTTTACTGAAGATTGATTTAACAGTACCATTATTGGAGGGTTGTTGATTGGAGGAGTGATAGTATGAATTGAATGACAATGTAAAGGATGAAATTCTTTTTCATAATCTATGATCCACTCTATAAGAGTAATTTAACTAGTTGTTCAGGTGACAAATGCCATGGAATTTAAAGGATAATGGTCTTATTTTGAGATCTGTCTACTACCATATATAAGACATCTTGAGTAGAGTTAGGAAAGTTTAGATATAAAGCATAATTTTTCACTTTGTAAATAATCTTATAATCTTAAATAGCCATGATAGTAGTAGGATCTTGTTCAGATCCAACTATTTGAATCTTGACTTTTAATTTGATAGACAAAGTAGGATTATCGAGTTTAATATTGAAGTTTGGAGTGATGGTCATTATAAAATTCCCATTATTGATAGTAGTCAAAAGAGTATCAATCAAAGCACTTTGGTATTATGTATGAACCGTATTTAACAAAGAAATTCAAGCTATAGCTGGAATCCTTTTCCGTCCATATAATGTTAAAACCATGCAAATGGCACCAATATAGACATGTGTATAACCCTGTTATCGCCATAAAACAATCAATTCAGATGAAAATTCTAGGGAGATGTATTTTTTTGCAAAAGTAAACTTTAATCTACATTGATCCAGTTTGGAAATTTGGATTAATTCTTTATAATGAGGTCGATAGGTAGAGATCAAGGAAGGAATGCTCCTAATGATATATTTATTTCAGTGATATAAGCTATATAGAATACTCTTGGTGTTAGATTTGTTTCGGTGATATAAGGCTATATGGGCTTAATAAAGGGAGATGAGTATCCAAAATTTTTGTATTTTTAGAAAAATGGGTGATTTCTACAAGATTTTCTCTTTTATGAGAGAAGACTCGGTTAATACTTTTAGGAAGTGGTCATAATAAAAGAATTGAAGAGAAATGCAAGAGATTAGTTGATGAGGTTGAAACTTTACTCATAGTTATCAAATTTCTTTCTCATCTCACTCTTATTAATAATAACTCTACCACTGTCACTAAAGAAACTTTTGACTTTGATACTACTAGAGGACCTCGAAGGGTTATGGGAAATCTCTAGTGAATTTCAAAAACTAAAGTTAAAGTAGATTACTTAATTCTTTATAAAAACTGAAAGATAAACAAATATTATTACAATTAAGATTCCAATTATGCTAACGCGAGGAGGACTTTTACGGAAGATGTCTATCATTATTCATATGTTAAGATTTTATTTTAATTATGGTGAATTATTCAACTTCCCTTTGCTAAAAATGCCTTCTCAGGAGATGGTTTTCTTTGCTTGAAATGAAGTAAACTATGACAAATTATAAGAACTGTTATTCTTTATTAATTTTCCTATTATTTTTACTTAAACATCTTAAAATCCTTTTTTTTTTTCAGGGAGTAATGTTTCAATTTTCACTTGATCAATCAACCTAGAATATTGAATCTAAATATTATCATAGTATAGGTGAACTTGTAAATAATTCAAAAAGTCAACCTTTTTTAGTTATAAATTAATTTTCATTTTAGATAATTTGTTTCCTAAAATTTTTAGGCATAAAAGATAGTGATAATATAATAAATTTAACAAATATAAAAATTTAACACCTTATTTGTATATTTCTTGAACTATTTAAAAAATTAACCAATCTACTTTTAATAAGTCGCATTCATCTTTAATCAGTTTATAAAGCTTTTCTAATGTTTGTTGCTTATATTGTTTCAAAAGAATAGTGTTTTATGTTGAAAATATTATTCCTTAAGAACTAATATCTTTGTATTAATAATTTATTATTTGAACCTTATAATAAAGAGGTGATATTGTGTACTTTTAAAAAAATTTAAAAAAAAAGAGTGACGTTAAAGTCCATTTCGAACGGTTTAAGGGCTAAATTTACTAATCGTATGCTTCAGGCCTATTCAATAAATCGATGCACTGTCTATTTCAGCATATCTATTTCATTGTGAATAATGCCAAATCGAACGGGTCCGAGCCAAATCGCTCCCCTCCTACTCGTTCTTTAATCTTATTTCTTCTGCAACCATGCATTGATCAAATAAAAAGAAACCCAGATCCTCCATCATCGACCCGATCGTGTAAGTCGACCGTTTACTCTGCCACCCTTCAGATACGTTAATAGCTCGCAATCAGCGTTGAGAATCGGCTACACTCTCAATTTTATGGAATCAATTTAACAATCTTCTAGACCATTCTTTTTCGTTTTCTTGACATATTTATTTTTGTTTTGTATAGAATTCATGCAATGCATTGTTCCTATAGGACGTACCTGGATTTTAGCAAAATTTCGATTTCATTTTGATTTTTTAATTTTGAATTTCAGAGGATTTCGACTGGGTTGTATCGCATAATTTGTTAAACAATGAGCTTCGTGTTTCGGGGGAGTAGAACTGATTTAGAAAATGCTTTCCAAGGATTTGTTCCAGACCGCCGAGCTACGGTAAATTCCTGTTTACTTTTCTTTTTCCTTTTTCTGTTTCTGTATATAATTCCAATGTACAGGGCTTACTGTGATGATCTATGTAGAGTAGTAGCATGATTTCATCGTCGTTTTTTTCTAATGCTGTTTTCGTTCTTTTATTTCCATTTTTTATCATTTTGTGGATATATCAGCGAGTTCATGCCGCTCGGCCAGTTAACATGAATTCCCTTGTTTTTCTTGTTACAGGTTGTCGTTAAAATCTTTTAGATTTATTTATTTTGTTGTCTTAATTTTGTTTTTCTGTAGGTTTCTGATTTATACTTTTTTTTTTTCAATCTTGCAGTTCTATTGCTCTTCATGATATTGAACTCGCACCAAGTGTCTCCAAACTTTATGGTATTGTGTTCCAGTGTATATGTAGATTGGTGTCTGCTAATGCATTAATTATATTATTGTTCTTTTTACATGAATGGTTTTTTTGTAGCTATGGCTTGTGCTTGGGGTTTTTCTAATGGCTACGACCCTGAGGATGTATCCACTTGTCAACAACTTCAAGCTCAGGCTCAGGCTCATGCTGCAATGGCCAGTGGCATTCTTGGTCACACGGAGTTGAGATTGCGCATGCTGCCATCCATGGCGCTTTCAACCAGAGGGCGATTACAAGGCCTCAGACTACAGCTTGCACTTCTCGATCAGGAATTCGATGACCTAGGTGCGTGTGGTTATATATTTTGTTCTTAATGCGGACTTGGGATTTTGAAGCAATGTTATAATTGTTATGGTTGAGATCTCAAACATGCAATGTAGTTTGCTCACGTGAATGTACTCTCATCTCTTTTTTGGTGTTTTGCCCATGGAATATTGTTTTATTTGGATAGAATGCTTTATGTAGATACTTTTCCTTGTTTGTAGATTATGAGACTTTGAGAGCATCAGATGTTGATAATGTTCCTACCACTTCTTCAATGACTGATGAAGAGATAAATTTGCTTCCAGTTCATAAGCATAAGGTTGCAGCTCCTCAAAGGTAAGTTTCTATATCCTATTCTATGCCAAGTGAAGTGGTCTTAGTCTTTTCGGTACTGGTCAGAAAAGTTAGGATGGTACATTATTTCAACAATTGTGTATATTGACATGACAAGGCTTTGTTTCGTTTGGTAAACAGCGGCTCTGCAGTGCAACAAGCCTCGTCTTCCGTATCACCTAAGGTACAAGTTCTTCATTTTCCAGAACTCGGTTCTGCAAAAATTATACTATGCATGTCTATATGGATAGCAGTTTCTTTGTATCTTCATTTTATTCAAGTTTCATGGCCCGAATTTCAACTGCTAAATAGCATCAACATGAGAAGTAGAATTGGTTCATGTGGCTGTAGTAGTGCTCTCGTCTTTCTACCTTTTGTTTGCACCAAATCTTATGCTTCACAAAGTTCCCAACTGTATTGGACTTCCGTTTCTGTACAACCTTTTGGCTCTTAGGAATTCCAGCTTCATGATGTGGTTTTATGTGCTGTCGCATGATTCTTTTCATCTGACTTGGGAAGGTGTCTAATAAATTTTGGCTTTGTTGCCTAACTTTATGCTTTTGTTACATGTAGTTGCAAGGAACGTTTGCATTTCAAACAGTTGTATTTATAGTGAATAATTGCTGATTTATCGAATACTTCTTCAGCCAAAAAGTTAGATACTGTTAATGCAGATGGGAATGTGAAAGCTTAAGAAGAAGAGCTTATTTCCACCGTGTGCTTGGATAAAGTAAATGTGGTACTTTGCCTTGCTTGCATCAGGTTCATATTCTCTAAATTTCAACTTAGTAAACCCTCTCATTTGGTGTAGAAATTGTGCCTAGTCACATACTCGAGATAGGTCCCCTAGGTGAGTGAATGACTAGCTCATAGGCCATAATTCGGTTTCACTTTTAAGCCTTTGATCTCCTAACCTAAGGTTCAGTGTGAAGAGCTTCTGTGGTAACTCGAGGGTTCAAAATTTTTATGCATTATTTTCACGACGAGAGATATTTGGTTATATCTTTTATGTATTCTACTGGCATAATATAACTGGGACCTCAAGGAGCCTCCAATCTCATTTTGCAGTTCCAAGCCAATTGCATAGACCCATGGCTCCGGAAAAAAGGAACATCCCAGTTCGTAAATTCACGGCTACTTCCGGGTGGCAGGAAAGTGAACTGGATGCTTCTTACATGGTTTAGTTACAGCACTAACCTATACAACAGCTAGTCTACGGTGTATACTTCCTTGCATAAGGATGGATAGAAGGCCTATTTAACAATGCCAGTCACAGCATTGGCAAGGGCAAAGTGAATGAGGCTAGTTGATACGAAATTGGTAAGATCTTTGCCCGTATAAGAGCATCACTTGAGGAGAAAATCGAATCTATGACAATAGAGAGTTCATAATACCCTGTAGCGTCCAAGGTAGATATATTGGGTGGCAACAATAATCAACTAGAAATCATGGACACTTAAATCATCAGAATTTTGCGTCATTTCTAAATAACATGTAAGCTTAAAGGAGGAAAATGATGACCAAAGTAAGCTGGTAAATGACTACAAATAATATAGCTCATCTTTCTTAATTCAATCTAGACCAGGGCACTGGCACATGCAAAGGGCCAGTGGTTAACTACGTTTTTCCATCCTCAAGAAAGCAGTAACAGGCAAAATCAAGATCGACAAGCAAGACATGCTGATTTCATACCAGATGCTAAATATGAATTACCCCGTGTCTGCGGGTTTTTGATATCTCCATTGAACACTGTAGTAGTTCTTCTAGTGTATTTATTAATTGATAATTTAAGATGCTTACTTCCACCCAATTCTTATACACTACTTAGATTTTCCCTTTATTTATTAATTGATAATTTCGGATGCTAACGTCCACCCAA
This sequence comes from Pinacopodium congolense, assembly GCA_028565735.1. Taxonomy (NCBI): domain Eukaryota; kingdom Viridiplantae; phylum Streptophyta; class Magnoliopsida; order Malpighiales; family Erythroxylaceae; genus Pinacopodium; species Pinacopodium congolense. Next base: position 10,499,386 of record JAOXYD010000136.1, read on the forward strand.
TTCTTATACACTCTACTTAGATTTTCCCTTTCCCTTCCCTTGGCTTTTCTTCGACTCCAGCTTGGCTTGCATTCGAGCAGCAGCTGCAGCTTTTGCTTCTTCTCTTTTCTTCTTCTCTTCCTCTTTCACTGCAGCAGCTACCTCCCTTTGTTTCTTCAGCTCCCTGATTTAGCATTGTTCATGTGTAAAACTAAACATTTGTCACTGTATACTAATGCAGGTAAAATTCTCAGCAAATTCATCAATATTCATTGGACAAAATGCAGAAATGGAAAACAAGCACTTACTCAAGCCTGGCCCTCTCTTCTGAAACACTACTTAAACTGGAACCCTTGCGTGGCTTGCAGGCTACTAGCTCTACCTCAAAGATAAGGGTGGCACTGCATCAAAACAAAATATCAGCTCACTAAAGATGTCTTGACCAAATTTTAATTGATTACCAGAGGTATTTTCTAGCTTGCTAAATTCTTGATAAAAAAATAATAATAAGTTGCTTAAAGATGCCAATCTCTAATCCTTAAATCAGTTACTTTGCTAACATAACCAATTAGTAGAGCGTATTTTGAAACTCTAATCACAATGAGGCCAATTTTTTTGTGGTCTTAAAGGCTAACAAAATTGGCATCGTTTTTTAGTATTGTCTAGTTCCATTTTACATCCCAAGTAACAAACTGATATATGAAAGAGGTGGTAGGATTACTCGGGCGGAATATCTGGTGGGGAACCTGCACTGCCATAAGCATACTCTGGCTTGCAAGTGAGTTTTGCAACTTCTCCAACCTGGAAGAACCCAAATGATTTAAGCCTAAAAACTTTTTAAGAGCTTCAAATAATTGCATCATTAAAAGATAAAACACCTTCATAGTCCTCAATGCAATGTCCCATGCCTGAATTACAGAGCCTTTTCCAACCTCAAACGAGAACACGGTGTTATCCTCATGAGTGGTATCAAAAACTTCACCAGTTTCAGCAAGTGTACCCTCATAATGAACTGTTCAACAAAATGCGAACATTGTAGTGCTCGTATAGGAAAAGAGGACAGCAAATTGATAATAAGTAAAAGATAAAAAGTAAAAAAAAACCCACTTCAAATATGTGATTTGGATCAAGGTAAGGTTACTGAAGATCACCAAAAGTCCAAAGTTCATCTTAATGACTCAACATTCCAATCAGTGGTTGCCAGGCAGACACTAGAAGCCCAGTAGATTCATGCAAATACACTTTCTAACTACAATAGGAATCGTGCATTAATCACTGTGATACAAGCTTAATATGACTTGGAACACATAATTTTTGATCCACTGGTCAACAATTCAACCAATTGTCAGTCAAAGGATTGTGTATTATGAAAGAAACATAGAGAGTAGCTACATGGTTGATTCACTGTAACCTTATGTACAGCAAAATAAAAAATGATGTTACTGCTTCCCAATTAACTGAAGAACATTTGAGGGAAAAAAAATTAGAAAATGGTAAGCCTCTGGATGTCTATTAGAGTATTGAAGTGAAGGCTTCGTGTATTCAATTATCAATGCAAACCCACCCAAGAGAATTCTAAATTAAACTACTTCAAATATCTAAACAAGGTATAATCCCATCAATGTCAAGGCTGAGTCAATTTAAATTTCAATCGAAATAGTATACCATCAACAAAAGGAAGATCCTCTGAAGGATGGAGTGCACTGGGTTTTGCTTGCTTCAGGATTGTCTTGATGACACCTCCATCCCCAGTCAAATCAATTGTGTCACCCATGTTTCATAAACCTCAAATTCCTGATTGGAAAATGAAACAGCCATTTAAAAAATACATACGAAGGGCTCAACTAAAGAAACAATTGCACCACATGGCAGCCTACAGAAATGAAACTCAAAGCCATCATTCTCACAAGCGTAACAATTGATAGAGTAATCATACATAGTCACTAGGTATATGAGCTTTGACCAAGACATGGAAATAAGGAATTAATGGGCTAACATGTCCCTCAATAACTTAGTGAAGCTTTACAACAATTTCCGACTCCATTGAGTACGATCTCTTATTAAGTATACATTAAGAACTTAACAACAAACAAATGCAACGCCATGACAGTGTGATTTATGAGGATAACAAATCACCAGGCTGTAAAAGTTTAGTCAACGGCTCTTGACGTACTAAGAACAGGATGATGTCTCTTAGCATTATTACTATAGGTCCCAAGTAAAACAAGTTTCTGAGAAATCCCCCTACAGTTAACAAAAACGTTATTATTGTTTATTCGTTCAACCTTGTTGGAATTTTAGCATTGGAACAACAAAGCAAATGCATGTATAAACCACGAGGCTAGTTTGCATCCGAAATCCCTAAACAAAAGAGGCGAATTGCAGTGTTTGCTTTTAACTTTCACTAATTTTTCTGGACTTAAAATTGCTACCAAAAATCAAGATCTTAACAGTTGAAAAACAGAATTCAATACACACTCAAGCTTGTAATCCCTCTCACAACAAGAACTGAATACTAAAGGGCACCAGCTTCAAAATAAACAGTTCAAAATAGGAAGCCCTAGGGTTATATCTGCATCTCATGAATTAAAATTCCTCGACTGAGCAGAGAAGAGATTACCTGGCTCGAAAGGAGAGACAAAATTGGGAGGTTGGGAATCGGATAAATGAAGAAGAAGAAGCGAACAAGATATCTCGAAGGAAATATCCGCCGATATCGAAGTTGCCATAGGCCTTCTGGTAAAGCTAATTTGCTGGAAATGTGACGCTGGCCATTTTGTACCCTCGTCGAAGTCAGGTGAGGAACAATCCCAGCGCGTATGGGGCGCGTGATTGGGCCCAGCCCAATAAACACTATATTGGAATTGGACTATAATGCTGGATCTATGTTTTGTTTCTATCAAATGTACACGTGACACTGGCGGATGTGTGGATGTGGCAAAAATTGGAATTCAGTAACACTATCGGATGTGTATCGCAATGTAACAACAAATACACCTTAGCCTTTGGACCATTCTCAAATCAATAATTGCCCCTAAACTTCTTCTCATCTTCATGTTACTTCAACCCCCGCCAATGTCGTACCATAAATATAATCGTTAAGTGATAAGTCACCCATTAATTCAATCATTTTATAAGATAAATTTGGTACCTAATAACTCATTCATTTGCCTGTCCTAACGGCCGTGTTAATAATATTAGCAACTAAATTTAAACAACCCTCGTGATGGTGGTTCCCACTAAGGAGTGGGGACAAATTATTTGTACTTTATTCCAATAGATTACCGCCGCGTGGCAACGTGTTTGTTCGTGATCGTACTACTCATGCTTGCGTGTTCCTGATGTGACCGTTGACCAAACTGGAATCTATACTATAGTATGCGTGCAGTCCTTTCCTTTTCTGTGTTCTTACTAAGGGGTAAAAAGAACGGGTGATGTGGAGTTTTACTATGGGGAAGGCCTGCGAGTAAAGAAGGTAAAGATCTTTCTGAGTGGATCAACCTGCATTTCTTGACTTAATTAAAAAGTTATTTACCCTCTCTGATTATTATTATTACTATGGAGAAGTTTAGCGTGATACAACCGAACAATCCACGCGCACAAGTAACTGGAACAGGATAAGTATATGTTCTGATAATACATGCGAAGAAAGTCTCACTTGAAGATCGCAAAATTGACATGTAATCATAAGTTGAGATTCTATGGTGGCCCCCTAGGGATTGGATTCAAACAATCTTTCCATGCCATTGTCAAATTTACACAACTCTGTTTATTATAAACAAAACCGGAAAATATCGGAAATGATTGTTTCTTCTAAGAAAAGTGATGGGGGATTGAGATTATGTTTCACTTTCTTTCATTAACGAATCTATAAAGCCTAGCCCACCTTCACCAATTGTTATCTTCGCTTCTTTTCTTTTCTTTTTTTTTTCCCCCTTTTCTGTTTTTGGTTTTTGGAGCACGCCAAGCTAAAAACCCAATGATTAATAATACTCAAATCTCGATTTCTTACGGGACTAGTGTTTTTTGCTGGATTTCTTTGAAATTGCATAATATTTCTCCAAGGAAATTGGAAAGTAATATCATCAAGAACCAAATTGAAAATCATTAATTTTACGGCATTACAGTGAGGCAGGAAAAATGGAGCGAAAGAGGATAAGATGCATACAAAGGGGAAGAGTACGAACTACCTGTTCACTTCAGTCTATCTCTTTTTAAAATAAAAATAAAAATATTGAAAGTAAGTTGCAAGGATTACAATAAGATAAATTAAAAAGTAAAAGAAAGATACGATAATCATCACTTGTTGAATTCCAACCTCAAAAGCGGCGTGCTCCAACAACAGTTGATGCTTGAATGGAGTGAAAGGACCGACGGTCTAACAGTAACTTACTGTAACATATGATATGATGCTTCAATTCTATTTTTCAATTTCAATGGAATTAAGCTTTCAGTGTCAGAAGAAATGGAGCCAACTTGGCATTTCCAAAGCATACAATTTATGCTTTGCTTGTTTTAGTAAACTTTATGATTCCCACAGGTTACAATTTTTTAACAAATGGTCAGACCCATGAGTCTTCCTCACTACCCACACACTATCATACAAAAAATAACAATAAAACCAGCTGTAAAAACATATATATATATATGGACTTAAATACCCTCATATTACAGGGTGATTTACACTACTCACATGCACTAAATAATTTACCTGCTAAAACGGCAGGCTGAGCGAGATTGAACGTACAAATTCGCCCCTCTACAAGGTAATGGTCAAAGTGGTCCAAAGTGTGGTCAAAGATTCAATGTTGCAGGATAATATGGGGCATTTGGGTAATTTGCACAACTTCAGCTATGACCCTAATCTACTAATTTGAACTAAGCATTTGGTAACTGAACCAAAAATATAGGGGTGGAGATTGAACAGGTTCAGATCTTTCGAGGCGAACGAATTGCAAGCACCCAAAAGTACTTCTTCTGATGAGACTAATTTTAACTGTGCCAAAAGACGTTCTGATTGTTTTTAGGCAAATTCCAAAGTACTCCGATCCACGTTCAGATGAAACTAAAACTATTGTATGATTAAATGTTTAAATAATCAAAAACCGATAAAATAATCGTGAATTGTGCAGCCAAATACATCAGATCCACACAAAGTCACCTGCTGAATTGGTTGAAAGGAATCTTACTGTCTCTCTTCTTCAAAGTCCAAAGAGAGAAAGAGCTGGAGAAAGGCGTGAGGTAGGAGATAGGCCCATCACTTCAATCATGACAAAGAAAAATAAAAAAGAAAATAGCAACAGGCAAAACAAAAGCATTCATTGAACGGTGAAGAATTGGAAGCAGCTATTATATTTCATTCATTTTCTGTTAATCTCTCTCTCTTAAACACTGAAGTTAACATTAACAATAAGCACTCATCCCCTCCAAGAAGGAGAAATTCAGAGCCCCAAAAAAATCTAACCTCAAAAACCAAAACTAATCTTTATATACATATTTATATCTCCTCTTTTTTTCTCGGATGCCAAGACATTAGCCTTCCTTTGCTTGGTCTAATAGGGCCAAACCTCATAGAAATAAAGAGAAATCAAAGAGATCCAGAGAACCAAAAAAAAGAGAGACAACTTCGATCAAATTTCTCTCTTTAGATCTCGTCGTTGTTTAATCGCACGTTTATCCTTCAAGAATCACTACATTCGTGCCAGCAGATGAGCATAGTAACACATCTCCTCATGATATAGAACCTAGCTCTTTGTTCTTTAACCAATCTTGCACACTTCCTTGTAAAGGAACACCTCCTTTGCGACGAAGTCTTCACGAGAGGAGCAGTAGGAGACGAACGGCTTCTTGATGAGCCTTCTTTCTTTGAGAGCTTCCATTTCTCATCAAAGAAGAAGTGAGGAGGTGCAGCACTTGCACTGTGAGTGAGTGTTGTGGCCATGGAAATGAAGCTCAAAGAAAGAACAGAAAAAGGGGTTAGAAGAAAGCGGTAACCTCTTTCGCGCTTTGGATCTTTCACTGGGTCTTTTCAGCAAAAGGTGAGCTAGAGAGAGAAAGAGAGCAGAGGAAGAGGAGAGAGCTTGAGTGAAAACAAAAGGAGTGAGTCTTTAAGAGTGTAATAAGCCTGAATCAATGAGGAGGGAAAGCTTCCGGGGGCTAGAGTTCATATTTATAATTAAGTTCAAGAGGTGAGGAGAAAAAAGAGTCACTGATGGGCGTGGCAGTGGGGAATCACCTGGGCCCCTCGAAAGGCCCACCGTATCATGTGTAATTTCAAATATTAAATTTAATTTTAATGGAAACTTGTCTTTTAATGTCCTATAAATTAAATTGTTGATAATATTATAGGAATGTGGGTTCCCGATGCACACGTCATGGGTTGTGAAAGAGGTGGAGAGAGGGAATTTAATGCGTGAAATCTCACTGAGCTGTTGTTGTGTGTGTGTGTGTGACAAGGTGAGGAGGGCTATTACTGTTAGCCTGTTACTGCGACTTTCCAGGTAATGAGTAAAAGCTTGAGAGATTGAAAGCAAAAAATATCACTGAAATTGGTAATCTACTGATTTTGTTTTGAAGCAGCTTGATTGCATTTGCATGCAGCGTCTCAATTACCGTGACCAAATTAAGAATTTTCTTTTTTGCTTTTAGTTTTTATTAAGTTGGTGTAGTAAATTTTTTATTCTGATCATTTTAACCGTCCAAACTCGCCAATGGCTAAGGCTACTAAGTTGCTTCTCGCAAAAAGTGAATCATAGATCTTTCCCATAAAATCCAATCACTTAGCAGGTGTCAAGGAAAGAGGTTATTTGGTGACAACTCTTCAACAGAGAGCATAGATTAGTTTTCGACTTCGTACCCGCTGAAGCAACCCACTGACCACACGTCAACTCCACTTCCTTCGTAACAAATACACGTATATAAACTTTGTGCACGTTTGGTTTTATTTATTTTTTATATATTCTTGTATATTTTTTAATTTTTATGTTATTTTTTTTATTTGTATGCTGTGTTAATATGTTATATTTTTACTTTTTTTAAAATTTTTGTATTTAAAAAAATAAAAAAATTAAAACCTAATATAACCCTCCTCTCTTCTTTCTTTCTTTCATTTCTATACGCTTGGGAGTAGAGCAGCTTATTGATTTTATGTCAAGTAATTCAAATGAAAAGCAACCTCTATTAAGATGGAGGAACCACCTGCCAATGGGTTTTTGTTTGCAAACCAGATGTAAAATGATCACGTGGATATGACTGTACATGTGGATGGAGCCGACGTCACCTCACTTCGCTGCTGATTTAATCGATCAAGGGCTGGGATCTCAAAAACAGTGCATCGCCCAATTGTTGACGGTGCCAATCAATTGATCCCCCTTTCACAGCCCGCCCATGAGAAATAACAAAAGGCATAAAGGGACCGGTACCTTAAAACCGGTCATCACTACTTTCTAGGCTAACTGTAATAAGAAGATTAAATGTAGTAACCGTTGCATCTATTGTAAGGTCTTTTGATGAAAAATATAGGTACCCCACGACTCGGAGCCTCGTTATCCTGGGGTAAATAAAACAAATTTGCTTTGGAGGCCAGTCAAATTCATTACAGTTATTTTAATACATGAGTCCTTAAATCTCTCATTTCCCGATCGTTAAACTCGTTCTAATTCAAGTAATTTAATTATAACATCAATACCGTGTGATGAGAGGGAACACACCGTTAAAACGTTGTCTCCTCAAAGACATTCGATGAATTTGGAAAGTTTTCTCGTTCAGGCCAGCATAGTCCTCGAACAATTTGACCACATTGTTATAATTACTAATTTTAGTATTTTTTTTTAAAGATTGATATAGTTTAAATAGTTTACATAATTAAAATTTCGGACTTTAAAAATCAAATTGAGCATAGGAAACGAGAAATGCAATACATGACCTCGTGGCAATTAATTACCCTTTGTTATGGCTCATGAACTGAATATTTTGACTAAATGTAATTGGCCTTTGAAAAAAACTAACGAACATTGTTACGAGTTACAATAATACAGGGAGAGAGTAACGTGATCATTGAGAAGCATCACGGGCTCGTGGTGATGATCAGATGGTGCGCATGGTTCCAGTGGACCCATTTTTTCAATTTTATAGATTGTGTGAAATGTGAATTTTGCATTGCCACACGTGTCTGGTCGGCTCAACAAGAGCTTTGTGTCTCGGGTCACGGGGACCATAAGTCCTTTCCGGCTCGCCCCTTTAGTCCGTCAACTGAATCTCGATCTCCTGCAAACACGTAGACATATGATAATTAACGTCACACTGGATTAGAAATCACTTATGGAAATTGATGATGTGAATTGTTTCTCATGTCCTTACTGACGTTTGTAGCCATTTGGACAAATATGGCTTTCTTTTTTTTTTCAAATTTAATAATATCTCTTCAGTCTTAATCCATCTTGGACAGTGATTTAAGACGCCGTAAGCATTTGATACCAAGGACATTATCACATTAGCCAGGTTTCTGAATAGTCGCATATAGCATTAATTCTTCGTTTTGGGATAATTATCTCTCTTGTGATTATGTTTGGTCTGAACGTGGAGCCAAATTGAAAGCAAGTCTACTAAGTCTCTTATTCAATAACCTCTCATTATGATTAAGACTAGGGGTGCTAGTTCATCAAGAGTTAAGATCATAAACTCCAAATGAAGATGAGTACTATGATATCAATTTTCCTCAATTCCTTAACTACGCTAATAGAGAGCTTTAAGAAAACTACCTTATTACCTTCTCTTATTTTAAAAAATTATAAACAATATCACATAGAATAATTTTTCATAAATAAATACTAGATTTTCCATACCAATGATAGAATTTTCTTTTCCAATCTTAGAGAATGACCTATAGGTGTATAATACTACGTTATCTCTAAAGTTAAAGGTGTTTCTATTCATTTTTCTAGATACCTTATAAATAAAATCTTAGGAAGTCTTCTTCCGTAAGAGTATTCTTATTATAACTATCAACAACACATAGCAACTTACCTTACATTGTGAATGTTCTATTAAAATGTATTATAATAACCTGAAAATTGAGTGATGTGAGCGAACTTAATGCAATCACTTGCTTTAACCATTTATTTATTAAATAAATCTTCCTTTCCTCTAATGGTTATTTCACTTTCTTAGGTTTAGCTGATTTAGATTTCTATCCATCTTAATGATAGGTGAAGCAACTAATTTATGAGATTTTATTTTACATAACATGATTCGTGTCAATGAAAAGAAGAAATACCAAAACATTCCCTGTTACCTCATTCTTGATTACATCTTCTTTTTTCATATTCATCTTATGGAAGATCAGTATGAATGATAGGAATGAATTTTATTGAATTTTTATATGAAAATTTAGGTTATTTAATTCCTATTGTTTGTTTAAAAATGTTTAATTTGTGTGGTATTTTATTGAATAAACAGGTTACTCCTTTTTGATGAATTATGGAGAAAAAATTGAAAAATAACTTAATTAGGGAAAAAATGAAAAAAAAAGGATAAGTAAAGGAGCAAAATTGTTTAAAATTAGAGGAGGTGTTGAAGAGGAAATGACAACACAAAATGCTTCAAAGCTATGAAGGAGTAAAACAAGAAAGCCAAACAATTTCAAGGAGGCTTTAAGTAGTCGTTTAAAGAATAGAAAAACAAGATGAGGAAAGCAAGGAAAGGAGCTTAGCCAGACATGTGTCCCATTTAATACACAAAAGAAGACAAAACAAGAAAAGCTTTAAAAGCTTTCCAAGGAGCACCAACATTTTAGAGATCAAATTAAAAAAGAAGAGCAAAGTTTCTTATCTTGACAAGTGTCCCACCTACTCTTCCAAGACAAAAGAAGATAAAGCTTTTCTTTAAAAGCTTTCAACTCCAGAAGCAAACATGTAATTCAAAGCTTGGAAAGGAGAGCTTAAGCTTGGACAAAACAACATCATCTTGGTGGAGGCTTGGCACCTAGCCTTAAGTAGAAAAACGACAAAACAAGCTTTAAAGCTTTAAAGAGGGGGCGACAGATATATAAGGACAGTTTCATTTTCTAGAAGGAAAAAGTAGACAACTCCATCTTTTGATTTCCTAGGCCGATTCTTCCTTTAGTTTGCTTAGGGTTTTGTCTAGTTTTTCTTCTTAGTTCTACTTTTTTCTTTATTTTGTTGCACATTTATTTCTTGTTTACTTGTTGTTCTTACTATTTCTCTAATTTTTATTGCTTTATTTTGCATTTAGTTTTTTGTGCTTAAATATTGTGTTGAACCTTTGTTATTTAGCTAATATATGGTATTGTTTTCTTTTTCCAGCCCTTTAGTTGTGTTCTTTTTTATTTTTATTGTTAGTTTATTGTTTTATTTAAAATAATTTCATTATGTTAGTTTAAATTATGCTTAAGTAGGAAAATATTGATGGAATTTTAGATGAATAATTGTGAGAATTAACTTGGAATCAATTGGGCTTTGTGATTTAGGTTAGGATTGAATTGGAATTCTAATTAATTTACTTGAATTATGGATTAATTCTTAGGATTGTCCATCCTAAGTTTAATTTCTAGTTTAATTGCTAGTAATGAACTTATGATATGTAATAGTCCTAGTGATTTATATAAGTAGCGATATCTAATTGAATTTGTTAATGAACTTAATCAACTTAATCTAGGATTCCAGTTCTCGGGATTACATAGTCCGAGCTTGTATGCCTATGGCTTAGGCTAGTCATTCCCTAGTATGTTAATTATGTCATGCTGTTAAATTTAGAGAGCTTGTTATAGGTTTTCCCGTGGTTAAATGTAAGTTTTCTATGGTATAGGACTTATCTAAAATTGGTGGAATACATGATTCAAGAGCATGTTTGAATTAGTTAGCAGTTCTTTATGAGATTGACCATAACTTGCCCTAGCTATAAGGTTAAGATTAGTAAGGTATCTTATTATCTGGTGAGCTGATGATAGCTCTCACCAATTTTTTAACGCTATTGTGGGGGAGCTGATGCTTGTATTTTGGTTGTTTCTAGTATTGTTTTTATTTTTATTTTTATTTTTTTCTTTTGATCATATTATCTTTTATTTGTTTTGTTTTAACGGCTTTTTTAGATTTTCATAATCTTTTTATAGTATGGATCATTATTACTATGATTTTCATTCCAATTTTTCTTATTATTACTCTTTTGATAATGACTTTTAATTTCCTACTACTTATAGATTAAATCATCAAGTGGCGAATTTCACACCCTTAACTGCACCAGTACCAATGAATGAACAACATGCTAAGATGTGTGAGGTTTGCTCATTTTTTAGTTATCCTTTTTGTATGTGTTTTGTTTTATAGGATAAGTAGTACATGTTTAATTCTCTACTAAGCTACTACCAAGATCAGTCGTACTTCTAGCCTCCACCTTCACCTATATCTCTACCATCGCCACCACAAGCTAATGGGAGGTCCTTAGACGAGATCGTAATGAGTTTAGTGACAAGCACTCTTCAATTCTAACAGGAAATGAGGAGCAACTTAAAGAACTTAGGAGATCAAGTGAGCCAGTTGGCAGACATGGTTCAGAGCATAAAAGCCCAAGTGTCTACAAGCGTTCTTAACCAATAAGAGAGCGAAGTTGAGGAGATATGTACTATTCCATCAGAGTGTGGAGACCAATGGGAGAACCTAAGACCATAAGCGGAAGAGCAAGAGAAGCTAGAGAGGAAGAGTCACTTGCTCAGGAAAAGAAGGAGGGTGCACAACCTCCTAAGGTAAGTGAAACAATTCATGTTATTACTAACTAAATTTCACTTCCTTTTCTTAAAAGTTTGAAGAAAGAGGAAGAAGAAAAGAAGAGGAGCAAGCAAGAGACACAAGAAGTTAAGTTTTTAAAAGAGTTATGGGTGAGCAAGCTGGAGGTCAAAGATGGCAAAAAGGATGAAGAGTCTCCACACCCTTTGGCAATCTTGTTACGGATACCATCCTTAGAGAAAGGAGACAAGCATACTGGCGAGTGGACCTTGGAATTTCATGGCCAAATGATGCAGTTCCCTACCTCCAAAACTATGCCACATCCAATTTTAGAGCCTTCCAGGGAAGCTACTCTAGGTCATTTATGAGTTTGAGCATGTTTCCTGTTGGGATCAAACATTCATTTGATAATGGATGATGTAAATATCAAGGGGTCAAG
>JAOXYD010000136.1:10527173-10537944 GCA_028565735.1 Pinacopodium congolense
ATGGGTTTTTGATTTCAAAGTCGTTGGAGTCAAGATTTGATTTCAGGACTGAAATCTAATTTGACTTTTCGACCATAATATTGTTCTTTATTTAAGAGAGTCTGTCATGACCATAGTATTGTTCTTTGCTTATCCCAATCTTTTTGAATGTGTATGAAACATTTCAAACACTTCCAAATAAATGTAGTAGGATTTATCAAGTGTGAATTGGGTTATTGAATAATAGAATTTAAGATTGAGCATAATGCATTCCAAACATATATACAGTTATGTCCTAAAATATATTTTATATGATTTGTTGATATACAAATTGAAAAATTTGCAAATGGTTAAAGAAAATATTATAGTGCCTGCTATATTGTCTTGGTTGTGGATAGATAGGCATGCTTATAGGGTTATAGTGCAGCTGCTACACTTAGATACCACTGGTGTCCATAGTTTGATACCTTCGAGTATCGACAGTTTGATATTTTCAGATATCTACAACACTCGTTATTTACATCTATAGGAAATGTACAGGCTTAACACAAAAAATAAAATAAAGAGATATAGATAAGAAATATAGTATGACAACATAAATAATTGGTATATGAATGGGCATTTATATTTATATTGATAATTTGTATCATTGAGTGTTGAATATCAATGTTCGAGTGTTGAAAATGAATTTATGATATATGAATAAAAAATACATTGAAGCATGTTTGCATTATTTATTTGATTAATTATGTCATTCTTATTTAAATTTGTATGATGTTCATGAATGTATGTACTTGACGGATGACTGCTATGAGTAGTCATCCAAATTAAGTTTTTCCCCACTAAGCTTTCAAGTTTAACATCCACATAGGTCCAAATCATATGAGTGAGGTGTAGGGAATGTTTGCAAGGACCAAGGTCAATCAGTAGAAGAAAAAATGTACTTTTGGAATACGTTTTTTGTTACATCTAATTATACATGTAATAGTTGAAGGAACTTGTATATTTTCTTTTGGATTATAATGTAAATGAACAAAAAAATTTTTTTACTACTCTTAACTGACAATGTTAAGTATCAGGAAGTTTTGTATTGTAATTACATGTTGGTTGTCTTATGTGTAGATGATCTTATATGTGGATGGTTGTAGGTTCCATATAGGGGGTGTTACAATTATTACCTTGCATCCCTTACGGTGCTCCAATGGAGTTAACCTATTCTCTCTCATTACTAACTATCAAGAAGCACTTTGTAGTTACATAACTCCCTTGACTACATAACTCACATCTATGTTGTACTACATTTAGCGATTGTGATGAAATAGCCAGCAACTTGTTTAATTGTTGAGGCAATACTGACATTTGAGTTTGTAAGGCAGTCACTAAATCTATAGCAATAGCACCATTTTATTCCCTTAGAGGCAGTTGCCTACTCCTTTCTATAGTTCACAAGTAGCTGTTATTGGCCATCTCCTTTAGCAAGTCATGTGTTGTATCTACTGTCTTTCACATCAGAAATATCCTAGTTGTTGCATCTATTACATCTCTTTTTTATGTATTTGTCTAGTATAAAACGCTTACAACAAAAATTGTCTTAGTAGATTATAATAAGGGAAACTCCTTTAACTCTTCCATGTCTCATATAAAGACTCACCTTCACTCTAATAATTTTTTTTTATTTCCTTGATAATTCTAGTGGTCTTTCTCAGTAGAAAATACTTATTTAAAATGGCTTGTGCTGGTTGATCTTATGTAATAACATGTTATGAACTCAGAGAATTTAACTAAGTCTAGACTCTATCCTTCAAGGTGAATGGGAATAGCCCCATTCTTACAGTGTTTTTTGATAGGCCATTATATCAGAATGTGTCACATATTTCTAAGAAGTTGGCCAGGTGGGCGGTCGGATCTTTATTGGTCAAACCATATAATTGGATGTTCATCTACAACATGTTCAATAATGCTGGCTTAATCTCGAAATTATTGGCTTATACTTGGAGTCTTATGATACCTTATTGATTGGAGTTTAAACTAGGCCTCATGAAGCTTATGAGAGTTCTTTAATGTTTGCCTTGATTTCTATCTTTGGCCATTGTTCTTTTTATAGATTCTTGACACTTCACTTTTTGAAGTTCTCTTTTGTGCTTGGTGATGTCTAAAAATTCAACGTCCTCCAACTTTCTTGAGTTTCTAGTTACTTTTGTGTTCATACATCTACAATTACATAAGAAAATTACCAAAAATCCTTAAATCAAAAGAATTCAAATTGAATAAGATGTTAAAATTATACTCCTTAGCAATGACGTCAAAAACTTGTTAGTCGCTAATCTAATTACTAACTTGTTTTACACTAACACTCCAAGTGAACGAGTTGTAAACTTGTAGTATACACAGATATCATCCCACAAAGATCGAAATTAGCCACCCTATTAATTTACTTATACTTTGTTTAAGCATCATGTTCAAATCTATTCAAGAAATAAAACTAGAAAAATAAACTAAAGGTAAGATTATCAATGCAGTCAATATCAAAATAGTAAACTGGAACTTGAAAAAAATCAAGATTGAAAACTAGGAAATATTGTTATCCATATTTTCCTCTTATTTGATTGATTCAATTTATGCTTGGCCCAAGAATTTCTAATATTATGACTACTCTCTTTCAAGATGTAACTAAGTTTCACCCTTTAAATTACTTAGGTAAACCCTATGATCTTTCAACATATAACGTCTTTCATAAAAATTCAACTAGTTATGAAGCAATCTTATATGTAGTATATTAATCTATTAAAATCTCTTTCTAATAAATTAAAATACTTGTTATTTATAAGTCTATTAAACATCAACTCTTGTTGTACATTTAATATAGGTTACTAAGGAGCCATTTGTTTGAGCTTTTGGTTATGGTTGTTGTATTTTTGTATTGAGTTTTGTATATTTTTATAGATTTTTGTGTTGTTTGTCTTAATTTTTGTGCTGTATTAGTGCGTTTTTTTTCAATTTCTGTGATGTTCTTTATTGATTTTTATGTTTAAAAAAATCCAAAAACCAAATATGAAAATGAAATCATTTTCAAACGACCCCTAAGCTCACTCTTTTGATTTATTGTAAAGTTTATGTTCAATAAATAACATAAACATCTATTACATTGAATCATTAAACATGAGTACACAAATAGTTGAAATGATAGTTCCTAAAATAAATTTAGCTATTCATAACATCAATAAGATCACAAATAACCATGTTCTCCATAAAGTGAAATATATATAGAGAAATAAAAAGTAACAAGTCACTAGACTAGAAAATATGAAAATCTGTAGAACTCTTGAGATTTTGAGCGTGATGCTGTGCTCTTCAAGCCTTGGAATGTCTTCCTTGGCTCAAGGTAAGGCCCTGTTTGATGACGACTGCTCCCTTCCTCCTTCTGACTGCGATCCCTTCTTAGGTTTTATTTTTTTCCTTAAACATGTTGAGAAAAAATTTCAAGTTGAACGGTAACATAAGTGAAGAGAAGGCTATGAGCGTAGAGCGAGAGAGCCACGGACGTGGTTCATAGAGGCCACACCTTAGCCTCTAGGCCACAAGCGTGGCTATGTAGCCATTACCTGAGTTTTCTTTTCTTCTTTCTTTGGCTTTCCTACTCCTTTTCATGATTTTTGTTTACACCTAAACCACGTCAAACAAAAGCTTCCAATAAGATACTTTAATACAATAATTAAACATTGAAAACATAAACAGGTTAAAAATACAAAAAAACCTAAATTTACAAAAAACACTGAATTAACATCCTAAATACTTAGACAAACTAATGTCTAAAACAAAACTATCACTGAACCCATTTGTTACGTGGCATTTACATAGCACTTATAAAATGCATATATTTATTTATCTTTAAATGTCATATGGTATGTAAGACTCATTGTAAACGTTGACCAATAGTGCCATATGGTAATTAATGGCTCTTGTTAACAAAAATGAGTCCATGGTTATTTTTGAATATTTTTGAGATGTTAGGGATATTTTTAAATATTTCTTAAGTTTTAGGATTCTTTTTAAATATTTTAAAACGTTAAGATCTGACTTAAATATTAATTAAAATTTTAAAGTAAAAAAAACATTTTAAAGATTTAGGCTTTTTTCTTTAGAATATGGCATTAATCTTATATAAAAGATCTTTATCTTTTTGTATGTTCTTTTACCTATAAAAACAAAGGATATCTTCCATTATATACACATCTTAAAATCGATAGATCAATGAAAATTATGTGATTCATTTATAGCTTCTCTCTTATATACTCACTACATTGGCACTTTTTCATTCAATTATCAATCCTATTCACTTGCAGCGTAGCTAAGACTCATGTGAACAAAAATACAATAAGAAAATATACAGTGGTTATATTGAATCTAAGATGATTTATTTGAAGCTATCGATATATACATGTAGTTAACTAACAACTCTTATAAATCATTTTACACTTTCAAACTTCTCGAATTCTTCGGTATTTTTGTCTCACTTTAAATTGTTTGTCGTGCAAACAATAAACTTGTTATAAAATTAATTTCAACGAAAAATTTATAATATGATATGGTATTTGTTTTTTGGTAAGTACATTGATTCACTTTTTTCATTTTAGTGTCGTGTGAAAGTCAATTGCCTTAATTTTACGTATTTGTCTTGAATTCAATCATAATTTGATTACTTGATCTCACGTTGGTGATGATTTGTTTATGGAAAAATTATCTAGGGTTTATGATGTTTTTGAAGTGTCGAACGTTGTTGAAGACTTTAACGAAATGTCAGTTTTTTTTTTATGAACTTAAGCGAAATTTCAACTCTTCCTGATATAGAAGCGTTAGTAGAGATGGACACGTAAGCTTGTCCTTCTTTTCGATTGAAATAATGTTAACTGTTTTATTTATACAAGTTTGACAAGGTTTCTATAACTAATTTAAATATCAATTAACATAACTACATAATTATTTTCACTTATAAATAAATTTATCCTTGAATTTAGTCAAACAAAGTAAAAAAAATAAAAATGAATATATATATGTATGTATAACATCTGTCCAAATCTAAATTAGATGAGTGATTCAATATGAATTGCAAATTTTGAGCTGATTAAATTTATTGTTAGTTACAAGTTAAAGTTTTTGTAAAATATCCTAAATATATTATTGTGACAAAGTCTAGTCTATTGGTGGAGATGATAGAGGCTTCACTTTCCATTGAAATTCTGTGTGGACTCCCTGGTAGCGAATTGCATTAACAAGAATTATGCTGGCGTTGACTGGGCCTGTAGAGCTAACTATTACAAACTATATTGTTTAACCTTATATTGCTTGACCAAAGATATGAGAGATCTCTGACAATTTGTGGAAGAGAAAGTGCATCAGTCACCTCAGAGTCCGTGGTGAAGTGACTAAGAGAGTAGTAAAATTCTAAAACATTATCATCCTCACAAATGGAGAGTCTAGAGGACCTGAAACCGAAGACGGTATCCAATGCCCTCTGGAGAACCAGAGAATCCTCCCCACACCCCATCGCACTAGTAGTCTAGTACACTCGATGCCCTTTCATCAGTGAGGTTTTTTTCAGGGTACAATAATTCAGTGGCCATGAAGAAACTGACACAATCTTTGTCCCCTGGAATGAGAAACGATACAAACTTTCCATGCTTTTTTACAAGAAAGTGTAGTGTACCATTTCGCCCTCAAATATTGGGGGCCCAATTATTAGGTTTTCTTATGTGAGTCCAAATCCCGGGGAGGACAAAGTGGGCTCATTTATTGTTCTTAGTATGATAATAATTGGGCCCAAATTGACACATGCCGACAACACAATAGACACGAGATTGCGTTTGACACATGCCCAAAGTTTAAAAAACGTTGCTTTCGTGAAGGAAATTAAGTTTCTCCAGGACACCAATACCAGAATAGAATATACAGAACCAGAAATTTAATCTAAAAAAAAATTCCATCCAAATTTACCCATCACGTAGAAATCGGAATTGCATATTAGAAAAAGAAACAATTTACGAGCGTGCCTAACTGGTCCTTTCCAAGACTTGGGGATAAATTCTTAGGTGTTTCAAACCAGAAAAGCTACCAAAAATTGAAATTTTTTTTAATGATTCTCCCCTATACAGCTTGAAGAAAGTGTTCTTTTTATTGAAGCCTCAAGAAGAAGCTTCCCTTTTTGGCTCAACTACGAACAAAGCTTCAAGATCCGGGGGGTGAAAGTACCCATCTTTGGGAAAACCCTTCTTCTTCACATAAACTGGTTTCTTCTTTGGTGCCGGCGGACACGCAAACGCTGCCGGAATCCTAAACTCGCCGTGTCTGGGCGTTCTCCATCCTTCGTTCACTTCCATTTCCAAGCTCAGAACAACTGAGAAAGCATGAGCACACATTATATATATATATATATATATTACAAGCTTGTTGGGGAAGGTGCTCTTTGACTTATCCAATCTTGTGGAGGAAGGAACTGAAGCAAAAATTGGAGTCAGTGGCAAGCCTTTGTCTTGATGACCATGCTGTTATGCGTAAGCATTTATGGGCGCGAGCGGAGCTGGATTTGAATAAGGATCATGTACACGTGTAAAGTGATTGACTTTTTACCATAATTACGAGTAAACTCACACAACTGAATCCTAGGCCTCTGGGCTCTAATTCTGACATAGTATCTTTCTTTTGGGCCTAAGCTCAACATGTATGGCTTTGGACCGCTCGGATTGGTTGCTTCTTGTATTTCCTTCCCTGTAAGTGTAACACGCTAACAGCAGCTTGTTGACGTCGGGGACTGGCCAGAGACCCCTGTTGTAACAGTCGCCGAGACTATGCCGTTCATATCGCAGATTCAGAGACAAACAGATTACAATTTCTTCCCTTCATCTACTCCCATCGTCATCGACAATGGCGCCTCCTATTTCCGCATCGGGTATATCAACCTTCTTCTTACCTAAACCTAACAAACCCTAACTTTACCTTTAATTTGTTGATCAATACACGTGGTTTTGCTTTCTGCTCGTAATTATTGTTTCTTTTTTAGATGGGCCGGAGAGACCGATCCGCGGGTTATCTTCCGCAACATTGTACAGAGGCCACGGCACAAAGCCACCGGTATACTCACCTTCTTTGTTACCCCCTTTTGCTGTTTCTTTTTTTTTTTCCTCCCCTTAATTGCTTTCTGGTGTCTATTTGGCTGCTTATGAAAATTGGAGGAACTAATGTAACTGATTTCCTACTTCTTTCTCTCTCCGTTGTTATGTCAATGATTGATGTTCTCCTCCAGACCCAGCTTATTTTGTCTGGAATACGTCTTGGCGTGGTTCATTTGTGTCTATATACACTGGTCAATGTTATTGTTTGCCGTTTATGGTAACCTACGATTAGGTCATTCTACGTAGCTAAATTTATTGAATTTATTGGTTTGTTTAGGTGAAACTGTGACCATAGTTGGTGATCATGACCCTGCATTATTGAAGTACTTTGACTGCACTCGCTCGGGGCCTCGATCTGCTTTTGATAGCAATGTTGTTTACCAATTTGAGATAATGGAATACGTAAGCTTTAAGCTTTTTCATATCAATATGGGTGTGATCTGTTATTTTTTAGTTCTTTCTCTCTTTATCCTTATGGCAAGGGTGGTACAGATTGCGTCAGAGTTAAGACCATAAGTGAGAAATACAGTGTGAACCGTTGGTTTGTGTTTTTGAAGTCTGTCCAGGATAGTGCTTCCCCTAACGGATTCTTTCATTTGATAGATCCTTGACTTTGCTTTTGATCGGCTTGGAGCAAATGGTTCACAGGTAACATGTAGAATTTTTTTAAATCATGAAAATTTCACATTATTCTGGAAGATGCTCTGTAGGTTTGATGTTACCTTGGATCAAATTGCCATGGGCTCGGTGGATTTTGAATCTTATTTAGTTTAATGTTGTATTATAGCTTTCTTGTAGTGTGCAGTGCAAGACTCTAGGCATTTGTTAATACATTGTTATTTACATGAATATATTATGTGACATGGTCATGATCTTTTCTTTGTTGATCTTCTTATTACTTGAGGTCAGGACAGATTGATCATCCTATACTGATGACAGAATGCGTATGCAACCCAGTTCATTCCCGCAGTAAAATGGCAGAGCTTCTTTTTGAAACCTATGGAGTTCCATCTGTCGGTAAATATTTGTCCTTCATTTTGAGAAGATTTCAGGCATCCTTTAAGCTCACAATATTTTGTTCCTACATTACTTATAAATGGTGAACCAAATTAATCTATTATTTTAAAATTGTGATAGCATATGGTGTTGATGCTGCATTCAGTTATAAGTATAATCAGCAACACGGTGTCTGTGATAAAGATGGGCTTGCTATTTGCCCAGGATTCACTACAACTCATGTTATTCCAGTATGTTTTCCTACCCATATTCTGCTTAGTTCAAGTACATAAATTTGCCAGAAATTGGGTAGATTGGAAGTTTGTTATTATGTAAAATGTCCTCTCTGTGTTATGTGTCATTTCTGTAACGTATGCTAGTTAGTTGATATCATCCGTTGCTCAACTTGTTGGAATGTGATCTAAAATTTTGATTATATTACTCTGCACCTTTTTCTGGCTATTTGGATTGTATCTCCATTTGGACCTCATGCAATTTCCTTCTGGGACTATTATCATTCTCTTAGTATTTTTTCCACCATCTTCAGAACTGAATTAGATAATTTAGTCTAGTTCAATTATTAGCTATTAATTAAGGTATGTTTTGTTATCAGTTTATTGATGGAGAGCCTATTTATAATGGATGCTGCCGAACTAATATTGGAGGATACTATGTCACTGATTATTTGAAGCAACTTCTTTCACTCAAATATCCTCACCACCTGTGAGTATATATATCTAGAGGGGTTCTGGTGCAATCCAAGTACATCAATTTAAAAAATTTCTTTTTTATGTTTAATGTGCTCCTCCAGTAATCGGTTAACATGGGAGAAGGTTGAAGACTTAAAGATGGAACATTGCTACATTGCACCAAATTATGCTTCGGAGGCTCGATTATTTCAGGTAACTAGCTTGGATGTTTTTTTTTCCTTTTATCTTAAAATTTATGTTGACTATTAAAATTATGCTACAGAAAGGTACCAAGGAAGCCGAAGAAAAAACCAGGTGTTGGCAACTGGATTGGACTCCACCACCAGTTGAGGAGCCTCCTTCTGAAGAAGAGATTGCTAGAAAGGCAGCCATAAAGGAGAGACAGGGTCAACGACTGCGAGAAATGGCAGAGGCAAAGAGGTCATCTAGGATAAATGAACTGGAGAATGAGTTGCGTGGTCTGGAATTCCTTTTGCAGCAGCTTGATCAAGTGACAGAGGATGAGGTCCCTTCCTTTCTGAAGGAGACTGGTTATGTCTCTAGGCAGGATATAGAATCCTCTGTGGCAAAAATAATGCAGTCTTTACGAAAAGCAAAAGGTGAACCTAAAGGTGAACAATTTGAAGTTGAAGAGAAGACTGATTCTATTACAAATGAAAAGTATCCTCTCGTTAATGTTCCTGATAACATGCTGACCCCAGAGCAGGTATGTTTTCTTATCAATTTGACTAATTCTGTATTGCTTGTTTGGAACGCTGTTCAATTTCTTGTTATAATACTATATACCCCTTGTCCCATTGCATTACTTTTGATCTCCTCAAAAGCAGTTTATTGCTGTTATGATATTCTCTTCCCTACAAATATGCTATATTCACGGCCAATGTTACTTCTTTGTCAGTTGAAGGAAAAGAGAAGACAGCTGTTCCTTAAAACAACATCTGATGGTCGACAGCGAGCTAAACAGAAACGTTATGAAGAAGAATTAGAACGAGAAAGAAAAAATCAATTAGATGAAGCAAAACGGCTGTATGTGCCTAGTTGCAGATGGTTCTTTCAGTTTATCTGACATGATTTGTTGAGAATTATTTAGGTTTTATGCTTCTGTCAAAGTAAAAACAAGACAATATTTCTTTATACTGTATTTATCAACAGAGGATCATTTAGAAACCATTCAACTTGTTACTGATAGTTGCCCCTGTTCTTAGTGTTTCCATTCTCTATAATGCAGAGAGAACCCAGAGCTTTATTTGGAACAAATGCGAGTTAAATACAAGGAGATATCTGAGAAAGTTGAGCAGAGAAAACGACTCAAGACAAATGGGAATCATTCAAATGGAAATGGTGTGTCTGGTGGTGTTGGTCGTGGTGAGAGATTGAATACTGCCCAGCGGGAAAGGATGCGCCTCTTAACAACGGCAGCCTTTGATCGAGGTAAAGGTGAGGATACCTTTGGGGCCAAAGATGAAGATTGGCAACTATACAAATTAATGAGCAAGGATAATGATGATGATGATGAGGGACCTGACGAGGATGAAGTAGAGCTTGCCCGCATTGCTTCTAGGCTTCAGGTGAGCTTATGCATTTGTTTGTCTTGACATTTATTCGTATTACACTGTTGACTTTTCTAGGCACCTGGTTTACTAGATTTGCTATTGCAGGAGATTGACCCCGCTTTTGTTCCAAAGCAAGAAGTAGGATCATCTCAGCCTGCTGCGGAGTTACCACGGACTCGCCCTCTGACCAAACAAGATTTCCAAATTCTGCTAGGTGTGGAAAGGTTTCGATGCCCGGAAATTCTATTCCATCCCAACTTAGTTGGAATTGATCAGGCTGGACTAGATGAGATGGCTGGAGTCTCAATAAGGAGGCTTCGATTCACTGATGACTCTCTGGTGGAGAGATTGACGAGTTCCATTTTAT
>JAOXYD010000136.1:10597632-10610921 GCA_028565735.1 Pinacopodium congolense
AGGGTCCCCACATGAAAACATGGCCAATATTAATGGACATATGCATCAAATCTTTGTTTTGATAGATCGAATTTCCACCATCGATTCTACGAATGTACGTCGATACTTGTAATGGATATTTCGATATCTAAAGTAATGGTACGAAGTTAGGATATACATATGATTTGATGCCTTGAATACTCCGGTTATTGACGATTGTTGCCTCAGCCGCATAATGCAATAATTTTAAAGCTATTCTCGTCGTGTTAGCTGACTATCTGTTGTCGGTTACAGCATTTCGATGTCGAGATAATAATTTGCATCTCGTGTTTGATCAACAAAAAAATTTCCTTTTCCTTTGATGAAGATAAACATATGCATTTCATTCCAGAGGCGTCGGCCAAACGTATAACGATATTACAATTAAATTTAATCGTTTGGCCAATGTCTTTTGAAAAAATGATTACATACAGTGAAAAAAAAAAGGCAGCTCGGGCTTATGTCATTTTCCACTGGTCAAAAGTACAATGATTGAGGGAAAAAAATTCAGGACACTATAGGTTGGTTGGTCGTGCTCTAACTTATAATGCATGGATCAATGACTTAGGGTGGTCACGTATCTTCCAATCTTTGTAACCCAATCATTCATGGCGATTGGGCTGTTCATTTACATTACAACTCAAGTGGTGGTACGTTTAGTCACCAATTAGCAAATTAATTTTATTTTAGAGAATAGCTGACGCTCGATTTTTAACGGAGATTGATAACAAGGTACCATATAATAAGTGATTTCGTATCAATTCGTAGACTGATAATTGGATAAGAATCATCTGATTGGACGGCTTTAATACCACCCGTCCGCTATATATATATATATATATATATGTAAAAATGGAAATGATAAAAAAGAATTTATTAGTTTTAAAAGAATATTGTTGGAAAGAAAATTTTAATTTGGAACTATATTATGTTGTTAATTCCTTTCTTTGATGGTATCTTTTATCAATAGAACGATTTTTTAAATTTTATCTGGGGAGGTTGTGAATTTCTCTCTTATTGAAACACTAAATCTAATAGTTATAAGATTCACTATGGTGCAACAGATTACCAAAATCAGGTCCTGTGGCGTGCAAACACTGGGTAAAGAGAAGACTGGCTAAGATTTAAGAAAACTTCTTAAATGAAGGGACATCTTATAGAGGGACTACACTAAACTGACACAATGGATCCTCATCCAAGCTTCTTTAATATGGTCGGCAATAATATCGGACACGCAGAGAAGCTAGCAAGGAGAGAATAACTACTTGGATAACGACAAATGGGAATTAAAGTCGAATTTCAATTTTTTGTATTAATTATAAGTGGATAAATTGTTAACATTGTCATTGAGATGTCTGAAAAAGAAAACCGTGTCCCATGATGCTGTCCCATATATTTTTCTTTTCTCCATTGAAATAAGAAGCTGTGTGGTCCTACACCTGAGGTGCGGTAAACCAATTTTCGTTGTTGCTGTCTCCTCTTAAACCCAGTTGCTTCTGCAGCAAACAACACTTTTTCATTTTTTGATGTATACACCACATCATTCAGTATTTGCATTGATTTGTTTAATTTGGGTTGCTGAAAAGGTAATGGACTAATGCAATACTGATATTCTGAGGGGTGATACCCTACTATTTATGACCAAACGGCTTGTAATGTGCCCATGATATTTAGCATGTCACCGATTCAGCCAGTCACCATCCACCTCCAGGGTGGTTAAACAACAGAAACTTCGGATTATATCAGGGGAATATGAAAATAACAATAAAAATATGGTGAGCTAGAAAGTGTGGCATTAACCGGCCTTCAATGCAAGCCAAAGGATTTTTGGCATTTCAAAGCTGAATTTTGTTAAGATTTTTTGAGTTATTTAGGATTGCTTTTATTTTTTTCTGATTGTTTTTCTATTTTTATTTTTTTATGTTTCTATTTTATTTATTAAAAATGAAAATTTGATCGACATTTATAATAAAAATAAAAAATAAAAATAATTTATTAAAATTTATAATAAAAATTAATTTAGTGATAATAATTAAATATAAAATAAAATTAAAAATTAAAATTAAAATACTCTTGTATTTTAATTTTATATTTGATTACTAGTGACAGGAAACCCATAGAAATATTCAAACACGTAAATGAAAGCTCTTCAAGAATAATTACATCCCATCAATTAAGCCAAGCTGGGAGCATCAAAATGTCCAATCGGAGTCAACCTATTCTTTTTATAGTAGACATTCAATCCAAAAACCAGCTCAAAACACTTATGAAGCCTTTTTCTTGTTTGCCGTAATCGTAGCATCTAGTTTGCAATGATCAATTAATCATCAGCAAGTTGTGAACACTAAACTGAAGATTTGAGGTAATAATGCGAATGCTCCATAAATAGATTCAAGTTAATAGTCCCAATGCTTAAACACTAGGAATTTCTATCATTAGGAGAAAAGGGAAGGGATATTGATGAAAATTTGCAAATAGTTAATGAGTAGAAAGATATCAATGTAAATTCTCAGTTATTTATTTCATCATCTTTTTGTGTCATGGGACATTATTTGTTATGAACGAATTTACGAATACTACCTTTTTTTCTTTTTTCTGTTTGTTCATTAGAAATAGAAAGAGGGTCTACTAAATTTTGAATCTTTATCTAGAAGATCAATCACCCATCAAACCAGACGGCCTAATTATACCTCTATAGCAGTTTAATGATTTCCCATTCCGAACATCAGAATCTTAATATGCAGAAACTACATTAGGAATCACCTTGAGTTTTTCTCGCAGTTTGAGATTGAACCTTAGGCCATATCCATTTCTGTGAAATTTGTGGATGAGTTTCACATCAAAACAAAATAATTTGGTCTATCAGTGTGAATCTTTACCTTGTGTCTGACTTTTGCTATGAGTTGGGTGGAACTTCAAATCATGTCATAAAAAAAGTTGACATTTCTCGTTCAATCCATATTCTGTTATTTTCTTCGTTGCATTTTAGGCCTCCTCTCAATAGTAGGGAATTATATCATATTAGGTGTCCTCTTAATGAGCATTGATTCCAGGCAGAATTGAACATCCTTTCCTTTTCCTCCAGCTTTTACATCTATAATGGAGTGAAAACTTGAACATTTTCTTTCGGCTATATTTATGAGCAGATTCTGTTTGTCGCTATGATTATCCACCGAGGTAATCCTCACTTGGCCCACTATTGCCTTCTCATTTCTTGTTCGGATATCAACTGAATAATTTCCAAATCGCCTATCCTAATTCGTTTCATTATCATAAATTACATTTGCAATGTGTGTACACATCCCTGCTTTGAATAGATGTAACAAAATGATACTATGCCAACTAATATACTTATTTGTCCTTACGTAGTGTCTGTAAGAATTAACTGCCTATCAAATCATGGAGAGCGGCATCTGGCAATTACGCAGCCAGTTTAGTATTAGCTTTTTTTCTGAATGAATGATGAATGCTAGTATCATCGATGGATGACTACTGATAATGTTGCGCGTACCTGTGTCATGTGTTCATGGGAAAACGTGAAATTTTAAGATTTTTTTTTCCTAAAGATTAGTGGTGGGGGAATCTAATTCCCCCATCTAATCAGGATACTAGCTTTTAATTCTGGTTCAAGCAAAAGGAAAGTGCAGCTCTGCTCGCATATATAGATTCATTTTTGCAGCTTTTTACCACCCCCATTAATTAGTTCATCTGCCGTCACCTCTCTTTCATGCATTAAATAATTGATAAGAAGTATCTCACTTTGTATAAGATTCTAAAGGTAGATTCCAAATTATTATTTATTTTAAAGTCTGGTCAATGTGACATCTTATGTTTAAATTCATAGTTATATTAAACTGCATTATCTCCACCGCCGCTTGTAAGTAACGGAAGAAAGGACTTAGGAATTAGGACTGCCAAAGGGGCCATGAGACCATGAGATCTGTTCATTAACAAGATTTTTTTGGACATTTGGGCCGTTCACCTTACAATTTCAATCTCAGGACCACAAAGGCAATTGGGTTCGGTTCTGTAAAGACATGGTAATCATTAGCCCGTAATGGATCTGTTTATGACTTATTATAGTTTAATTAATTAAACATGGGCTGGTCTGGGCTTACCACAAAACAAAAGATGAGAGCAGTTTTATCACCAATATTTCTCAGCGTCACCAACTTCAAAGTTATTCTGCGCTACTAACGAGCATGGCTGGATCTAGAGCCTCACTGGAGCGGGACTCTGTATCATCAGAAGACGACGAACTCTACCCTTTGGCCTCGCCGTCCACCACGTTTGATAGAGATCGACACTTAAAGTTCTTACAGATGATGTATCATATGTTGCCGCATCATTACCAAACACAGGAGATTAATCGCCTCACGCTTGCCTACTTCACTATCTCTGGCCTAGGCATTCTCGGAGCTCTTGATTGCGTAACTCTCTGCTTTATCCTTGTTAAACTCTCTCTGGCGCTTGCACCTTTCATTTGGTTCCTGAGAAATTATTGAATTTGAATTCCTAATATAAACTGGCACCGTTTCAAGTATTTATTAATCATTTAGATGAATGCAATTTGATGATTTAGTTAGTTTATATCAGGCAACTGCTTTTGTTGATAATAAAGTTTACAAAAAAAATAAAAAGGGTTTGGAAATTTGAACCTTTTATGTGGATCGAGACGGAATCTATTGCTTTGGCCGGTGATAAGGTTATTGTTCTATGCTTAAATTTATTGATTCTTGACGCAAGAAGTGATGCAAGCTTGATGGTTTTTGTTTTGTAGATTGACAAGGATGCGGTTGCTAATTGGGTTCTATCCTTGCGAGCTCATCCTGTAGATAAAGATGAATTAAGCAATGGTATAAACTCACTTGTCTGTGGTTCTTGTGTGATTTGATTGGTGTGCAATCATAGCATTATATGTTTCTGTTCCTTTTGTTGTCATGCGGAATATTGGTGTTGCTATGCTTCAGATTATGTCTTTTCTTTAGCTACCTATCATAAAGGATTAAAGACTCAGCTATTAACTACTTGCAGGTCAATTCTATGGTTTCAATGGTTCCCGATCTTCTCAATTTCCCTCAAACAATGATGGGGTATGGTGGAGTTGAACTGCTCCATGATCTCCCGCTTGTACCTACATGTTCTTATTTTCCTTTTGTAAGAAAGGAAACTACTTAAACCTGGGTAACTTTAACCATGACTATCCTGTTTGACCTGGCTTTAGGTTCTGAGTCATAACCATAGTCATTTGGCTAGCACTTATTGTGCAATAGCTATACTAAAGACTATTGGCTATAACCTGTCAAATATGGACTCCAAATCCATGTTGATGTCAATGAGAAACCTTCAGCAGCCTGATGGAAGGTATGCTTTAAGGTCTTCAACTATATAATCAGCATTTTTATAAATGTATTTATATACTATCTTTTACCTTTAATGTCTCTTCTCTCTTAGCCATGTACATACTTTGATATTGTCATTACATTTTTACCCAATGTAAGCGAAAAAGTTGTATAAGTTAGTAATATATGGTTCAGTTCAGACAAAACTTGGATACCTTTCAATTGATGCTATGCAATGAATCTATCTGATCTTTTACTTCCATCTTGCAGTTTTTTGCCCCTTCATATGGGAGCAGAGACTGATCTTCGATTCATATACTGTGCTGGTAATAACATGATTTGTGATGGAATGTTATGAAGATGTTTAAAACTGATGTAACATTCTTAAAGCTAATCCTCTCAGCGGCCATCTGTTTTATGTTGGAGGATTGGAGTGGCATAGACAAGGAACAAGCAAAAAATTACATCTTAAAATGCCAGGTAACGATTTCTTTTTGGTTCTATCTTAAATTATTTTCATTTAGTCTCTTTCTTTTCCCTTTTCCTCTCTTGTGTTTCTGGATTCACTTCATGTTCTCTTATGAATGACTTGTTCTATGAAGAGTTTTATTTAATTATATATTGGTCATGTGCAGTCCTATGATGGTGGCTTCGGAATGGTTCCTGGTTCAGAATCTCATGGTGAGTTGAAAAGCATTATGTATGACACCTAGTATGTACTCTAATTTGTACGTCTAGAGGGTAATATCATGATTGTGGCGTACATACAATCTCTTCTGCTCAAAGTGATTTCTTACTGTATTACTCATATTAATTCTTTCTACGAGCGTGATTATTTTGATGTTATTTACCTATGATGTTCCTTTTAGTTGACAGGTGGGGGAACCTTCTGTGCAATTGCATCTCTTCGTTTGATGGGATTTATTGAAGATGATTTTCTGTCTACAACTGCATTACCTTGCATCATAGACATCCCATTGCTGTTGGAATGGTGCTTGCAGGTTGATAATATTCTTTTGGTCTGCTACATCTGCATATTTTACTAAAGCTTGAAATACTGGATCAGAAAACCATGGATTTAAAAATTCAGAATAGAAATATGCATGGACAGATAATATCTAAAGAGCTATCCAAATTAGTAGATGCTTTTGGAGCTTGTATACTTCATTACTATAGGCTTCTGCTTGCTACAGTTGTTAATCTGACTAATTTTTTATCTGCCTCAGAGGCAAGCAGCTGATGGGGGATTTCAAGGGAGACCAAACAAGCCTAGTGACACATGTTATGCATTTTGGTAAGTGCAAATATCTTGAGGACATATTATTCAATAGATTTCAAAGTTTTTCTTGATGCCCTGCTAATGGTTATGCATATCTACAGGGTGGGTGCAGTTTTAAGGATTTTAGGAGGTCACGAATTGATTGATGGTAGAGCATTACGTGGATTTTTGTTAACTTGTCAATCTCAGGTGCTAATGCTTCTACTGTTGATCTCACATTTGGTTGATATGTGACTACTTAAGTGATTCATACTGTTGATTTATTGAAGCAATGATATGTTCGATCCTTAAAATTATTGAAGAATGTCCATGCAACCAAACTACAAGATATTTTCTATACAACTATTAGAAATGGAGCCAAAAGAGAATATGAAGCTTTAAGTGCTGTTGCGATTACCTTTGGTCTGTTATGGGAAGTGTGTTGTGTTGCTCTCTTGACATATTTCTTGACATTCCAGAAACTAGTAGGAATTTATTGAATCCTGATTTCATTTGTTTAATTTTTCTTGTACTAGTATGGTGGTTTCAGTAAGTTCCCAGGTGATCTACCTGATCTGTACCATTCATATTATGGATACACTGCATTCAGTCTATTGGGAGAACCTGGCCTTAATCCTCTTCTTGTTGAACTGGGATTAACAAATATTGCTGCCTTGGGAGGAAATTGAAATGATTTGCATTCTTTGGTTTTCAAATGCCATCTGAATTTGCACTGCCAGATTGTCGACGGTTGCTTGTGTTCGCTGTTTGTGAAAATGTAATTTACTATGTTGAGTGCAAATTGCAACTTTTGATGGATGTATATCTTGATCAATTAAATATCTGTAATCGGTTTATACTCTCTCATATCAGATGCTTAATACTGTTTGCGGGTTTAGCAAAGAAAAATGACTGTTTTGAGGGGATCGAGATGGCAGACAAGGCGATCAATCACATGCGATTGGAAGCCAGGTCTGCACTTAGAAGTCTTTTAAGGGTGGGGCAAACTGTGCCAATGAGATTAAGCCCAAGCGGTCCTATTGTTTCTGTATTTCCCAATCTCATAGGACTAAGTGGGTGTTTATGGATTGAGAGTCATGGAAAATTTTAATTCTCAGCGTACTGTAGAAGGTATTCATGACCGGATAAAACCATTCGATGAGACATCTCATTAAGCAACTTGGAACCATTTACCCATTTACAGATTGTAACTATAGATTAGCTATCTCCGGTCATGATCTAAGGCACACATTTATGGAGGCACCAAATAATTAACAAGTTGTCAAAACGGCAAATGTTACTAATGATTTTCTCCAGCCTGGAAAGCTGACAGAAGAAGAAAGGTAAAAACTGGCTTCAATCTTTAGTAAGTGACAAGCCTTTTATGGGCTTGAAGTGAAACGACTAAAGAAACAACCATAACAGAATTTGTTATTCAAGCTCGAGAGGGGATCATCTGCAGCTAAAGGAGGGAGACTAACCAATCTCATGAAAATCGAGTTTTAGGGCTTGCGGTTGGTCACATATAAAATTAGGTCAAATTAATCTATCTTTCGTGCATAATTTAACAATTTAATTTGAGACTAACATTCGACAAGCATACCGGTTGAATCAAGTAATAAAGTAGAGTATATTTAAGATTTCGAGTATTGATCTCACGAGAAAGTTTATAGGATGTAAGTATAAGGTCAATGGAATTACAATTATTTAGAGAATATTCAACTTTATGATTTAAGAAATAAATAATTAAAATTTACTCTAAACGATTTTAGAAAAATTCTAATATATTGTAAGAGAGTTACATATTACTTTTTTTAAATTATTCAGTTAAGCTTTAGTAGTTGATGATTTAATTGATGGGTCAGTGATGCTTAATCTAGAGTCTTCTCTAATTCAAGATAGCGCTATGGTTAAGACGCTGACTTATCTCTATTGGTCCTATCTTGGGGTTTGGTTATACCTCAGACTTAGGAAATAGACTTAAAGCTTAGGAAGTCTAGTTCTAATTTATCCTAATCCAAGACTAGTACCCTCATGATTAACTAATTTTGGTTAGTTCATTGATTTAAATTACGTTGTTTATTGACTTTTCTAATAACTTAGGTAGAGATTATCAGATTCTAGATTATCTGATGACAATATCCTAAGTGATCAATTCAGAACAAGTATTAAGTATTCAATAAATAAAGATTAATTCAATAATTATGCATTAATCATAAATTACACAATTAATCATCCATAAAGACATTAAGTATAACAACTTAACTAAAATTAAACATTAAGCATAACAATTAATCAAAGCATATGATAAATGTAACTTAAGCACAATACTTTGATTAATTCAAAATAACAACAATAATACACGAAATTAAGAGTTTATAATGAACCAAATCATATCCGCAGATGCTATTCTAACTTAGAACTATGTGATTACTGCTGTTAGAACTCTAAACAACATGAAAAACTTAAATTACAAAAGAAAGAAATGAAAAACAACATAAGACTACTTTGATATGAACCTAAGGTGTTTTGATCCTAAAACTGATGCTTAAAATGTCTGGGAGAGGTCCCTTTATATCAGGATTGAGCAGCTTCAAGTGGAGGAAGAAGACAAGCCACAAATGTTGAAGATTTAGGTTAGAAATGGCTACTGCACGTGTATTAACAGCACCCTACCATCCAGTAACGGCACCCTATTCAATAATTAACGTGACCCTGGTAGGGCACCATTTTTGGTTGACTTTCAGTTTGAATTTTTACAAAACTTTCATATTTTGACTCCAATTTTCATATTTAATCTCCCTTATTCAAAGTAAACATAATAACACATAAATGGAACATTTAAGAACTAAAATAAGATTAAATTAACATAAAATAACATCCAAAAATACTATAAATTTAAACCCTAACATTTGTAGAAAGTTGGTCTCAAATTAATTACTAAATTGTGCATTAAAAGATAGATTAATTTGAGGTAATTTTGTATATGACCAACCTTAATCAAGTTTTTACCGTTATTGCTAGGGAAATGAATTGTAATATTAAGGTTATATCGGTGTCAGTTATTCTAGAGATTTGTTGTCTTTTTTATTTGATATTTAGATTAGTAGTTTCTTTCTTCTTCTTTTTGTTGTTATATTTATTTATATAGAGAGTGATCTTTTGGTAACTTCTTTTAATCATCAAAAAGATTTAGGGCAATAGAACCATTGCTATGATTGCTAACGGTATGAGATCAAAGTTAATCGGGGTGATAGCTAGACAAATCAATTTGAATATTTTGAAACCTATACCACTCATTTTGATGATTAACATTATTATTCTTAGCTTAATCCAGCTTGTTTTGAACAATCTCTACATTTTCCTAGTCAACAGTATCTTGAGAGTATAGATGAGTGTACCTCTAGTTGGATGGATCATCCAAATTATTCTTAGTTTAATAAGACTGCATTCATTTCACATTTAGAAAATCCTTTTCACCCTAAGCATGATTAAAGAACCATGGAGGAAATTTTAGAATCAATTAGGGAAATTGATCACATAGAGTCAATTGAGCTACCAAGTGAGGGTGTTGAGTCAACATCGACTTTAAGTAACCCAATTGTCGAAACTGTTGACTGTGACCATCATTTTCGGGTCATTGAAAATTAGATAAATGAAAAGTCCAAGATGGCATCCGAGAGCATAGATTTCATATGTATTTCAGCTTTTGATTAGAAGTTGAATACATAGAAATTTTACCAAGATGCTTTGAAAATGGTAAGACTTGTGAATTCAGGACTTTTTTAATTGGTATAGGAATCCTTCCAAAATTGGTTTGTCATTATTCAAAGGATGAGGATGAGAAATTAGTTGTTGGACCTAAGCTTAGGTTGAAAATTCCCTATCGTTAAGGTCTATCTAAAAGACCTTAAAGAAGCGCTTGTTGGGAGGCAAACCAACTGTAAAAGTAGGATATCATATGCTTTCAATAAAATAGTATGCCTTTTACATGATTTTAGTGTGTTTTCTTTGAGTGTGTTTTGGCGTATTTGTTTTTAGTTTTTTTTTGTGTTTTCTTCTGTTCCTGGGGCTTTGATATTTTGTTTGTAATTTTCAGATAGCTGCAATTCACATCAACGGAGAGCTTTCATGATCACATATTTGTTCAAATGTATTCGTTTCCTTTCTCTTACATTTAATGCTTAATTATTGATTTATAAACAGTAGGGACAATGTCCAATTTAAGTATGGGGGAAGGATATGTTAGTTTAACACACATGAGTATTTATTTTCTGATAGTATATCAATTTATCAATTTTATTTTACTAGTTTATAATTTATGGAAATTTTTCGATTTTGATGCTTATTGTCTATGTTTTCAATTGAAGTTAATTATTTTGACAATTTGAAATGTTATATGATTAATTTTGATATTAATGACTAAATGCTTTTAACTCATTTTATATTTTGGATAACAGATACCTGATGGTTAGAATGATATTCCACATATAAAATGCAACTTAATGAGTAATTTGTGACTTCTTTTAAAACACTTTTATCATTAGAATAAATAACTAAATAATTAACTAAGTTGATTAAATAAGTGAGCAGATTTCACTCTATTGATTTCTAATCTTATACATATATGTACATAAAAGAAAAGAAAGAAAGAAAAAGAGAAAAATAAAATAAAATAAAAAGAGAAAAGGAAGCAATATATATGTGTGTGTGTGTGTATAAGGTTGAAGTTATGAATGGTGCATATTGCTAGTTGATTCAATGTAATTCAATTGAGTAACCAGGATTGTTCAAGACAAAATGTTTACCTTCGCGTCAAAAGATTGTGTTACTTCTCAACCAAGTTGCTCACATATTTAATTACTAAGTTATTTGAATAAATTATTAAATAAAGAATGTGAAATTGTTTTGAAAGTTGATGCATTACACTCATTATATTTTCCTTTTACATGTAGAATTGATTTTTGTGATTTAGGTTGAAGATTAAAAAAGAATGAAATGATTTCAATGCATTTGTGAATTGATATGAATAATTGATTATATAACATTTTGATGAGTCATTATTTTGAAAGATGAAGAAGATATTTTCAATAATTATGTAGTTGACCTTAGATTAATTTTCCTATAATTATATACTAGTTTGAGAATGTTGGAGGACTGGTTTGCTTGAATACAAGCAAAACTTAAGTGTGGGAGAGTTGTTAGGGGGAAATTCATAGTGTTTTTAGTTATTATTTGATGTCGATTTACCCCTATTTTAGTGCTTAAATGTTTAATTAATGTTAAAAAAATGTTTAATTTGTATATTGATGTGAATAATTGGAGAAATGTGCAAAACAATCAAGGAAGAATATAAATCTAGACCATTAACGACACCCTGGAAGTACTTTGTTAATGGATCACAGACAATTATTAAAGGAGTAAAAATTTGCATACTGATGGTGGGTTGTTCATCCTTTAACGATGCTGTTATAGATCGGTGCATACTGCCATTGAAGGGTGCATACATATTTTCTTAGTAGATTCTTCAACATTTTCAATTTGTCTTCTCCCTCCACTTACAGCTACTCTAACCCTATAAATAGAGGGCCTTCCTAAACGTTTGAAGCATCAGATTTAGGAGTAAAAAACATTAATTTTCAATAGTTTTAATATCAAAGTAGTTTTAGGTTGTTTTTCTTTTCAATCTTTTGTAATTTGAGTTTTTCAGGTTGTTTGAAGTTCCAGCAGCTGTAATCACATAGTTTAAAGTTAGAATACCACATGGGGATGTGATTTGGTTCATTCTAAACTCTTAATTTAATGTATTATTGTTATTATTTTGAATTAATCAAAGTATTATTGCTTAAGTTATATTTATTATGTTATTTGATTAATTTTTGTGTTTAATGTTTAATTTTAGTTAAGTTATTATATTGAATATGTTTATGGATGATTAATTGTGTTAATTTGTGATTAATGCATGATTAATGAAATAATCTATATTTATTGAATGCTTAATACTTGTCTTGAACTGATCACTTAGGATATTGCCATCAAATAATCTAGGATCCGACAATCTCTACCTAGGTTATTAGAAAAGTCAACAAACAACGTGGTTTAAATTAATAAACTAACTAAATATTGGTTGATTAAGAGGGTGCTAGTCTTAGATTAGGATAATTTAGGACTAAATTTCCTAAGCTTTAAGTGTACTACCTAAGTTTGAGGCATAACCAAACCCCAAGATAGGACCAATAGAGACTAACATCCAATTTACTTCTAATTTAACTGACAGCAGACTAACCTTATTCCACTAAATTATAAATAAAATTCAAAACTTAACATTCGTATAAAATAAAATAAGAACATTTGACAATATTTGAAAAAGATTTAAAATTTGTAAAACGTTTTAAAACCTTAAAACTCATAAAAATCTAATTTTTTTTGTTAAATTATGTTTACAACTATTAACTTAATAATTTTTATCACACCAACAAACTATTTAAATCTTTGAATTTAGTTTTATAATTTAATATAAAATTTTAAAATTATAATGCTTATAAAAATTTTAAATAAATAATGTTTTTAAAATATTTTACAAATGCTAATATTTTTCTAAAAGTTTACAATGATATATTCTTTTTATGCTATCAAATATTATAGAATTTTTTTTAAAATTGCATATAAGC
>JAOXYD010000136.1:10611021-10623331 GCA_028565735.1 Pinacopodium congolense
TTTTAACAAGGTGTCACATAGTGAAATGCATCCTTGAACAGTGTAGGCCAATAGAAATCACACTCCAACACCTTATTTGTAGTCTTAGTAGGTCCAAAGTATCCTCCTGTCTCACGAGAATGACATTGGTTTAAAATAAAAGGCACTTTCTCTTTAAGCACACATCTCCTAACAATTTCATTAGTACAAATCTTATATAGAAAAGGGGTATACCAAAATATCTCTTAACCTCAAAAAAGGATTTCTTTTTATATTTTTATGAAAAGTCAAGAGGTATAACATTACCAGCTAAATAATTAATGAAATCTACATACCAAGGCAAGGTAAGCATGGCTAGCAAATGCTCTTTAAGAAATACCTCCTTAATGTTTTTTCTATCTTTTATCTATATCACTACTTCTTTTAAACGAGAAAAATGATCAGCCACAAAATTTTCTTTTCCTTTCTTATCTTTGATTTGGATATCGATCTCCCATAAAAAGAGAACACATCGAATCAAAAGTAGCTTGACATCTGACTTATTTATCAAGTACTTTAAAGAAGAATGGTCTGTATATACAAAAACCTTCAAAACACTAAATAGGAATGAAATTTATCAAATTTGAACATCATAAGTAACATCTCCTTATCAGTAGTGGTGTAATCCCTTTAGGCATCATTTAATGTACGGCTTGATTAATAAATCTGACAAAAGATTTTTCCATGGCTTGGCCTAATAACTCCACCAACTGCAAAATCACTTGCATCACACATCAATTCAAATGGAAGAGACCAATCAGGTGAGACAAAAGAAGGTGCGCTAGTGAGCTTATCCTGCAAAAACTAAAAAGAACGTATACAATTTTGATCAAAGTTAAAGATTGCATCTTTTGTCAGTAACTCGGTAAAGGGCTTAAATATCTTAGAAAAGTCTTTGATGAAGTGCTTGTAGAATCCAGCATATCCAAGAAAGCTCTAAATTGGTATAATTGAATTAGTTTGTGAAATTTGAGCAATAACTTTTACTTTTGCTAAAACAACCTCTATTCACTTACTTGAATTTTTGTGACCTAAAACTATGCACTCTTACACCACAAAATGGCATGTTTTCCAATTTAAAACCAAATTGCTTTCTTCACATCTTCGTAACACCATTTCTAAGTTCTATAAACATGCATTGAATGATGTGACAAATACTAAAAAATCATCCATAAAAACTTAAATATAAGTTTCTATTATGTCTGTAAAAATTACTATCATACAACGCTAGCATTACACAGCTAAAAGGGATGAATTTATTTGAAAAGGTGCCAAAAGGGGATGAGAATGTTGTCCTTTCCTAATCCTCAGGTGAAACAGAAATTTGCAATTATCCGCTATATCCATCTAAAGCACAATGAAAACTATGCCCAGCTAACCTCTCAATTATATGATCAATGAAGGGTAAAGGAAAATGATCCTTTCAAGTGGCATCATTTAAGTTACAATATTTAAAGCACATACGCCATACAATTAGTTTTCTTATGGAAATTAGTTCATCCTGATTATTCTTCATTACAATAGTTCCTCCTTTCTTTGGTATTACATTAACTGGAATAACCTACGTGAAGATAGAAATTGGAATGATAATACCAGCATAAAAGAATTTAACATCTTCATTCTTAGCCACTTCCTTTATATTCAGATTAAGCCTACTGTGATGTTGGACCAAAGAATTATTTCCTTCTTCTATGAATATTTTATGAGTGCAAAAGTTAGCTAAGGTTTAACCTATGGCATTTTGAAGCTCTCTAAGCACTCTCAGCAATCTATGCTCCATTTTATCAATAAATGATGATGATATAATCATAGTTAATTACGTTGGGTTTAGAAAAATGCATACTTTAAAAGTGAGGGAAGAGGCTTAAGTTTAATAGTTGAAGGCTCTTAAAGTGATGGCCTTAAAAAGGATTGAATTGGTCTTTTTAAAGGCTTAAACCTTCTATATTGAATCAATTTAATAATCCCCTTTCCCTCTTCTAATTCCTCTAATACTTCGATGCTTTTTAGAGAGGATCCTCCAATACCTTAATGGATCATCTCAAACAAAATTAACTCCAATGAAGTTACATGTATCCAAAGTCCAGAGATGCATAATTGCTCTAAAAACATTAAACTCAATCTCTTCATCTTGATGTCTAAGAATGAACTTTACTCTTTGTACATTTATTAGTGCCCTGGCAGTAGCCATGAATGACCTTACCAAGATAATGGAAGCTATACTATTTTCTTCAATATCCAAGACAAGTAAATCAACATGGAAAATGAATTTATCAACTTTCATGAGAACATCCTTGATGATTCCTCTTGGACAGGTTACAAATCAATCAGTAAGTTGCAATGGGATTGTAGTTAGTTTGGGTTCTTCCAATCCCAAATTTTTGAAATTAGATAAGCACATTAGATTAATACTCGCTCCAAGATCCATCAAAGCCCTATCTATTTGTAAGCTACTAATTTTACAAGAAATTGTAAAACTACCAGGGTCCTTGAGCTTTGGAGGTAACTTCTTCAATAGGATAGTAAAACACGTTAGGAGGCAAATTCATATTATGTTTAGTTGTTATTTAATGTCAATTTACCCTTATTTTAGTGCTTAAATGTGTAATTTATATTTAGAATTGATTCAATTGTAGTTTGATGTGAGGAATTAAAGATTATGTGGAATGAATGCAAAAATATTATATTTTTAGACCTATAACGCCACCCTGCATAGCCCACCATTGATGGACTGCAACCCACCATTGAATGAGTCAAATTTTACATACTAACAATGGGCTGTTCATCCTATAACGGTGTCGTTGTAGATTGGAGGAGATTACCGTTATAGAGCGTAGACACATTTTATCAATGGATTCTTCAACAATTGAGCCTTATCTTCTTCCTCCACTTACAACTACTCCAACCTTATAAATAGAGGGCCCCTCCAGACATTATAAGCATCAGATTTAGGATCAAAACACTTTACTCTTAGTTAGTTTTTAGGTCGAAGTAATTTTTAGGTTGTTTAAAGTTCCAACAATTTCATGCACGTGGTTCAGAGTTAGAATGCCATCTGGGGATGTGCTTTGGTTCATTCTAAACTCTTAATCAAAGTCTTGTTTCTTAATTTATATTTACTATGTTCTTTGATTAATTGTTGTGCTTATTGTTTGGATGAGTTGAATAACAATTTCAAGTAGAATGGCATGTTGGAGGATGCAATAAAACTAAGAATTCTTCCATTTTCTCTAAGGGATTAAGAGAGATTTTGGTTAGCTATATTTCAGCAAGGATCAATCACTACATGGAATGCGTTGAGTAAGGTTTTTCTAGATAACTTCTTCCTACCTACAAAGATTGACAAAACAAAGATAAAAATCACTTCCTTCATTTAGTAGAAGAATGAAAACATATATGAGGCATGGGAGCGATTCAAATATATGTTGACAAGGTGTCCTACTAATGGGTTCTCTATATTAGGGTCCAATTTGATTTCATTTTGATGCATTAATTGATTAATTATGCCCCTAATTATGTGTCTAATTAGTTAATTTATATGTTTATTTATTTAACTTGCAGGATGTTGAAAAAAATTGGGATAATTTTGCAAAAGGATCAAAGATTAACTTAATTGTTAACCATTAACATGGGTCTGTAAACCAAAGGTTAAGGATGAAGAAGGTGTCATTTAAGGATGATTGGCTCTGAGGTTAAGAAGTCAAAATTCAACCATGGACGTTGATTTACAGCCCGTCGTTATGCATCAGTCAGGTGCCATTCATGCATCAGTCAATAACATCAGCTCCAAATCTCCAATTTTACCACTGTGGTGTGTCTACATTTAATGCCATTGTATGCTAGTACAACTGGAGAGTCTAGAGAACTTGCAAAACAGAAGAAAAACAAGAAGATTCGAATAAGATAGAGAGACTTAGATATAGAGTGTTGAGAGAGAAGCTCCTCCTTCTCTCTTCCTTATTTCATAGGATTCAAACACTTTCTATTCAAATTCAATTTGTTTTCTTAGTTTCTGATCATTCAAGCTTGTTGTTAGGATATATTTCTGAGTATGTAAATCTTATTTGGGGGGTTTCTAACTCATAATACTTACGTATTTGCTTATATTTTAAGTTTAATCAAAGCAATGTTCCTATCTTTGATTGATTTTTTTATAAGATCTTAATGAATTAGAGCTCTGTTGGATTTAAGAATGAAGTTGGGATTTCAAGACATATGCAGGAGTCTTCCTTTGATATTTTTGTAACCTTTAAACTTTATTTTATAGGTGATAATTTAAGATCTATTAAGGCATGTTGATTAAAGTGTATAAGTTGTCTGTTTTGATCAAAATGTGTGGCTAAATTGTTTTTATTACTAAAGATTGGTGTTTGTATGATTTAAGAGAGCTTAAAGACATGTTATGGGGTCTAACTTTTGTTTGTTTAAGGTTTAAAAGATCTGATTTAGGGTTGGCCACTTAGGATTAGTGTTTAAGATAAGTTAAGATTGAGAAATCATCTTAATTTGTTAAAAAAATCAATAAGCATCTTAAAATAATCAATGAATGACCAAACCTTGATTTTTTGTAAGTGTTAGAGTTCTGAGCTAAAAAATATAGAAGCCACCTTCTTGAAATTAATGTCCATTGACTAGATTTACAGCATAACCAAACATAGTTTAACCATAGCTTTGTTTTCATTTTGTGAAGGAACTCGAATCATCCCTTGAATTTGTTTGAACCTTAATTAAATAATTAATTACCCTTGAATTTCTAAGTCACCTAACTAATGGAACAAGTTTTTTACGCCGTTGTTAGGGATCTATGGCCTTAATAGTAGGAAAATTAGTTTTAGTTACTCTAGGACTTGTAAAAATTATGTCCCTAATTTTTTAAATTTTTGTGTTTTTATTTGCTATTTCTTTTAGTGTATGTGCTTTAGTTTATTTTCTATTATCGTGTTTACCTTGTTTATTTATTTGCTTTTGTTTAGTAATTTATTTAATTTTGTATACATACTCGGGATGCAATCCTGAGCCAATAGACTTCGATATAGAACTTGAGCGCACGTTAAGGAAGAAAAAGAAAGCATCTCAACTAACCACATCCAATCCTTTAGAAGTAGGAGCATCTAATGATACATAATCAAGACCTGTAGAGATGGATCCTGAAGAACGTGTACTTGCTAGACCTTGGGTAGAAAATAAAGAGCCAACCATGATGGACAAAGCATTAAAAAATAGAGGTAGACTTGTAACTAACATTGTTCAGCCCAAATTCACTGCAAATAATTTTGAAATCCCATATAGTATCATTTTAATGGTTAGGTCCTCACAATTGGAGGCCCAGATTTAAAAGATCCCAATGAATTTTGGCAAAACTTTCTTGATAGTTGTTATCTTTTTAAAAGAAATAGAGTTTGGGATGATGCAATTACGCTTAGGCTTTTTCCTTTTTCTCTTAGAGATGAGGCGAAAGCCTAGTTGTCAACACTTCAAGCTGGCTCCAATACTATATGGGATGAGTTAATGAAGTTATTCCTTGCCAAATGTTTCCTACCTGCTAAAATATCAAAGATGAAGATCGAGATCATCTCGTTTATGCAGTATGAAAATGAAAGTCGATATATGACATGGGGAAGTTTTTTATTATCTTTTGAAAGTAAGAGGAAGTTGGTGATTTCAATTCTTAGTAGCATCTATTATTACTGGTCTTCTCACTTGATTCTACCTAAAAATCTAGTCAAACCTATAGAAAGAAAGCTCGTGTATTTTCCATGGAATGGGGATGACACTAGAAGATGCTCAGAAAAGTTAGCTGGTAAAATGCTACTCTTCCTAAGGAATAAGGTGGTTTGGGTTTCCCTTCCATTGACACTTCCATTAAAACTAGCTTGGCAAAAAAGTTATAGAGATTGATAATATATAAATAGGACTTATACGTTAAATGGATCAAACAAACTTTAAAATTGAATTTTATAGAGTTGGAAGCTAAGAATGTGCTTTCCTTTGTCTATGCTAAATTGTTTAAATATGAGGAATATGTTAAGCAGGGAAATCCCTTATAGAATTGAAAGTGGAAAAGAAGTGTTTGTGTGTCATCTAAAGGACCATCAATACTTATCCCAGGAGCTCAATAACTCAACCATGTTATTCCTCCTTATGCCAAAGGGGATTCATTGATTAAAGGTTTTGATTGTTGTTTCATATTTAAAGGTGAAATTTTTTTTAGTAGCTTCCTTCCAATCATTACTCCCGTCTTGAATAGAAAAGATGCAGTTCTCTGGTGTAGGCATCAATATTGCATGTTTACAAATAAT
Organism: Pinacopodium congolense; assembly: GCA_028565735.1. Classification (NCBI taxonomy): domain Eukaryota; kingdom Viridiplantae; phylum Streptophyta; class Magnoliopsida; order Malpighiales; family Erythroxylaceae; genus Pinacopodium; species Pinacopodium congolense. The sequence continues at coordinate 10,617,339 of JAOXYD010000136.1, forward strand.
TCTTATAGTGACTTCTTCAGATCCCGTGTTCCTAGACTTTCTTGGTATTGGATAGAACTTCCTAAAAATTTTTTTTATCCTTTGACATACTAGCAGGGATAGGCTAAAGACCTTGAATAAAATTAACACTAAGGAGATTATAGATCGAAGTTATAAGCTATGTAAGAGATCTACTAAGAGTAAAAACCATTTCTTTTTTGAATGCAAGGTTTCTGTTTATATATGGGATGAATTAGAGAGCATCACTAGATTGCCAAGCCAGGGATAAACCTATAACCAAATGATCCAAAAGACTAGATCTCCTAGAGGTCTTGTGCTTAACTTTAAAGTAAAGCATCTAACTTATAGGATAGTTAATAGCTTGTCGTAAACTACTAAATAACAAATTCCAAACCACTTAACTATATAGTAGGGTGAGTTCTTAACTTTACAATAGGGTGAGTTAAGGGTCGAACTACAGAGAGCTATGATGTAAATGCTAGTTCAAATGTTCTATTGAAAAATGAAAACAAAAGCCCCTAATGCAATGAGAACTAAATAGTTAAGATGTAACGAATGTAACTATAAAAGCAAACACAATACAAAAGATGATAAGCTAATAACAATATCAATGCAATTGGCTGAAGGTATATTCAGGATTCTAGGAAAATCAATGATAGTCGAATTTGGATAAATGATGCCTTAGCTATGATGTTAGCCTATGGATATGAACAAGCTCTCAAATCCTCAGTTCCTTTAAAGTTGGTAAATCTAACAAGTTCTAGAAATACCCTTAACTTCACTAAAAACGTAAATAAGCTCTCTAAGTTTAATAGCGAAAAAGCATTAGGTAGTAAGGAATGACTAACTTACGCTACTAACTCGCAATCTTGGAAAGTGTAATATAAAGGATTGTAACCATAAACTAATTGGTTAAGTTTTCCTATAAAACCAACTAGCGTATATATACCATGAAATTAGAAACCATAGCTTCCTTTTTTCCTTCCTACAAATTAAACAAAGAAAAAGCAAATAAAAAACTCAAATGAAATAAACTAGGACTCAAGTAGAGAACTCACAAAAACCTAAAAGATAAGGTAAAGATGCATCCTAATAAGCTCTTGTCTAAGGTCACAAGCTCAACCCCTATTGACCCCTGTAATTAAAGCTTGAGACGATGTCCATTAACCTAAAACTCTATGCCTATCTTGTCACTTCTGATCCCACTACTTTATAAGGGTAGACACAGGTGACCTAAAATAAACATGTGCATCTTGAATGCAACATATTTGGAAAAAGCATAAGGCAGGAATGGTGGAGAAGGACTTTCCAGCCCATCGTAAATGTATTCCTTGAAATGTTTCAATAATGAAATGTCTTTGACTTCTCCTTGTAAATTCTAGCATTCTCGAAGGCCTCATAACGTAACTCCTTCAAGTCTTGCAACTATAATTTCCTATGGGCATCAACAGTTACCAGCTCCATATTGCACTATTTAGTCTCCCAATATGCCTTGTAGATGACATAGCCGAATCGGTAAGGCAACATTCTGACTTGATTCTTGTATGTACCTTAGTAGGTACAAACTACAATCCTTCCTATTAGGATTCACCATCTTCTTTGAGATGGATTTGATCTCTTTTTTTTTTATATTTGAACTTGACGGCTCATATGAGGTTGGTAGGCTATGGAGACTTTGTGTACCACATGATATCTCCTTAAGAGAGCCTTAATCATTCGATTGTAAAAGTAGGTCCCCTTGTCGCTAATGATGGCCTGCGAGATTTCAAACCTAGAAAATATATTTTATTTTAAGAAATTTTTAAGCACTTGAGAATCATTAGTTCGAGTAGCTTTTTCTTCCACCCATTTCAAAATAGAATTAACAGTGAGCAAAAATATACTGAATGTTTGCTAGTTTTCACTACACTGTAAATATACTAGTTGTAACTTTTAGTAATATGTATATCGATCCAACGAGGATAAAATATAGTCACCTAACCATCTGAATTACACCTCATTTAAGGTAAATAAAATTATATTAACTAAAAATTTAAAATAAATTAATGGAACTTTAATGAATTTAGTCATGAAAGAGAGAAAGAAAAACTCAGTAATGGAGACTTAAGGTTTATTCTATCCTTTTTTTTTTCTTTTTACCTCATTTATTTATTGTATTTGATCCTAGATATCCAATGGCTGACTACCCTCGATCGAGATCAAATCAATTAATCTTAATTAAACTACTTAAAAGTGAAATTGTAACCTATCAATTAATAACACTACTCTTGAACATGCAATTGGATTTGAAGTCATCCTAAAGACAATCAAGAAGCAATTAATATCTCTCTTCAATAATTTTTTAATCTGTTAATTATAGGTCTGTTAAGCTACTAAATCTTATTACGCATCCTAAATTAAATGAAATAAAATAATCTCTTAATTCAAAGTGATTGTAAACTCTAGAATTAACATAAAAAATCATTCACTAGATCATCAAGACAAAAGTTGGATAAACAATTCTAGAACAATCCCCAAACTAGAATTAGTAATCCATAATCATGTTCAAGCAACCACTATTCAGATGAAACATTAAAAGGAAAGGATAAGAAAGATAAACTAATAGTGATGATGAGGGCCTTCTTACTAGAAAATCTAGATAGCTTTCTTGAATCTTGATTTCTCCTTTTTGATCATAAGTGTCTTGATGATTCCAAAACCATTTTTTTTTCTATCTTAGATGTTCCTTAGGTAGAGAATGGTTGCTACTAAGGTTTTTACACTTATTCTTGATCTAAAAATATCATAGAATTGACATAAACACATCATCCTGAAAATCCTATAATCTGCCAAGTCGCGACATGGCATGGTAAATATCTGTTGGTGCTATAGTTACAAAGATGCTACATCGATTTGGACTTTGACAACTTTCAACTCTTCTTAGTCTTTGCTATAACATCTTCTTTCCACCTCTAATGATCATGAAACTTGATATATAGGTTCCTAATTCTTCCAACAACATAAAATTAAAATAGCGAGGTGTTAGAATTGTCTTACCTTTTCGGAGGCTGTATGTAGTGCCTTCCTCTTGGGAAAAGATGGGGAAGGGCGACCCAAAATCATTAGATATGTCCCTTGCATCACAGCAGTCCGCTTCGGGTTAGATAGGGCGGACAGATTTCCGACATAGAGTCTTGGTTCTTGGAGGCATGATGAACAAAAACTTGCAAATAAAACACAAAAAAGGGGTGAGAAAAGCTAAAACAAACTCAACCCAGTCATGCCATAGAGAGAGGGGCGTGAATGGGAGAAGGAAGGGGAGAAGAAATGAAGAAAAGAGGATAAACATGAAGAAAAATGCAAAAACATGAAGATTCAAGGAAATCTAAGCTAAAACTAGAGGAAAAAGGGACTATGGCGTCGGAATGAGAGTGAGAGAGAGAGTTGAGAGAGAGAAAGAAGGAAGGAGGAAAAAGATGAATAGGGTTTTAACCCTATTTATATAATCACGCTTGTCACGATCGTGACCTTGCGAATCATGTCATGATCGTGACAGAGTACATTGGTGAGCCTCTGTCACGATCGTGACAGAGAAACAGTCCCTGCCACTCTCTAAAGTGCCAAATGAAGTGTTCAAACACCACTATCTTGGTTCAAACTTCCAACCACACTGTCAAACAACAAATTCTACCCAAAAACCTGACTCAACCTCAAATAAATGAACTAAAAACCAAAAGAAAAGAGAATTATCAATAAACTATTGACCAAAAAATCAAAGACATGCTTCATTTGGGGTCATGAACTTGACCAAAGTTTAAGGCAATTAAGTGGGGCTTAAAGAAAGGCAAGAAACTACTTCCCTTTTTCGTGAAAGTGTTCCTCCAAAGTAGAGTTTGCATCGATTACAATTTACTTTGAAAGCTTCACCTTGGATGTTTTCTAATGCCAATGCTCCATGGCTAAATACTTGAATGACCTTAAAAGGTCCACTTTACATTGACTTGAGCTTTCTAGGAAATAATCAAAGTCATGAATTGAACAACAGCACTATTGGACTCTTTCTTCATGATGGGAGCATCATACCACTTCTTTGTCCTTTCCTTAGACAGCTTGGCGTTCTCATATGCATCAAATCTCAACTATTCCAATTCATCAAATTGTAACAGTCTCTTCTCACCTGCTCGCTTCCAATCAATGTTCAACTTTCTTAGTGCCCAATACGCCCGATGCTCCAACTCCAGTGGTAGATGGCAAGCTTTACCATACACAAGTCGATATGGTGTGGCACCTATGGGTGTCTTGAAAGCTGCCCTGTAAGCCCATAAGGTGTCATCTAGCTTCAAAGCCCAATCCTTTTTAGAAGTGCTCACTACCTTCTCCAAAATCTTCTTCAGCTATTTGTTCACCACTTCCACTTGGCCACTGGTTTGAGGGTGGTAAGGAGTCGCCACTCGGTGATGCACATTATACCTTTTTAACAAAGCTTCAAAAGGTTTGTTGCAAAAATGACTCCCTCCATCACTTATGATCGCTCGAGGCACTCCAAATCTAGTGAAAATCTTCTTGATGAACCTTTGCACCACCTTGCCATCATTGGTTGGGGTAGCTATGGCCTCGACCCACCTGGAAACATAATCAACTCCAACCAATATATAAGAATTACCTGAGGAAGATGGGAATGGCCCCATGAAATCCAATCCCCAAACATCGAATATCTCCACCTCCATGATATTGGAAAGTGGCATCTCATCCCTTTTCGAAATGTTGCCTACTCTTTGACACTTGTCACACTTTAGCACAAAATCTCGAGCATCTTTAAACAAGGTTGGCCAAAAGAATCTCCATTCCAAAACATGGACAGCTGTCTTGTTCGCTCCGTAATGTCCTGCATATGCTAAACTATGGCAATAGGTCAAAACTTCAAGCATTTCATCATTAGGAACACACCTACAAATTAAATTGTCAGCATATATTTTATATAACATAGGTTCATCCCAAATATAACGAGAACACTGGAATATGAAATGCTTCCTTTGCTGGTAAGAGAGATCTGGAGGAAGAATACCACCTGAAAGGTAGTTAGCAATATCGGCAAACTAAGGAAGAAAAGGGTTATCTACCATCATCAATGCATCATCAGGAAAGCACTCATTGATTTCCTCCTCTTCTCTATTTTGGTGCCCTCCTTTAAGTCTCGAGAGGTGGTCTGTTATAACATTTTCTGCTCCCTTCTTATCTTTAATCTCAAGGTCGAATTCTTGGAGGAGAAGCACCCATAGGATAAGCCTAGCCTTGGCATTTTTCTTAGCAAAAAAATATTGCAATGCTGTATGATCTGTAAAAATAATAACATGTGAGCCCATAAAATAAAAACGAAATATCTCATAAACAAATACTATAACAAGCAACTACTTTTCTGACGTTGTGTAATTTAGTGGTGCTCCTGTTAAAGTCTTTCTTGCGTAGTAGATAGCGTGTAGTTTCTTCTCGTTGCATTGTCCAAGTAGACAACCGATGGCATGGTCGCTTGCATTACACATAATGTTGAAGGGAAGCAACCAATCGGGTGGCATCAAAATGGATATTGTTGTAAGTATTTTCTTTAACCTGTTACAAATATCCACACAATCATCATTATACACAAAAGGCACATCCTTAACTAATAAATTAGTAAGGGGTTTAGAGATAAAAGAAAAATCCTAGATGAACAGTCTGTACTACCCTGCATGACCAAGAAAAGCTCGGATGCCCTTGATCTTGGTAGGAGGTGTTAGCTTAAAGAACACTTAAAGAAGGGGTAAATTGATTCAGCTGCCATAGATATAGATGCTCCTTTAATTTAGAGAGATTCTATCAGTATATCAAAAATTTTCTTAGTTTTGCATTTGCTAATGATATAAGGATAAATAGATGAGGCTTCGATGCACTAGTATGCTTAGTAACCAAGAAATTTATCAAGTTCACAAACTTAGTAATTATTTACGGATTAGATACATTATAGAATAGAAATTGTT
>JAOXYD010000136.1:10624831-10649498 GCA_028565735.1 Pinacopodium congolense
ACTCCACATCTATGCTCTTACACGTTACACATCAACCTATCTTATAAACATTTCAAACACTTAAACATTAGTAATAAACACGTTTTTTCATCATCAAAACACATTATTAGAACCACCTTGGTTCAACAAACTTCCCTTAAAAGATTTGGTGGAGACTATCACTGACCAACAAATAATCAAATTGCATAACTAACCTAACTAACTATGTAGTATGATAAGTCAAGGTTGATCCTACAAAGAACTGATTGTGTTTATACGGTATTCCTAAGGTTTCAGTAACAGAAAATTAAAAAAATAGAAAAACCATGGATGTGAAGACATTAAAACAAAATGGAAAAATAATAAAATTGAGTAGAATATAGGAAACAAATAACAAATACGAAAATCTAGGCAAAAGATATTTTAAGATTTATGACCTATAATTAATCATCGAAATATATAAGTTATGATTAGTCTAGGATGTTAGCCTATAGACAAAAACAAGATCTTACGTCTTACATTCCTTTTAGTTTAGATAACTTTATCAAGCTCTGAAAATATATCCAAATAAACAACAACCTAGAACAAGCTCTCTAGTTTTAATGGTGTAGCAGCTTTAAGTATTAGAGAATGACTAACCTAAGCCATAATCTCGCAAGCTCAGATTGTGTAACTTAAGCTAGATTGATTAAGTTTACCTGTACATTCAACTAGCCTAGCACCACATTTGGTATTCGCTTCGGACAATTAGGAATCATAAGCTTATACCTAATAATAAAACTTGAAATTATACCTAGGATTTCTAATCTTATGATCTCTAATTCATGCCATTCCACTGGAATTCTAATTCAACCTCAACCTAAAATACAATACACAGTTGGTTTCAAGGCAATTTTCACAATTACAAAACTATTATCCCTTTAATATCATCCAACCCATTAAAAATATGATAGCATATTAAAATAAACATGAAACCCAAACTCAAAATATTCAAAAAGACTATAAATGCAAAACAAAAAAAATAAATAAATAGAACAAGACTAGAAATGAAAGGGAACACAATTATATTAATCAAAATCAAAGGTTTAACAACTATTTAGACAAAATTTACACTAAATACTTAGAAATATAGTGAAAATACGAAAAAACAACAAAAACCTACTAAGACAAGAGGAAAACAAAACCTAATAAAAAATCTAAAGAGGAAAATTATATTGACAAAAGAAAACAAACACAAAACACTAAAAAGAACTAAGAAATGAAGAAACAAAAAAAAATGGTGGACACCTTTTGAAATCAAGACTCTTGACTCTCCTCCCCCCTTTGCATTATTCTCTAACTTTTATACCCCTCGCCAGGGTTGAAGATATTCTAGGCATGGAAAAGACTTATTCTTCCTTTTTTTCTTAATTGGCACAAAGGTTCAGACGATCGAATAGAGGCATCGGTCGATCAATCTTCTGGTCTTCCAAATCATTCAGCCAATCATCTGAGCTCATTTGGTCAGTTGAATTCCTATTCTCCAGCAACTTCTTCTCCAGAATTATGCAAAAAATTCTGCATAATCAATCCTTACTCCAATTCTTCTCCTTATTAGCTATAACTTGTGTGTTAGAGGTCAATCCTACATGAAAGCTAAAAAAAACACAATTTAGGAATTCAAGCATGAAAATATGATTGAATTCACATAGAAATACATATAAAAACTTAAGATAATTCAACTCTATCATAGGGTCATTTAATCTTCCTAATGTTTCTTATTTTAACTTCTCATCCAACTTCTTCTCCTTTTTATTTTGTTTATCAATTTTCAAACCTACCCCTCCTTTTTGTTTCACCTATTTCTTCTTTCCATGCTCATTAATCACATCTAACTTCATGTAAGCATTTCTTTTCACTAAAATCACTCTCTTATGCCCTCAGATATATGAAAGCTTTTCTTTACTTAGCTCGTCAGACCTTTGTTTGCTCGTTATGTTTATACACCTGTAAATATGCAAGAAAAAGTATAAAAATCCTTAACCCAAAATCACTCAAATCAAATAAGATGCTAAACTACCAATCCCTAGTAATGCTAAACTACTAATCCCCAACAACGACGCGAAAAACTTATTAAGTCGCTTAATAAACTACTTACTATCTTTACACTATGTTTCAAGAATACGAGTCGTGCAACTGAAATATAATGGTATCAATCCTACAAAGATTGGGTTTTAGTCACCACTCAATTCAGGTTAAACTTTGTTTAAGGCATATTCTCAAGCAATAATAATAGAAAAATAAATTAAATTCAAACAAACTAATAATAAACAGTCAAATGAACCAAGTGAAATAATTTTGAACTTAAAGGTTTAAGACTAGGAATTACTTTTATCCATATTATGTTTTCCTCTTAGTTTATTATTTCAATTATGTTTTACCTAATATTTCTTAAGGCTTGCTTACCCTCTCTTAAGGTGTAACTAGGTTTCCCTAGTTGAAACAAGATAGAATTATTTTACAATCTCTCAATCTATAAAAGCTTTCCTAAATATTCAACTAGATATGAAGCTAACTTATAAGTAATTATATAGTAGTTAAGATCTCTGTTCAACACTTCCAAACCTAATGCTTATAGGTCTATTAGGTGTCAACTCTTACTGTACAGCCGAACACGAATTCCCTAGCTCAATCTCTCAACCTATTACAAGGCATAGGCATAATAAATATCATAAAGGTGCATATCACAAACATCATCCAAGTCACCTAATCCAAATATGATGTTGAATTGAGCATCATTTGTTACCTACTCATCAAAACATCAAAATGCAGAAACCTATTCCATAAATAATATTAAATATCACCCCTAAACACTAAACCCCATTAAGAAAAAATAAAATTCCTAAAATATTATGAGAATAACATAAAATATCATACTAACTAAGCTAAAAACACATAAACAAACTCCTAGAAACATTATCGAAAAACACATTTATCAGTCTTGCGATCTCTCAATCTATGAAACCTATCTTAAGCATTCAACTAGTTATGAAGTAATTCTTTAAGAAATCAATTAATTAATCAATATCTCTCTCTAATCAATTAATTAACTAGATATTTATAAGTATATTAGATGTTAAATCTCATTTCATACCTAAAAATAATTAACCAAGCTCAATCTCCCAATATATTAAAAGGTTTAAACACACCAAATGTGATGAACATGGATTTATTAAATCGACAAGATAACTTCATGCAAAATAGATCAAAAAGTAATTCCACAATGATGTTCAACCAATCGTAGTAGTAGACAATCCCTCAACTAGGATAATATCTATGCTAAAGATATTAAAAGAGAAGAAGAAAAAAAAGTAGTGGAGATTAGTGTTTTTTTCACTCCCTTTGTGCTATAACATTTTGAACATTTAGATGTTCTTAATGAATGAGGGATAATGATCTTGATTTCTTTTCCTCCAAAGCCCTTATACCTCTATTTTTCATCCTTAGGAAAACCTCTATTGGAGGAACTTATTGCACCTAAGGTTATGAGCCCTTATATATCACAAACCTCCCAAAATGCCACATCTTCGATGCTATCTGAGGGGCCTCATGACCACCTAAGGTTATTATGTGATATGTACATTTATCACATGATGTTCTTAATCTCCAAAAAATTTCATAATAATTTGAATTCTATAAGTGTATATAATTGATCACCGAAATCCTCTCTTCCATAACTATGTGCATGTTTGAGCATCTTTTATTCTTCTCTTGATTCATTCTCAAAGCCTTGTCATATGACCTTGAAAATTGGTATAAAAATTCGTAACATGATGCTCTAAGTCTTAAAATTAATCTCACAACTCTTCTAGTTCCAAAACTACCTTAAAAGGTTCACCAAAGCCTATATAACATGCATAATCGTCAAAATCAAGATAAACAACATCTTATTTAAGAATTAATAAAATGTGCACCCAAATAACATGGAATTACCTCTCAAGCCTAAGATAATCATTATGAAATCATGCCTAGAGTATGTACAACTAAGGTTTCAACAAATAGCCTCACACTTGAAATATTGTCTGTCCTGAATCAATAACTTAAACACCTACTCCAAATAACATCAATCAAGAGTTAAAAGTTAATTGAGTAAAAATAAAATTCAATCAATAAAATTCATTTACCTAAAAATAACAATTCCTTCAAGACAAATACTTTATTATCACATATAATCACACTATTAGTGTGGAGGCAACCCTTATGCATAATTTCAAGTGCCTAAATAGTTTCATGTGACTCTTTATGCAAAATCAGTCAAGGATGTTTATGATAACAAAGCATAACACAACTTATAATTAAAGCATTTTCATTCAGAGGTCACCTAGCCTTTTGATGTGAAGGTGTATGTCTTGTAGGGCACACCACCAATTACTCAACTAGGATACTCTTTTAGCTTTATTGGAAGGTCAAATGGCCTTTTTGCTTGAAAGTGCACGTCTTATACTGCGTACCTTATATGACCTAACTAAGTCAACTTACACTAACACCACTCTTTAACTTCATCTTTTTACTTGAAGCTAGCAGAGTGTCAATCTTTCCCCACTTTAATTAATCACATATGTGTTTCTTTTCAATTCTTAATGCAAGCAAACTATTCCAAATTAACACAACAAATCATATGAAAGGTCCTTAAAAGTATGACAATATATACAAGGATCCTTAAAAACATATGCAAATGACTCAAAATGAAAATAAAATAATTTTTTAAATCACTCAAGAATTTTTCAATGCCCACACCATCAAAAACATTGATGAAATTAAAATACCACAATTAACAATCAATTCCCAATTGCAATCTTTCTAAGACAAGACATCTAAGTCATCCATATTAGACATGAAAAAAATCAAGTGTGTGAATAGATGATAAAGTTGGCTCAAGCTCATCCTCCCCTATATACTTAAACCAAAATTGTGCTTAATTTGGATGAAAAATGCAATTAATGCATAAAAAACCAAAATGGAAAGAGAACTTGTCTCACCTAAATAGTCAAGTTCAATCTTTAGGCATGGCTTAAGAGACTTTATTCCATTCCATATGACTTCAAGATGTCAAAGAAAGGAGATATCTTGGGAGCCCTTGAGATAAAAATGTGGGTTTAATTTGTTTTCAAATTCCTTCAATTCGCCCTTCTTTAGCCCTTTTTAAAGCCAAGATTCACACCAAAACTTCCAAGCAAACATCAATAATTTAATAGGCCATCTAAAAGTTCAGAAACTAAGAGAAAGATAAAGATCCATAAAATCAAACTCATATCAATGCTAAATTAAATCAAGAACATAAAACTTAACAATGACAAGGAAACAAGAAACAAACATGCTACGTTAAGGCTTGACCATCACCAATTCAATTGTTTAGTAGAATAAAAGCCACTGCCTTTTCTTTTGAGGGATAATCTCCAAGATACAACTTACCATGATGCTCAACAGTCTTAAACATTTTTCTCTTGAATACTTCCATCTTTAGCTCATCAAGCTTATAAACTTGAATAATTTTATATGGTTCTCTTAACCTAGTCTTAAATTTACAAGTATACAACTTTAGCCTTACTCTAAACCTCCGTTTCCCATCTTAACCACACTTTTCTCTTTCTCTAAAGTTAAATCTTTTAGAATACTAATGGATAATATTTTTCCCATAAATAAGAAAGCATTCCCCAATTGTGGAACAAAGGATTGAAACTTAACAACAGGTTGTTTCACTAAAGAGAATTGAATAAGGACATTCGATCTTCTTAAAGGTTCTTATTTTAACTGCTTATCTAACTCCTCCTCCGTCTTATTTCCTTTTTCATCTTGCAAATCTACCTCTTCCTTATGCTTCATCTCTTGTTCATTTCAAATTTTATCAACTACATCTGTCTTTATGTAAGCATTTTTTTTCTAATTAAACTTTAAACGTCTAACTCATGCTAAATGCTACTTGCTCATCACCAAAATGAAGGACTAAATTTCCCCTATGAACATTAATCAACACCTTTTCATTGTCCATGAAAGGATTACCAATGAACAATAAGAAGCTCTTATACTCTTCAAAATCGAGCACCATGAAATCTACTAGAATGAAGAATTTATCCACCTATACTAGCACATCTTCCATAAATCTTAATGGTTTCCTTATTGATTGATCCGACAAATAGATAAGCATGGAAGTTAGCTTTACCTTACCTAGCCCTAATTTCCTAAAAATATATAAAGGCATTATGATAATACTTACTCCTAAGTCATAAAAGCATTTAGAAAATTCTAAATTACCATCAGTACAAGGTATAGTTAAACTCCTTGAATCTTGTAACTTGGATAGCATGTTGCCCTTGATGATTAAACTATAACTTCCTGTCAATGCCTTTATTTGTTTATCTTCCCAAGTCTCCTTCTAGGTCAAGATATCCCTTAAAAACTTAACGCACTTTGTCATATTATTTAACGCGTCGACAAATGACAAATTGCTTTGTACCTTCTTCAATTTCTCTTAGAAATTCAAAAATTAAACATCCATTGAATTTTGCTTAAACCTTTTTGGGTAGGAGATCTTTAGCTTTTATGGTGGTGGTGGCACATCTGGCTTCTTCTCCTCCTCCTTCTCTTTTCTTTCTCTTGATTCTTCTATTTTTAGCTTTCGATCTCCTCCGTTAGTCCTTTAGTTATTTTCCAATTATACTTTGAGGGCCTTTAATTGATCCTCTGGATTAGACTCTATAGGGTTTTGGACACTCCCCCACACTTCTTGATGATAATGCATTGTACAGTTGTCCCACTTGAATTTCTATGTCATGGATGGAGGAAGTACGGTTTCTCACTATTTAATCAACTTTGCCTTAATACTTTTTGCCTTTCTTCTTAGCTTGAGAACATCCTCTTTTGGCCTTCTTCTTAACAAGTGAAGTTCAAACCCAAGATGTCAACCAACTTGTCTATCTTATTCTCAAAGGACTAAAGTCCATGTTGTTGGAAACTAGGAGGACCTTGTGCTCTCATATTGCCAGTCACATTATTAGTCCAAATCTACTGTTACATTAGAATATAAGTATTAGAGTATCGATTGTTACCTCTTGATTATGACCCAATGTAGTTCATTTGCTCAAATCTATTAGTCTCTTTCATGAAGCAATTAGTGGTGACATGACTATCTTGCCCATAAAGCTTACATAAAAGTTGCATGGCCTTCACCAAAGATGAAGAACCTCCTTACATGTTACTCAATTGCTTAGTGAGACCTACATTTTAGCTTAAAGGGCTATCACTAAATTAATTAAAATCGTCCCCTTTTACTCCTTAAATCCTTGCTTACTCAACTTATTTAACCATAGGAAACTACTGTTTTCCATTTCCTCCGAAGGATCATGGGCTGAATCTATGGTTTCCCTCATTAGAAAACCTTCAGCCACCACATAAATAGTGCCTCTTGTATGTTGGTTCACATCTTTGTAGAAAGTTTGAAAAATGAATTCCCTTGGGAGGTTGTGATGGGGATAACTCCTTTGCAGCTCCCAAAACCTCTCTCATGCCTTATATAATGACTCCACATTACTTTGTTACAAGTTTGTTATCTCCTTTATGATCCTTGTTGTCTTGGTCAATAGGAAATATTTGACTAGGAAGGCTTGTGTAAGTTGTTCCCAAGTACTAATGTGCTCAAGGTTGAGAGAATTCAAGTACGTCATGGCTTTATCCTTAAAAGTGAAGGGAAATAACTGCTTCTTAGCTACATATTAGAATAGCTTATTGTAGCAAAATGTGTCACATACCTCCTAAAAGTTTGCAAGATGGGCATTGGGTTCATCATTCACCTCGTCATAGTATTTCACATTAGATTGAATTATGTTGAGTAAGGCTAGCTTGATTTTGAAGTTATTCACTTGAACGGGAGCCTTGTGATTCTTTTATGATTAGAATTAAAACCCAACTTGATGAAGTCCATAAGTGTCCTTTTTCCTCCTCATTGTTCTCCTTCTTCCATCATATTTTTCTGAATCATCTCTTGGTGCTTTAGCCTGCTCAACTTTCTTTCTTTTCAAGTTATGTTGGAAAACTCTTCACTGCTTAGCTCATCGAACCTTTTATTGTTCCTTGTGTTCATGCACCTAGAAATACACAAGGAAGAGCATAAAAGACCCTTAAATCAAAGGTACTTAAACCAAACAAGTTGCTAAAACTACTAACCCTCAGCAACAACACCAAAAACTTAATGAGCAATTTATGTAAAAATTAACTAGCTTTATGCTATATCGCATGTATATGAGTCATAGAATCGTGGCACAACAGTATCGATCCCACAAGGATTAGGTTTAGTCACCACTCCATTTAGGTTAAACTTTTTTGAAGAGTAAATTCAAGTAACAAATAATGAAAAATAAGCTGAGACAAAAAAAAAAAGAACAATCAAGGCTATGTGCTAAAACTTTTAAATTCAAGATTAAAGATTCAGAATTACTTTAATACCTATTTTTCCTTCTTATTTTTTATTTAATTATGCTTAGCCTAAGACACTATAAGGTTTTAGTCACCCTATCTCAAGGTGCAACTAAGTTTCTCTAGCCAATATAAATAGGATTAGTCTTTTAATCTCTCAATCTACAAAACTTGTCCTACTTATTCAACTAGTTATGAAGTAAGCCTATAAGCAGTCAATAAATTATTGAAGATCTCTCTCTAATTTGTTAATCAACTTGATATTTATAGTTTTATTAGATGCCAACTCTCATTGCAAAACCAATAAAAATTAACTAAGCCTGATCTCTCAATATATTGCAAGGTTTAAGCACACCTAAAACCAACAAGTTCATACAAAATAGTTCAAAAAGGTATTCCACAATGATGTTCAGCAACTCATAGAATTAAACAATCCCTCAATTAGTGTTATATCCATCAAAAGCTAAAAGAGAAGAAGAACAAAAACTAGTGGAGATTAGTGTTCTTCTCTCTACTCCTTTTATATTAGAGCTTTTTGCAAGTTGAGATGTTCTTGATGAATGAGGGATGATGATCTTGATTTCTTCTCCTACAAAGCCCCTAAACCTCTATTTTTCCTAATTAGGAAGGACTTTAATGAGTGGAATTGGTTGGACCTAAGGTTATGAGCACTTATATATCACAAAACAAACAAGAGGCCACATCTTTTCCTTTGATAACTTTCATCTCTTCTTAATGCTTTGGCTATAACTTCTCATACTCACCTCCAATGGTCATCAAATTTGGTACATAGGTTTGTCATATGATGTTCTTTCTCCCCACAAAATTCATAATAATCTTAGCTCTGTAATTGCATATAATGCATCACCAGAAACATTAATTTTGCATTTTTTGCCATATTACCCCTTCTTTTGAAGCTTGGTCTATGGTTTCCTTTCTCTTCCTCGTTCGTGTATAGTTGATGTCACTTTGACTCTATTGCTACATAGGTTGGTTTCTCCTATTATTCCTTCCTTCTGTCCATCCTAAGCTAATATACCAAAAGGGATAGTATAGGTTACAGATTTCTTACACTTGAAACAATATGGATAAGTATTAGACTGTCTATTAAGAATCTTCTAAAGACCCTCCTCCTTATTTTACTTACCTCCACAACTCATTAAGGTATCGGTATTTTTGTTACCAAAATTCTTCAAAACTATTTTAAGATGTTTTTCCTTTATTATTGTATGAATTTTATATATAATAACTATTTTTGTAAAGCTTCAAGTACACGATGATTTAAGAGGTTAAGTGTGAAAAAAAAGAAAAGAGTAATGATTTTTTGATAGAATGAAGAACATAAATGGCTCTCCAGAAGTGGAGCCATTTTATACAATATTAGTTATCATTTTAATCCTTGAAAACTATGATCTAAAGCTTATTTTAGATTAAAATGACTAAATACCCCAAGGAGGATATTAGGGTTTGTTTATAATCTTAAGAGTTGTCCAAAGCTATAAAATGGGAGATTCAAGAGAGATAAATATGGGGAGAGGACTAGAAGAGGCAAACATGTAAAGACAAGAGGGAAATTTTAACTTAGTTTAGTTAGGATTTTTTTTTCTTTAGGTTTAATTTTCTTTTATTCTTTATTTACATTGACATAGTGATCTATAATTATTAGGAGCATTTAAGGTGAATTAGAGATAAAAGAATTCTACTAGGGTATATAGCTATTTGGGTCATATTTTCTTTAACTTTTTCTTTTTTATTGTGCATTATCTTTATTTTCATCAATAGATATGTGCTTTTTTATTATGTTTTCAATTTCATTATTTAATATGCATGCTTAAATTGTTTATCTATGGTTAAGTTATTAGATGGGACATTAATGCATAGTGGAATATTTTTATCTAGTTAAAGGCTTAATTGTCTTTCATAACTTAATCACTTAAGTTAGTTCCATTAAATGATTAAAGGATCAAATAGATGGCCAATAGTTGTTGGAAAAATTATTATATAACATAATTGAATTGATGAATGATCAAATATCAGTTCTTTGTGAGGGATTCCAACCTAAAAGATCTTAGATTTTAGATCTTTATACTTTATCTCTATTACTATATTTTAATTAAATGTCGAAATAAGTAAATTTTTATTAAGAGTGATGGTGTTCTACTATGAACATTTATTTTATCTTGCATTCATTAAGTAAAATCAAAATCTATTGAATGATTAAATATTTGAATTTGCTTAACCCATTAAACTCAGAAGCCTTAACTTGACCTATTATAAGTAGAATTCTTATTAACTAGTGTTTAGATTGAATATTTGTTTACTTATTTATTTATTTTATGGTTTTATAATTTAATTTTAAAGATCTTTTGAGATAAAGACTAATTGACTCAATACTTAGAATTGATACCTATGGAGATGATATCCAAACTCACTGTCCTATATTTTTTGCTGATAGTGTGGACTTGTCTCTATATCTAAGATTATGAAACTGAACAATGACGAGATCACAAATGTATAAATCTATAATAATTCAAGTTTGAAACCAAATGCCTATAAACCTACATCTTATTGAGACCAAGGCTAAAAGCCTCTGTGTGCACCTAATTGAGTGCAAGGTGGTGTGCCTATTAGTCTATGTCTTTTTTATTTCAAGGCTACAAATCTTTTAAGTCTATAATTTAGGGGTCTATGTCTTATTAAGCACAAGATTGTAAGTTTGAAATATGCATTTTGTAAAACTTAAGATTAATAATTGTAAGATTATCATTAGTTGGATTACCAATTGTATGATGACCAAGTAGTTTTGACTAATGAATGAGTAGATGGTTGGATAGCTTATGATATTAGTGCATGAATACCTACAACTACGGTTAGATACATCACCTAGATTTCTTCTATAATGACCAATTTTACTTTAAGCCACTTACACCTAATTATTATTAGTAACAAGAAGAGGAAACAAGTGTGGAAAGTCAAATTATTGAATTCATATCCATGTTTGAGCCTCAGCACGAAAGTATCGATGCTTTCTGATATGGTTGAATTGTATTAAGTTTTCATATGCATTTTAAAGTGATTTCATCCATATTTTTGTCTTTAAATGATTACTCTTTGTTGATATTGCTCTTATGTGTCTATTTAATCATTGAATACAAATACAAGTTGAAAGGGCTATGTTTGGGGAAGAACTAGAGAAAAAAGAGCAAGAGAAGGTCAAACAAGCACTAGTTTTGGTACAGGTGAACTTAGTGATACATCAAGCGCACTTTTACAGCTCATATTGTTTTAAAAAAACATATGCTATAATAAAATCATGCAAGGAACCTACATATCAAATGTCATGGGCATCAGAGCTGCGTGACAGGATTTGGAGTAGAAAATGCAAAGAGGGGCAAAAGTTGTCAACTTTTTCAGATTTATACGGCCCTAGTAAAACAACACTATTTATATCCCCAAGAACCATTGTTTAAATCCACAAAAACACTGTATTGCACCAAAATTGATGGAAACCTTGTATTTTCCCCTCCAAAATCTTTTTAAACCCTATGAGGATGTTTAAATAGCATAAGAGAGGTCATTTCCAATAGTTTTGTCTCTTCCACTAGCATAGCCACATTTTCTTCTTATTTTCTTAGATTTTAGGGGTTGTTTACATGTTCTTTTCATGTTATTTCAAGTTTAGACCTTAGATTAGTTAGTTTAGGTTTTGAACTATGGTTTATTTATGTTTCAACTATTGTTTTAGTAATTTTGGTTTATTTTCCATTATATTTTCTTTGTATTTTGTTATTTATTTGTTAAATCTTGTGTTTTTATTAATATAGTTATGTTCCTTTATTGTCCAACCTTATTTTTCTTGGTTTCTTAATGTTTTTTTCTATTATACTTAATTTAAAAAATTTTTGTTGTCATTTTCATTATGCTAACTTAGGTTTTCATCATGTTTAAAGTTATTTGAAGGATTAATGCATTAGAATTGTAAGAATTTAATGGGTCATTAATGAGTATTGTGAATTATACTAAGATTGAATTGGAATTCAAAATTATTGCCATGAATTAGAGATTAAGCAAAAGGCTTTTCCATCCTAGGTATAATTTCTAGTTCAATTGCTAAGCTTTAGCTATTGATCCATAATTATCATTAGATAAATCCATAAGTGGCGATAGGATGACTGAATTTTCAGGTAAACTTAATCAATTAGCCTAGGATTACAATTCTCTAAGCTATAGAGTCTAAGTTTGTATGATTATGGCTTAGGTTAGCTGTTGTGTTAATGCAATTGCACTACTAAATCTAGGGAGCTTGCTTTAGGTTATCTAGAAGCTAGGGATAAGTTTTCTATCGTATAAGACTTATCTAATAAGTTGAGCACCTTAGGATGCAAGAGCTTATTTGTATCCATAGGCTAGCATCTTAAGTATAACACAATATTTAAGATTTTGATGATCAATTGTAATTTATGATATCTTAACCACAACACAATCTTTAGGATTTTAATTATCAATTGTAGTTTACGAATCAGGAAAATATCTTCTCCACATGTTTTTATATTTGTTTTTTGTTTCTTATTCTTTTAGCTTGAGTTTTGCTTGTTGTCTTTTAGTTTATTTTAATTCCTTCATGTCTAGGGTTTTTTTTATTTTCTTTTCCTTTTAAGCAACATTGGGAATAGGTTACAAACACTACCAATTTTTATGGGATTGATCCTGACTTGCCATGTCACATAGTTAGAACTTTCATCCATAACTTAGTGACACAAATTACGAAATTGAAAAAATTAATTGTAGAATAAGATTAAGTGAGTTTGTTTCACACTACATAAGTAAGGCCAAAGAAACAAGAAAAGGCAAGTACAATTACAAGTGGAAAGGAGTTTCCAAATGAGCTGAAAGTGAAAATAAAAAGGCTATTGATGTTCAAGTTTTCAAAGAAGAAAAGAACATACATATGATCTTAAATATGGCTAATATTGCAATTTCTAAGTACTATTAGGAGGGTGTGTATCAAAGTCCTTTGCCAAGGTGCTTCATACAAGGTAGAGGAGGTGAGAGAAAATGTTCCATTATAGTAGAAAAATCTAATAACTTTGTAGTAAGCTTGTCATTGTGTAACAACATGTCCAGCTAAAAGAACCTAAAGAAGTACTTTTTAAGAAGCAATCTAACCATCTAAGTTTGCAATGTCATTTTAGGACCATAGGAATTTGTTCTCTATTATTTTCAATATACTTTGTATTTTAATTCTTTTTACATTTTCACTCTTCTTTTCGTGGCTTTATTTTTTTTTCTCTTACGACTAGAATAGACAACCTAGAAGTTCAATTGATATTGAAATTTAAGGGAAATTTTCTATTCTATTTCCTTCTTCATTTTTTTTTATATATCTTGTATGAACATTAGGAATAACGTTCAATTTAAGTTTAGGAGAAGATAATAGGACAGGACATTTTATTAGTATACACTTGAATTATTAATTTTTTTATACGTGATTAATTTTTATGTCTTTCTTAGAACAGTTTTGATAGTCAAGAGATTGTTAATTGATGCACCTAATGCCATCATTATAGTTTACATATTTAATGTTTAATAACCCTTACCTCTATCTTTATTGCTTCTCCATAGAGCGACATGTCTTAGACATAGGTTTTTAAGGAAGCTAGAAGTGATAAAAAGTTGTGGTACTATCCTCTTGATGGGATTAATGTTGTCAATCCTCTTGTTCATGTTTTGAAGGATAGATCTTGCAAATGTGATGCTTTACTTAACGGACATTTCTTAGGCAAAAGGTTGTCTTATCCTATTATTCATCATTGGGCAACGTAGCATTGGAAAAAGGTGGCCTCTTAGAGGTGTTGGTGAATGATGAGAACTTATTTCTATTTAAGTTTGAATCATCCTTGCAAGCTAACAAGGTTATGGGAACAGGACCTTAGCATATTAATAATATACCCATGTTTGTGCTAAGATGGAAGCTAGGAGTTTGGATGAGTGACTTGTAAACTAAACAGGTCTTATTTGGTCTAATATACACAATATTCCTTATAAATTTGAACAACTAAACGTTTGAGGCACTTGGCTAGTTTTATTGGAAAGTCATTATGTCTTGATGCTTATACTATAGGACTAAAGTGAGTCAGCTTTACTCGAGTGTGCATATTGTAGACATTCATCAACTATTTCTTAAAAGTATTCATCTTTTCCGACTGGATGAGAATGATGAGTCTTTGAAGGACTATGATGTTGTTTCTTACTGATGGAAGCCTTAGTTAAGGCCTGTTTGGTGATCCATAAACAATGTTTTTAAGACTGGCACTCATGAAAAATTGATCCAATATGATGATCTAGCAATATAGGGTAAAAAAGAGCTTAATAATGCTAAATTAGTTCTAGTTAGTGAATCATTGGTACTCTTACTCCATTTGCACTGCCTAGTCAAGGTCCTTCACTTAGAGTGCCTAAAATGAATAATGAGGTAATCAATGATGCTTCTTTAGAAAGGCATATAGAGATTCTTGAGGAGTAACCGTTGGACATGTCTCCTTCTAGACTAGCACATCCTAATTATACTAAATCTGTGGCTGCTTAGTTTACTGCGATGACTGATCTAGAGATAATGCATCATTATGCAGCTAAATCCAATTGCTACCATATTACGGAGATTACTGATTGTGAGGTCAAGATCAATAGTTTTAAAACTAGAGTGGTTGCAAGTGAACTAATGCATTGTGCATCTTTACATATTGACTTTGGTGTTAGCTTAGATCACATCATTACAATTTATAGCTTGGAGTTGGTTGACTCCTTAAATAATTGTTCCTGAAATGAAATTGAATCTGAGGCTATAATTCAGCACCTTATGTGTAGCATTCGGGTTGAGGGTGCAGACGAATTCAAGAATGTTGCTAGATGAAAATTCAAGAGGAAAAAGAAAGCTTCTTCTTCTACTAGCTAATCCATATATCTTTACTCTCTTGGACTATGCAGGGATAAATGATCCCTCAGAAAAATTAGCTACCCAATACTTTCTTAATATCAATAAGCCTAGTACGGTTGGACCTTTGGAAACCAAATTACATATAAACAAATGCAAAAAACTTTTTTTTAAGAGTCATTAGCAACCAATAACTAATCATCAATTTCTTGCTAATGATCAATTTCTTATTACCTATGACACGAATATGTCTGAGGTTAATCCCTTGGTCATTACTAATTAATATATTTATTTAGAATTGCACTTCAAAATTGAGGGACAAGTTCAGTTTTTTACAACCTTTGTTTATGCTCGCAACCATGCATTTCGAAGGGCACACCTATAGGAGTCATTACGAAGTTTGGAAGCTAAAAATCACTACCCTTGGATCATCGTTGGTGATTTCAATAGCATTTTGTATTCTTATGAGGCTGAAGCAGGAGCATGCCTAACTGAAACCTCTAAGGAGTTTATGGATTATGCCATGCATGTCAGAGTATCAATCCTTAAAATAGTAGGTGAATTTTACACCTAGAACAATTAGCAATAAGGGCAGCATCATATACGAGAAAAAAACTTGACCATTCTTTAGTAAATCATCTATAGCTCTCCAAGTTCACACAAAGTAAAGCTAACTTTCTCAGTCAAATGGTTTTAGATCACACTACAACACTAAATCAAGACATCCTACATGTTCATTACCTAGCTTATTTGTTTATATTTAACAATTACCTTACAAGGGTAAAGGGTCCCATCGAGGCAGTTACTAAGGGTGAGGGGCATCCGGTTCAAGGATTCAAAATATATCAATGTCTAATGAAGTCATAAGAGATTAGAAGGAGATGGAGGAGTTGAATCATAGGTAGCTAGATGAAACATATCAAGAAAAATTTTATGCTAGAGAGCGATTGATCGCCCTTTAATAAGCTCTGGCTGCTCTACTTGGAAACAAATAGTTGTAGTAGGATGAGAAAGTAGTCTTATAAACTTACAACTAGGCCTTGAATTATGATCATATTCTGCCTAAAAAACAACCTAGAGTTCTATGGATGATAAAGGGTAATAGGAACACAAAGTTTCTTCATACTAAAATTATGGCCCTGAGATACTAATCGAATTGTGCAACTTATTAAGTATGATGGTCAGTCCGTAACCACACCTATCTAAAGAGGTGGTTAATCACTTTCACATGATTTATGGTTCCACTTCTTCCTGCAAGCCTTTAGTCCCAGGATTACAATCTCTCTTTCCTACTCAGTTATCTATATAAGGTCATGTCTTCCTTATCTAGAATTTCATTAAAGCATATGGCTTCAATTTATTATTTTTTTTAGCAGACATGTCAGTAAGCTAGAAACATGGTAAAAGAAGCGGTTTTGGAACTTTTCCACAATGGTAAGATGTTAAATGAATTAAACATGAACTACATCACAATTATACCTAAAGTAACAACTCCAATGTCTTTGAAAAAGTATAGAACAATATCTTATTATAACCCCATTTATAAAATCATATCCAAGTTTCTAATGCATAGGCTTAAACAAGATATCGCACCATAAATTCATGTAACTCAAGGTGTAAATAAAAAGGTAGGGTGATTAGTGATAATATTATGCTTGCTTAAGAATTTTAAAAAATATGATAGGAAAAACTTTAAGAAATATTATTCCATTAAGATTGACTTTTAAAAGGCTTATGATACCATTGAATTGCCCCTCATATGTAATATCTTACATGTGTTTGGTTTCGCTAATTTTTTTGTTAGTTGGATTAGGCAATGTTTATCACTTGTATCCTACTAAATTCTCATCAATGGAAAACTATCTAAATTGATTAAAAATTTTAGGGTTATAAGGTAAGGTGATGCTCTTTCCCCATACCTTTTTACTCTTTGTATGGAGGTCCTTATTTAGTTCATATATACTACAACCCATCAAGACCCCTCCTTTAATTATCATTCCAAATGAAAAAAAATTACATATTAGCTCCTTATACTTTGTAGATGATCTATTTGTATTCTCTAAATTTTTTCCCTCATCTATCAGCTGTCTCATGTCTGCATTACGAAACTTTTGGGAGCTATTAAGCCTATAGATTAATAGGGATAAGAGCCAGTTATGTGTTGCTAGAAGTTTCATCGACAATGCCCCTTTATTATCCTTTATCATTCTATTAAATTATATAGTTTGTCATTTACTTATTTAGGTTCACCTTTATCTTTTAAAAGACCTAACACGCTGGACTTCAAATCTTTATTGGAGAAGATTCAAGTACGACTCTTAGTATGGTGTAACAAATAGCTTTAAATGATTGGTCAAATACAATAGCTACAATTTTTCATTAGTAGCTTATAAGTGTAGTAGTCGTCCCATATGTTTTTTTCCTATCAACATTATTAATTCCATTGAACATCTCATGAAACGATTCATGTGCTTAAGTGATATCACAAGAAATTCCATGGCAAAAATCAAGTAGTGATATTTGTTGTCCGAAGTAGGAGAGAGGCTTAACACTTCCTTTTATTCAACTCACTAATAAAACTATCATGGAAAAGTAGATTTAAAGAATCCTTAATGATAAAGAACCGTTATAGAACAATTGGGATCATGAACATTATCTTAATAATCAATGCTTTCATATTATTTAGCCCCATTATGACTCTTCTCGGAAAATTTTTTTGTTTCAAATTTGCCAACATATCATGTCGAGTGTCAAGCTTTAAATAGGCAATGGTACTCTCAACTCTTTTTGGTAGGACACTAGTGGTAAGTTCATCCTAAGTTACCAAATAAAAAAATACATAACTAGATCTAACTTAAGCAGCTAGGCTGAGTCAGGGTCGAATCCTTAGGGAGCTAAGATGAATTAGTATTTCTAATGTTGCCAAGAAAACAAAAATAAAAACCCCTAGAATCAAGGAAGTTACAGAACTAAACTAAACAACTCAAAAGTAAAACAAAAAACAACATAATATAAAACTAAGAACAATAACAAAGAAATGGGCTGAAGGTATCATTGGGATTTAGGAATGACTATTGATCCTCGAATATAGATAAATAGTGCTTTAGCTATAGTGTTAGCCTATAGGTTCAAACAAGCTTTCAAACCATCAATTCCTCTAACTTAGGCAAATCTAAAAAGCTCTAGAAAAGCCTCTATCCCCATCTATAACATAGAACAAGCTCTTTAGATTTAATAGTGAAGACGCCTTAGGTACTAATGAATGACTAGCTTAGACCACCTACTCATAAGCTCAGAAGGTGTAACCTAAAGGTATGGAACCCTAGGTTAGTTGATTAAGTATCATAAAAAATTCAACTAACCTATTGCTACTTTCGGGAATTGCTATGGACTATTATGTATCATAAGCTCAACCCTAGTTTTTGGATTAAGAAATTACCTAAAGGCTGATCAATCCTAAGGATAACACCTAATCCATGCAATTTAATTAAAGACCCAAACAACCTAAGCTTTAAAACACCAAATTAAGCAAACTTAATTCACATTCTCATAATTAATCATCCTAAATCCTTCCTACGCCTTTAAGCCTAAAGGATACTAGCTAATCATTACAAAATTAAGCAAAAGACAAACTAAATAAACAAAGCCCATACTAAAAGAAAGGAAATTAAAGCTAGAAAACACTAAATTAATAATAAAAACTACAATTCAACTTAATCTAAGCTAAATCCAAACTAATTAATAACTAATTACGCTAAAATTAGCAAAGCACAAACAAATTAAACCAAAATAGAAAACGCAACACGTATAAAATAAGATAACAACTGAAATTAAACACTTCTAAGCATAAACACAAGCATAAACTCAACATTAAAGCAAAAACTCATGAAAAACATCTCAAATAAACAAAATCTAAATTTAATTAACAAAATAAATTTTGGAAAAATAAAAACCCAATACTAAAAAATTAAGCTACACATACCATTAACGAAATATAAAGATGCGATAATAATGTTAGGAAAAAATAATAAAATATTGAAATAAAGCAATAAAAAAATAATAAATGCAATCAATACTATCTAGAAACTATAATTATTCAAGAAAAAAGTAAGAAATCTAAATGTAGAAAACTAAAAGAACAAGAAAAGAATAAGAAACTAAGCCTAAAACTAGGAGAAAAACAACTTAAGGGGAAAGCTAGAACTAAGAAGAACAAAGGGAATGGCAGCCCCATCTAGGTCTGGTGTGTCTGGGCTTTACATATGTGTTGCTACAGTAAAACACTGCATTTCACGTTATTTTTCTTTCACTGTCTGAGAGTAAAACGGCACCGTTTAAGGCTTGGGGGCACCGTTTTATCCTTGAGATTTGACAGTTTCGACCTCTGATTGCCTTGTTTGCTCTAACTCCTCCTACGCACCTATAATTGCCATGAAATTTTGTATGCAGGTTCCTCACATGATGTTCTTGCTCTCCATAAAATTTCAGAATAATATGTGCTCTAAACATTCTCCTAATGCATCCTCAAAGGCACCTGCACTAAATCTAGAGTTTAACCGAGCTTGTCTCGTTCTTTTCTTTGTGTACTCTTCATGGCTTGTCATTTGAGCACCAAATTTGGTGCGGAATCTCATAGCATGATTTTATAGGACATAAAATTGGTTACAAACCAATTCTAACTCCAAATTTACTCCAGTTATGCTCAAAACATAGCCCTTTCAACTAGTATTTATGCCCTAAGGTCAAATCTACATGTAAACGTAAAAGGAACACAAATTAAGCATTTAAACAAAAAAATAGAGATGAAATGATATTGTAACAAATATATAAATACTATAAAATGCATCCCTATCAATTAGGCTCAATACTAGGCCACTGAGTGAGCTTCCTACTCTTGCAATAATTAAACCTTTGATCCATCTCCATGCATGATTAATGATGCCTTAACTAGAATCATTCATGTTCTTCAAAAATGCCCACATTCTGTAGTAAAAATGATCTTCTCAATTATATGTTTTTTTAATTCTCGTAAGGACAAACATGTTCAAATCACACATTTATCAAAATACTTTTCTCACTAGTCCTGTAGGGGTTTATTACAAATTCATTGACCAAAGATCAAATGGAATTGAATCTTCCTCATAGATTATAAACATTTTTCCCGACTCTTTATGGTAGGCTTAATATTGCGTCACCAAGCTTTTAAGAATTTCTTCTTTGTGTCCCTTGTATCGTGATCAATTGGAAACTTGTAGCCTTCTATTTTTTAATATAGTTATTTCATGAAATTATGGTCTATTATCTTGAGGTCCTACTACATTACTACCTCTGTTTTGAATTTACAATGCATTTTTAATCGTTCTTGCATTGAAACTCCTTTACAAAGTCTGATTTATTGGTGCACTAAAATAAATCTTTAATGAAATCTAGTCAACTAATCTCTCCTATGGCTCTCCAATTTCCCTTGTAACCTTCCTTTTTACTTTCTTCTTCGTGCTTATATGCAATTCATGATTCATTTCTATCCTAGTCTCTTCACATGTTCTTCTAATGTTATATTGGAGCATGTATTATTTCCCTTTAC
The DNA here is from genome assembly GCA_028565735.1 of Pinacopodium congolense. Classification (NCBI taxonomy): domain Eukaryota; kingdom Viridiplantae; phylum Streptophyta; class Magnoliopsida; order Malpighiales; family Erythroxylaceae; genus Pinacopodium; species Pinacopodium congolense. Next base: position 10,645,774 of record JAOXYD010000136.1, read on the forward strand.
CTTAATTGCTTTTATATGCTTTGTGGTTTTTGCACTATTTCAACTTACTTTAAAAAGATGATTAACTGCTAACTTTTCTTTTATTTTTATGTGATTTACATGTGTTCAATTGACCATAGTACATAATGTTAAGTTTCTAAGGAAATTCTATATTTATTTTTTTGCGAGTTTAGAATAGGGTGTTTAGTTTAAATAATATTTATTGTTTAAGCAATTTCTATTAAATTTTAAACAATTTAGAAAATTGGAAGTAATAGTTAAGTAGTGTATAAATGATAAGATGGAGCACAAAATGCACTTGTAGGGGAAAAATGGAGTATAAAACATAATTGTCCAAGTTAATTGCTAAGTTAATAATTGTAATAAAGGCAAAATAGATCATAAAATGCACTTCCCAAAGTACTATTGTACAAGTTTATATGATGATCTGTTTATAATTAACTGGAAGCCTGATATTGTGTATAAAGGATTTCCATATCATGTTATGTGATTATATATGTTGATTTAGGTTAGAGTCTCGTTTGAGTTAATAGATACTAGCTATGGATAGTTTCACTTGCTTATGTTTTAGTACCCAATTATTTTTTGGCTACATTTGGAATATTTTTTAGTGACATTTAAGTAGTTTCTTGAGGATAATCAATAGAGAAAATGTGAAGGTATTGATAGGGGTAATTTATATAGATTTTTATGTCGTATTTTGATATGTTTTAAATCATCTTAATGTATGAATTTTCCTTATTTAAGAGCTATTTTTGTGAAATTTTAGGTACATGTCAATTGAAGGGTTAAATAAGAAAAAGAACAAAAGAGGGACAATTTTTTACAAGAATAAAAAACATAAACAGCCTTTATAAAAGATTATATTTTACCTAAGTTTAAGTACTATGATCTGAAACTTAATTTGGATGAAGAATAAATAAATTAACATAAAGAGAATATTAGAGTCTTATTGAAACGATAAGAGCCATCCAAAGTTATAAAAAGGGAGTTTTAAGAGAGGGGAATATGTGAAGAGAAAATGTAGAGGTAAATATGTAGGGAAGAGCAGGTTGAAAGAGTGGAGGTAAATATGTAGGGAAGACTAGGAAATTTCAACTTAGATTGGTTAGGTTTCTATTTTCTTTAATTTTAGTTTTCATTCCCTTTTTTTTCATTAAGTTAATCATATAAATTTCATAAGAGCTTTCAATATGGATTGAAGAGGAAGTAATTCAATTGGGATATATAGCTATTTTAAACATATTTTCTTTAAGTCTTTCTTTTCAATTTTGTATTCTATTTATTTTCATAATGGATATGCAACTTTTTATTATATCTTCTATTTCATTGTTGAATAAATGTTCTTTTAGATAGGGTTAGGTTATTCTACAGCTTTTCAATGAGTTGTGGAAGATTTTTTTCTACTTAAGGGATTAATTATCCTTTTAACTTGATTCACTAAGTTAAATCCATTTGATGAATGAGGGAACTAATAGACTAGCTCTTAGTTATCGGAACAATTAATTAGATAACATAATAAAGTTGATGAATCATCAATGTTCAATTTCTTATGAGGGTTTCAAAACTAAAAAGCCTTAGGTTAGAGCTTATGATAATCTAATTTATTTAAATGACCAAATAAGTAAATTAAGATTAAGAGACACGAGATTCTTCTGATAATTGTGTTTTTGTATGTGTTATTTTAAGAGTTTAGCATGAGTTTCTTGCATAATAAGTTGTTATTATTGTGTTTTAAGATTTATTTTGTGTGTTTTTGTTTAGTATAATTTTAATTATTGTTTTATTTGTATTTAGTATTAATTTGAAGTAAGTTTTGTTTATTTAAGTGTTTTTATTTATGTTTTGTGTTTTTATTATTATTAATTATTAATGTTGGTTTATAATTAATTTTTATTGGTGTATTTATTTATTGTGTAGGTAAATTAAATTTAAACATTAAAATGAAAAGAAAAAAAGACAAAAAAAAAGGGCAGCAGCCCGCCCAAGCTCCAGCCTGCCTTCAATCCTGCTAGTCCAGACCAAGTAGCTCTATGCCTAGAAGCTCGCTCCTCCCCAAGCTCAGCCTGCGTCAACTCCCTAGACCAGCCTATCCTGTAGCTGCAAGCCCAGTGCTAGACAACCCAGCTGCACCAGCCTTCTGCGCGCCCAGCAGCCCATCGACCCCAACCAGTAGCCCTCGTCATCAGCCCGCCATCCGCTCAGCCCGCCAGCACCTCAAGCCTAACCTGTGCCCAACCTGCCAAGCCGTGCAACTCGCGCCCCCTCCTACGCGACCTGCACCCACTCCTACACAACCCGAGCCCGCTTAGAGCAGTCCAGCCCGCTCCGTCTTAGTGAGCTACTCGCCTGTTTCATCTACTTAGGCCGCGCCCTGCGCCCCCAGCCTGCCAAACAACAAACCCCTACCTCTCCTCTCAAGCCCAGCCTTCTTCCTCCATAGACCAAGCCTCCTTCAGCAGCAGATAAATGGTGAATCCATTAGCATGCAACAGACCAGGAGTCCAAGAAGCAGCAAAACCTAGCAGCTACTGAAGAAATAAAAGAACAGCAGCGGGACAAAAACGAAAAGGAAAGGAGAATTAAAATAGAGTATAGTCGGACAGATAGAAGCATAAGCAAACCAAGAGGTAGACAGAAAGCAGAACAAGGGAGAGCAACACACTCCAACAGCAGCCAAAGAAAATTCGAACATATTTGGAGAGAAAACAAAGGGCAGCACACATACAAGCACAAAAACTTCAAGTTCATCAAGTTTTATATTTTTTTCAGATTTATTTTTACTTCATTTTTATTTTTTTTCTTTTATTTTATTATGTTTTTCTTTTTCAAGAATATAGACTTGATGAAATTTATTTTTATTATTATGTGTGGCTAAAATATTTTTAGGATTTTTTTTGAATTATTTAGGACCCTTTGGTTATTAATTTAATTTTAGGAATATTTGTGTTGTTTATTGTGCATAAACCTTACAACAAATCGAGAGAGTGTTAGGTCATATGTATTAGATGTACAACGAGAGTTGGCATTTAATAGACCTATAGACAATAAGGTATTGATTTATTAGGAAGAGATTTCGTTAAATTAATATACTGCCTATAGGATAGCTTCATATCTAGTTAAATGTTTAGGAAAGGTTTTGCATGTCGAGAGATTCCAAAGTTAATCATAAATTATTTAACTAGTTACATTTAGTTGCACCTTGAGAGAGGGTACCTAAAATATTAGAAAATCTTGGGCCACATATAAATTAGATCAATTAGCTAAAGGGAAACAAATAAAGATAACAACAAGTCCTATTCTCGAATCTTTTTTTTCTCAGAATTTTCGTTTGTGGTGCTGCGATTGGTTATGTTGCTTGATCTTGTTTCCAAATTTATTTACGTCTCATTTATTTATTTTTATTTAATTTGTTTAAATTGATTTCTTGAACAAAGTGTAAACTACATTAATAGGGTGTTTAGATACAATCCTTGTGAGATCAATATCCGTTCTTTACTATAAGTATGACATGTATACTTGCGGTTTTGAGCGTAAAACTAGTTGTTTGTTTTGCAAACCATCATCAATATACTAAGGAAACACATTAAATTTAATTCAAACATACTTGAAAGGCTTCAACACTTTATTTAAAAGAGCCTAACACCTAAAATAAAATAAAATCACACACAATTACCTACCTAACTTGAAAAATTCCTAGTTCAATGAGGATTAAATAGTGAAAG
>JAOXYD010000136.1:10651341-10662189 GCA_028565735.1 Pinacopodium congolense
AGAAACAACAACACTTGGCAAAGAAGAATTGATGTCGTTAGTGTTGATCAATGCCTCTTTGTACAAAATTACAAGTAGTGGTCTTCTAGTTTCAAGGTGTTTTGATTTTATTGTGATGGGTTTGCAGTGACTCTGGGGTATGAAGGACCTGAACCTCCTAACATGCTGATAGGATGGAGGGATAAAAAGCCAGCAAATAATAAACAAAGTAGGAAAGAAGGAAGCCACAATAGGTATGGAATAGACCTGCTCCTGCTTTGATACCATGACAGAAAAGAAGAAAGGTAAAAAACTAGCTTCAATCTTTATTTGAATAAGTGACAGGCCTTTTATAGGCTTGAAGTGAAACGACCAAAGAAACAACCATAAAAGAATTGTTATTGCAATTGGAGAGGGGATCATCGACAGCTAAAGGGAGAGACTAACAAATCTCATGAAGATTGGGCTTTGGGGCCTGAATATTAAAGCCAGATCTAGTAAAGAAGCCTAGAAGAATAGAAGAAGTTGAGGGCTCATAGATAACAAAAGAAAGAAGTCCAGGAGATAAAAACAAATATAAAGACTGAAAATCCAGAACCCGAATAAAGCCCAAAACTCGAGTCCAAAATAGGAACAATAAAACAAAGGTATCCTAAGTCACAAAAGATCTAAGACTCCTTAAAACATTGGAAAAATTAGGTTTTCATCTTGTTTTATCATTTTGTTTTATAGCTAGAGAATCGATTACTGAGTTTGTCAAAAAACCCTTTTGATTTTATCCCCCACGAGACATTTTCACGGGTAGTTTGCATATCCCTTTGTTGCCTATGATAAAATCCAAGAACCATCTCAATATCATCAAGTGACATCTCTGTACCTGGCTTTGCTTTTCTCCAATTTTGTCATTTTCTTGAAAGGAAAGGTGTTGTTGTGTAGAAATCTAACTCTTGTCAAATTTTGATCAGACTGTCAAAATACTGATCATGTACACAAATGCCATGCAGCAAAAGAATATAAGATTACGACATACCAATAATGTTTGTTCTTGTTGAGGCGCACATGCATGAATAGAAAAGAGATAGGCAGTGAGAAGCCTTTTTTTTACAGTTCCTATTGGGACAAAAACATTAGTACTACCATCACTAAACATAAATAATTATAGGCATAAAAAAGCTAAGGCATTAGAATGAGTAAAACAAAAGACCCTACTAGCCACTATTTGCTCCCATGGTATGCTGCGCAGAATGTTGATTAACTCTCTTTAACACCATAAACAAAAAATAACTAAAAAAGATATGAAGAAACGTTATTATTAAGAAACAGGAAAATAAGAAGGAAAACAGAAAAGAGTAACGACAAAAATCTTTTGTTCAGTTGATCTCCCACTTCCAAAGTGAAAGCGAAGAAGTAAGGAGTACCTAAGTGAGCGAGTGGTATTATAGTAGTTGGAAGTACTGATTAAAAACTATGCTACCTTCTTTATACACACCTACAGTGATAATGACAAAAGGCTCATCTTCTTCATCCTTGAGAAAATCCTAATATAGAGCAGTTCTTGTTGTAGTCTTAGACGAAGTCATAATTCTCCAGTACCTATTTATCAACTTCTTCCAGCAGTTTTCTTCTATTAAAATTTTTTCTTGTAGCTTACAAGAACTTGAATTTCGGAGGTGGAGATGTCTTAATCCTGTTAAACTAATCATTCATTATATAAGCGTCAAAGTTATCAAACCCATGCTAGTTATAGCTATAATCCATAGGAGTAAGAGTAGGTGTGATGAAAGGTGGTGAAGCAATAGGGGTTAAATATGGTGTCTTTATTGTGATAAGCAAATCACTCAAGCTCCTAGACCCCTGAGTACTCTTATTGTCACCTCTTGACTTGGCATCTTCAGACAACTGGGGGGAAGAGTAGAAGATTGAATAAAAATAGCTTATTATAATTTTGAGCAAGTCGCTATAGTGAAATGGTAGACATGCTGATCTTAGTAAGTAGCGTTAGAGCATCTCGGTTCGAGTCTGAGACATTGTTTTAAATTTGGATTCCAATAATGTTGGGCTTGTATTAATGTGTGACGGTTTGATGACATAAGAGGGACGTTTTGAACGAACCTTGCGGAGGAACCCTTAGGTTTTCGAGGCATTGGATTCTCACCAATGTTTGTGTTACTTAAGCCGATATTCTTGCTTCACATGGGTGCTTCCCTCTAAGGTGGAACGCTCCCCTACCAATGTATTTTTACATCCCACAGCTTCGGCAACATGTGTGTCACCCAGGGCATAAGGGGCATGATCTTGGGGTAGGCTTACTACTTAGATTTTTTTAGCAGTTATCCACTCTACACTTGGCTACCTAGCATTTATTGTGGGCACGATAACTAGTACACCAGAGATGCATCCTTTTTTTTTTTTTTAATGAAAGCGATTAAGAAAAATTAGATTCAAGCTCAAAGTAAAACAAACAGTTTGGTGACCACTAAAAAATAGGAGGTATTTTCATCAATTTTAAGTCCTCTGTTTCTTCAATAATTGTGAAAAGAAACCTTGGAGGACCTGACAGACTCTACAACCTCATAAGCTCGGCCTCTACATGATCATCACCAAGCGGCTTGAGCAATATATCTTTGCTTGTACTCACATGGGTTGAGATTCTTGCTCATGATTTACGAGTGTATCTATGATTCTTATTGAAGAGCATACTTCTTGAGAGTGCCTCAAAGAAGACGACATTTTTAAACAAAACATGTAAAATATCTTCTTGCTGGACTACTGTAATCTTCTCCAATCTCTCTGTTAATAAATCTTCTCTTCCACCATAGCAAATAGCAGAGCTCAACAACAAGAGCCAATCAAAGGCAACAAAAAACTATGCTCAAACCAAGTCCTACAATACTCAAAGATTTCATCTTTGTCCCTAAATCATACAGAAGACTTCTTAAAACACAACAAAAAAATTTAGGAGCTAAAATCAAGTTACTGTAAACTAAATGGGACTCAAAAGTCACTTCTAGGGTTGAAAGAAGAGAATACATGAGAAAGAGAATTTTAGAGCTACTGACTTGTCTCAGTCTTTACCATAACACAAATCGTGCTCAAGATTCCAGATGATGAACTTTGACAGAAAGTGAATGAGAAACATCCAAGTCACTCGTTTCTTTAGCAAATACTTTTCCAAGAGCATGCCCACTTTCTTTGAAAATCATAATGCCAGAAACTACACCCTTTTGTTAAACTTAACCCATAAAGCTCCCTGTTTGTGAAAATCAAATTTTCTAATGATGAGACATGATTATGATGCCTTTCTATACGCAAAGTCCATATGAAGTGTGCCATACATGGACAATTACTTTTTAAACCCCCATCTTCTATCCTAACACTAGTAGAAACCACAAGTTTGTCGTAGTGTTTTTTCATCCATACAAATTTGAAACTTCAGAAGCCCTCCTGAGTAGCAAAATGCACATAAAATTCAGGCGCTGCATGTATAAACAGACCAAGAATCAAGGCAACAGAGTTGTCACTATAACTACATGTTTATGCTTTGACATATCACATTTTTGAAGAAAGAGTGGCTTGGCATCGTAAATAAAAGGAAAGTGATGTCTCGTTGATACCTAATGCTATTGTTTATATATATATGCATTTCCTTTTGTTTTAAGGAAGTATCTCGAAATACCATAGGTGACCACTCATTAAGAAAATTGTTATGGTGATTTATGGTAAAATTTGTGCGTCAAAAGATCTTTATAAGTTTAGTCATTCTATTTTCATAACATGCATTTATTAATTAGTAGTTGTTACTAGTTGATGTTTACAACTAAATGGGTGAATCCAATGATACTTTATTTATCAAAAAAAGGGTCTTTCCATCCACACTGCTTTTTTAAAAATGATCGTGTTTTCATTAAAGAGGAACTCTCATTTGTTAGTCTAGGAACTCACAGTAAGCTTTTGTATTATGAAGCCCAATTATCTCATTATTAAAGATGTGATTATTGTGATTCTATTACTGATTTTTAGAATCCTGGGCACAATGCTCTTTCTACAAGTGCTTAGACATCATTTCAATAAAAGCTGCTGAAAATTTTACTATAACAAAATGGGATTTGTGAGGCCTTTTATGGAGAGATAAAGGCATGGTAACATTATGCATTATCTTTTATTTAAGGTGTCAAATTAATGTTTTGAATAAAAAATTAAACTTTAATATTTACAACAAAGTTTAAGTTAGACCCTAGTGTTTTACAACAAAGTTTAAGATAGACCCTAATGTTTCAAAAACCTTAAAAAGAATCATGATGCTTTAAAAATATTAAAAAAAACTTTAACTTTTAAATTTTTTTAAAAAGAACCCTAAAATATTAAAGAGATTAAAGTTCTCTTTAAACATTTTTGAAATGATTCTTTTTGAATGTTTTTAAAACGTTAGGTATTTTTTAAAAAATATTTTAAAATATTAGAATCTAACCTAAAACTTATTATAAATGATATGGTCTAATTTGACCTGTTTGCCTAACTTTTTTCTAATTTCAAAGCAAGAAAACAATCGAACAATAATAGCTACCAATATTTTAAAAAACATATCAATAAACCTAAGAAATGAAAAATTAAAGATTTAAAGGTTCTATTGATATTAAACCATCATAAAGTCAATATATTGTTGATGAGAAGTAAAAATTATAAGAATAAGTAAAAATATAATATAGAAATAAAATAATTATTAAAATAAAATAAAATATTTACCAATATATAATTAATTAAAATATAATAATTTTGACCAAATTTAAACCTATAATATATATATATATATTCTTTAATAATAACAACAGTTAAAATTATATTTATGAAAAAGTTGTATCTCATCATCATAAAAAAATTTCAAATTTTCTAATACTATTTAAAGACTCATAAATCACATTTTTATTCAAAATATCTGTTGAATTAAGAGAGGCTCTAATAATGTATTTTAATGATGAAAAAACATTTTTATTACTATTAGATTAGTTTTTGATGTGCTAGAAAGTTATGTTGATAAAATTTGTGTAAGGACATGTGTTGCAACCCAAGGTAAAACAGCTTTCATGAAGAAAATAAAGAATGGAACAAGCGTTAAAGAATTGAAGAGATGATTAAGAGAAGAAGATCAAGGTTGAATAGGTTTAGGAATATGTCATTATTGTAACTCTTCTTGATTTTAATCAATACTTAAAAAGGGGCTCACATTTGCATGTTGTATTTACATATAGGTTTTGCATAAATCTTTTAATAATTAGTTAAATTTAATTATGGTATTGAAATGATAGGAATTATTTTAGAATGTTGCATTAGTATGAAATTGTATACTTAAGAGGAATATGTGTGAATTGTTTTTTTTTAAAGAAATCCTCTTGATATGTCAAAGTATTTTAGAAACTTACTTGAAGGTGTTTAAGTGTGTATGAGTCATTTTATAATGTGAATTTTGGTTTTGAAATACTTACGAATTGGATTAGAGTTTAAAAAAAATTTCAAAGTTTTATTAAATTTGTTATAAACAAAGACATGTTATTTTTTGTTCTTAATTTATATTTCTTGGTATTAAACATCACTTATGGAATGATGTTGAAGTTATATTTGATGTTAGGAAAATATTTGGAGTATTTTGTAATTGATTTGTATTATTTTAATGCATTTCTAGGAGAAAAATATCATATGCTAACTATTGTTGGGATGAGTCGTTGATGTTTTGCAAAATCGTCATTTTAGATTGTGTAACATCAATGACAGTTAAGCCAAAAGAATGACGATGCTGTTGATAAAATCAAAAACTATTGTTCATGTTCATTGGTTAGTTTTTCAAAAACAACTTTTTAACCTCCAATGACTAGTTTTGTTTGTAATGGCCATTTAAGGTTCCTAACACTATATCTAAGTATTCTAGAGCTTTCATAATAATCTTCATACCACTCTAAAAAGTATTTTATTCTCCAAATTGATAATAATCAAAGTTTTTGAGAGTTTTGAACTATCTTCATTCAATCTTATTATTTCTTGTGTTAAAATTATTTTTGTGGATTCAATCAATTTTTGTTGATTTTTGAAGCTCCTAGAAGGTTGATTAATTTGTTTTTATAATTTTGAAAGGTTTATATATGTTTGATTTTGGATTGGCTTTGAAACACTATCACAAGTCCTTGAGTTTTTTTCGATTCAATCCCTCTATTTCTCGCTCTATTTTCATTTTTGTTGTTTAAATATGTTTTCCATTGATAGATTAAGGTTTCATTAGGTTTATTATGTTGAGTTTATACATTTTAGTGTATTAAAATTGTGTGTTCTTAAGTTTAATTTGAATATTTGATGCCTTAATTTCATTTTTGATACATTAATCAAGTTGTTTATGATATTCTAAGGAGTTATGAGACTTTCTATATTATTTATCTATCTTTAAAGGTCTAATAATTGTTTATATTGAGTGAGCTTCATTGATACACTATTATAGGAGTGCTTGGTTAATTCTTTTAGGATTTAAACTTGTATTACATAGCTGTTGATTTAAAGGCTGCTCTTTACCATAAAAATAGAGTTAATAGGTTACTCTTAACTTTTGATAAATAATATTTGAGTTATTTATGATTGTTAAATGTGATTTGAATTGGTTTATGCACTGTATGAGCATTAGAAAAAGAATAAGGGATCGTGCTTGATATTTTTACATTCATGGCATCATTTTGAGCCCTTCAAGTATTGGTTTGATCAAGATAAATTTGGGAAGTGTTATGAAGTTTAAGAGCTTGATTTTGGGTTTTTCAGTTGGGAACAAAGTTGTTATGTTTGGTTATTACTGAAAGGGTTACTTTTCACCCATTTTAAAGGAAGGTTGTTAGGGTTCCTTTTAACCCATTTAGAAAGGAATATTTGTTGGGTTACTCTTCACCCTTTAGTAAGAACGTATTGGGTTACTCTTCACCCTTGTTGAACCAAGGTGGTTCTAATCATGTGTTTTGAAGGTGAGAAAACATTATTATTACTAATGTTTGAGTTATGATATGTAATTAAGATAGGTAAATGGTTGAAGTGAAAAAACATGTTTGTAGAGCCAAAGGTAGAATAGTTCAAGCATTGGAGGTTGATCAAATGACAAAGATAAAGTAATAATAAAGCTTGATGACCAAGAGTGAAGATCAAGTTTAGAAAGGTTTAGGAAAAGGGATTAAGGTGTTAGTGTCCTAAATTTGATCTCAATCAATGCTTGAAAATGGCTCTCATATTTGCACGAACATTTGTGAATAGGCATATATGAGTTGAATTGTGGTTTTAGTGATCAAATGAATTTAATTATGGCTTTGGTATATTAGTAATTGAATTAGAATAGCATATAGGCTATATGTTGCATAATTAAGTTGAAATGTGTTGAATTGTTTTAATGTATGCCTTTTGATGTATCTAATTTAATAAAATTGTTACTTAAAGTTGTTTATGTATGTCTGAGTTTTTTTGAACATCTTTATGGAATGAATTTTGGTTTATTTATGATTTATGAATTTATTGAAAAGGTTTTAAAGTTGGTTGAAATGAAAAGTTTTCATAATCAAGGCAATTCTTATGTTTTAAATTGATTGAAATGTTTTGATGATTTAAACAACCTTGAATTATGCTCTAGAACTTGCTTGAAGTGTTGCTTAAAGTTAGGAATTTGTTTGGAAAGGTTTGGATTTGATTTGAAGTAGTTTTGTACTTTTCTGGATTTATAACGGTGGCTAATATGTTGTATAACGATGCCTCATATGAGTGTCATTTAACCCCCTTTCCATAAGCATCAACGACGGGCTGTTCTTTAGACAATGACACCGTTAATAAACCTAGAGAGTGTCGTTAATGATCCATACTCTAACGGCTAGTTTTGGAGTTTTGGTATTAACAGCTTTTTAACCTCCTAAACAATTAGTTTTTGTGTGATTTCATAAAAGCGTCATTATTGTTAATCTAATCAAGTTTCTTCTATTTTATTTTATCTAAATTTTTTTATTAATTTATTAGAACATCTTTTCATGATCTTGTGTTTGGATTTGAAAATTTTAGGATTAGGTACCTTGATGCATGACCAGAACTAGACTTACTGATTTGCTTGCACTTAATATAGAGATTAAAACGACCTTACTTTGGAATTTGAAAGAAAAGAATTCAAGGATTCTTTAATAGTTAGAAGCTCTATAGATGGATATACATGAGATAATCAATAGAGAAGTTAGGCAAAGATTACCAAATACCATGGGGGATCAATGTCGACCATCTCTTTTATGAGTTGAATAAAGTATCCTTAAACTAGAATGAAGGAAAATAATTTTTAAATTGAACCCCAGATGAATTAGATGGTCCAACAGTTTGTACAATTTTATGGATTGCCTAATGAAGACTCAAATCCATAAATTGCAAATTTCTTAAAGATCTTTAACAAGTTTACGCTTAATGGAATGTAAAATAGCCATATCTTTAGGGTTGCTTTCATTTACATTGATAGATGGAGCAAAATCTTAGTTAAGGCCTCAAAATTCTATTACCTCTTGGAACTAAGTACTTAAGAAGCTCTTGGCTACATATTTTCTTGCCTTCTAGATTAGTGATGCTCAAAATGATATCACTTCCTTTAATTAGTGGGATATTGAGATGATATATGGTGCTTGGTATAGACAGAAGGAGCTATGCAAGAAGTTCCCACATCATGGGTTTGATTTAGAGATTTTAATGAAAGCGTTATATAATGACAAAGATCGAAGTCAAGTGGGATGTACAATGCATATACAGTTGAATCCTTAGAAGAAATGATGGGTTAATTTGAAGGTAGGATAATAGCAGTTGCGTGCCTTTAATTCATAAAATTTGATTTCTGTGAAGGTAGATCAGCTAAACTCATAAACTTTGATTTATATCAGGCTGAACACCCCCATCATGAGTGCCAATCAGTAGCTAATAGGGGTCGGCATTAAAATAAGTATATTGTATAGGAAATAGGCTCAATAATAACTGTAACCCATATAATAACATAAATAATATTAAATGAAGGAATCATTGAATTTTTCATGGAAAGACTAAGATCCACAGAGGCAAGAACATTTATATGGATTTTAAAAACAACAACAATAGCTATGGTGTCCAAGTGTTTAAGAACCAATGACCAAATAAATTACTATGTTTCAATTTTGTTTCCAAAACATAAGGGCTTCAATCTAAAACCTCAAAAACTATATAGAGTAATAACCAAGTGTATTTTAGAAAGGTTGCAAGGTACTGTACCCAATAAAACGAAGACCAATCTTCAAAAGGATTCTAATGCAATTATTTTGAGAAGGGGAAGAAAGCTATTTAACCAAGGGAGGTTCCAACTTATTTTGGTAATGACGAAACAAACTTTATTATTAATGTTATGCTTTAAGTATGTTGAGTGATAAGTTGAATGAAGTTAAAATATGATCGCTTAAATAGTATTGAAGTAGAATTGAAGAACATATATAAATACCCAAAGCTTGAAGAATTAAATTAGATTGATATTAGTTTTCTTATGTGTTTTTATTATAAGTTTTACATAATTTTATTCTAGTGATTTAAGAGGCTTATACTTGCTCATTCATGCATACATATCTTAGAAAATACATATAGGTGCATATTCAAGAGGATTTATAGGTTTGATACGATTGTATGTTGAAAATCCTCCTGATGAGTGACTTGGTTAGATAAGAAAGCACGAGTCAATTAAGTTAAACAATTAGTATGAATTGGAAATTTTAAATTAAAGATAGCTTAAGTAATTTTAAATATAAAATATTTTGGGTTTGTTCTAAAACTTCTTGGGTTTCGCTCAAAGATTAGTTTTGGGTTTCTTCTTAAAGCCATTTTGGGCCATTAGTCAATTGAATAGAGAAGAATGGTCAACTGAATGATAGGAATTAGTCAATTAATCAACTAAATGCTGAGAAAATGAAATGCAAGTTTAGGATCTGGCAAATTACTCAACGATAACTCGTTAAACCTCTTTAAAATTATTAAATCTGTCGGAACATAGCTAATTGTTGATTATTATGTATAAATAGTTATTTTATTCAATTTTTTATGTAATATTAGATGAAGCATAATGATGTCTTTGTGGGTGTATTAATAAATATTCATAAGATTTATTAGTTGGCTTTTCACTAAGTTTGTTGGAGTTTTTTTTTTTATTCTTTGTGTGTGGTATAGCCTTGTGTGAGGCATCTTAAGTTTTTTCTTTATGCATTCATTTTTCTAGTATTTTATGTAGACTAAGTCAGATTGAGCAAAACATTACTCAAGATCATTCTTGAGAGGATTGAGAGGTTATTCTTTAGCCTAAGGAAAAGTAATTGAGTGAAGGGTTATCCTTTGGCCTTGAAAACGATTGTAAGATTAAATGTTGAATTCATTTTGTTGACATATTGCAATCATCTTAATAAGTGGTGTTGAGAACTAGACGTAAGGGTAAGTGGACCACTCCAAACTAATATAAATTCTCTGTGTCTCTCTTCCGTTTCTCTTTACTTCTGCCCAAGTTATGTTATTTTATATTAATTTGTTTTGATTGACTGCCTTGGAAAATTGGTTTTCTCTTTTAGCTTCCGTCTCTTGTTAATCTTGGTTTGCTTGTTTAGATGAATCGAAATAAAACATAATTCACCCCAAACATTTTAGGTGTCATACAGGCCTAACAATTGGTATTAGAGCATAGTTCTCACATTTTTTTTATTATAATGAATTGTGAATAAAGATCATATGACACATGTAAGTCCTATGGCACCCAAGAGGGGGGGGTGAATTGGGTATTAAAAACTTTTTGCAAACTCAACCTATCAACTTAAATCAATTTGAAAACTAAATGCA
>JAOXYD010000136.1:10697933-10712968 GCA_028565735.1 Pinacopodium congolense
ATTAGTATAGAATCATCCAACAAGTAGTTGGAAGGGAGACGTAGCCTATCTTTGGGATAGGTGAACTTCCTTAAAAAATTTCCTTGTGTCACTCTCTTAACTCTCTTATTGTTTTTATCTTAACATTTGCATTTTAGGTTGAATTTTGGCTTAGTGATTGCATTTAGTTTTCCAATTGAATTAGGTTACTAGTTTTGAGTTTGCAAAAATTTTTAATACCCAATTCGCCCCCCTCTTGGGTGCCACAGGACTTACAAAGGTCACAATGAAGTATTTGTTATTTTATTTTTAGATAGTAATCTCAATATAATTCTAATTTATTTCTTACTTTTTTGTAGGAATTTAATTATTAGAAGTAGATAAGTAGAAAGTACTCAATTAGTGAATCAATCTCGAGTGCTTAAGCGTATTGGTTTTGATTTGTATTTCAATTGATGCACTTATATGTATTTCATTTTCACTAAAAGAAAAATACTAAAGGTGTACAATTTTAGCTAATGACTTTAGCCATTGTATTTTAGATATGTTAATGGTTAAATTCTATAACGCCATATTTTAGATTTTATATTTTAGATATATCATTTATTACTGAATATTTTTAATTTTATTTAATTTTATTTATAAACATTAATGTATGTAAAAACTACTTAATGACAAATGTTTGATTTTACATAACTATATATTGTTGCTAATAGAATGATAAACCATTGTTTTTGTTATTAGAAACCGTTGCCTAAAAAAATTGTTATCTTGTAAGCAGTCAAATTGTTGCTATAGCAATTTAATGTTGCTTCCATAGTTTAAAAATGTTCCACTGCCTTAATAAGAACTTAAAGCTACACTTTTAATTTTGTTACATTATCAATAAAATTTATTGCTTTATACTTATAACAGCACCACTTTAGATGATGCCATGGAAAATGTTGCATTAGGGATAAAGCAAAAATATTTATACTTCAAATTACGCTTTTATTCGTTGTCTAAAGCCTTTTTTGCCGCAATGGCATATCTCATCACTTATAAAATACCCATTAGTAAGTCTCCTTATAGGTTGGTATATAGAAAATCTTATCATTTACCTGTAGAATTATAGCATAAAGCATATTGTGTCATTAAAATTTTGAATTTCAACTTAACAAAAGTAGGTGAAATGTTATTATTAGAGTTGAATAAAATAGATGAGTTTCAACTTGATACTTATGATAAATTTAAGTTGTATAAGTAGGGAGCCAAGAGATGGCACAATAAACATATCTTACATCATGAGGTTAAGGTAGGTAACAAGGTCTTAGTTTAAAATTTTAGATTGAAGATTTTTCCTAAAAAGTTAAAACCAAGATGGTTTGACCCATTTGAGGTGACCAAGGTCTATCCATATGGTGCAACTGAAGTTACAAATGGTCATATGAACTTTAAATTCAATGGGAAAAGAATCACGTTTTTTATGCACAGCACAGTCAAGAAATCTGCTGAAACTCTCGCACTTTATGATCCTCATTGAACTAGAAATTATCCTTTAGATGTGTGTGTGTGTGTGTTATATAATATATATATATATATATATATTGGATAGTAGGATTTTAGTTCAATTTCTTTAAGTTTGGATTGCTTTTGGAGTGATTTTTATGTGTGTTCTTTAATTTGGTATGATCTCTTATTATCAGTGTGTTTCTTGCTCTTGAATTTACTTTGATCACATTTATTATAGTAGAGTACGGCTTCTATCTATCTTGTCTCTAATTCTTTCATTTTCTTCTTATTGATTTTCAATTTTTGCGACAATGTTTCCTTTACACTTTAAGAGATCAATATACATTAAATAAAATTATACTACTGTATTCTTATTGTTTTCTCTTTTTTTTATTTTGCTTTATTTTTTTATCTTATGAATATTGAGGACAATGTTAAATTTAAGTGAGGGAGGGACAACATTATTATCACACTTTTGTTTATATTATCCTAAAGCTTATCAATTTTATTATCTTTTTTTCAATAATATATAATTTGTAGAAATTTTTCCTTTTTTAAGAGCATATTATTGTAATTATTCTTTTTTATTTTGATTATTTTGATTATTTGAGGTTTTATATGATTATAAATGTTTATTAACAAGTGCTTTCAATTTTATTTTATCTGTGGATAATAGATACATGATGATTATTATAATATTTTATATATATAATACATAGTCCTAAGTTATTTGTGACTTCTTTTAAACATTTTTATCTTTTTGTTTAAAAAATGAAATTAAACTGAAAAGAAAAAAAAAATTAAATAAGTGGTTAATAAATTTATTTTGTTGGCTTCTTATGAATAAAAAGGGGGTGTCAAGATACTAGAAGCTTCTAAGGGTATGTAAAGTATCTACACCTTGTAGACTCACTAATTGGGAAAGGGGCTTGGTTAGGTTTTGTGTGACGTAAGGAGGCTTCATAAAATCCTTTGTGTTGATTGCATTTGTATTCTCTTACGATTAATTCTTTTTATTTATTTAATAATAAAAAATTTGAAGTTAATGAATGGTATTAGTAACTAGTTGATAATGAGACTTAGTTAAATAACTGGTAGTATTCATGATATAATGCTTATTTTCGTGTAAAAATATTAAGTGACTTTTCAACTAAGCCTTTATAACTCACAATTTAAGTTTATGTTTCATGAATAAATAAAGGATGTGGATTTTTTTTAGATTTGATAGATTTTGCGTATGTATTTACATATATAATAAATTTTGCAATTCAGATTAAAGTTTGAAGATAACACCTTGATTAATTGATTAAATAACACCTTGATGACTCGTTATTATTGAATGATGATAAAAGAAGTTTCAACAATTATGTTGGATGAGTTTGGAATATTTCCTATGATTATATTCTATTTTGAGATTGGATGATAGATTAGTTTGTTTAAAGGCAAGATAACACTTAAATGTAGGGGAACTGATAGGGATATAATTTATAGTGTAGATTAGTTTATTTGAGGGCAAGGTAACACTTAACTATATGGGAATTTTTAGGGGTATAATTTATAATGTTTCTCAATATTAATTGATGTGTCTTTACCCTTATTTTGATGTTAAATTGTCTAATTTATGTTTGTTGTTGTTAAGAAGATAGATTTATATCAAAGAACAAATATTGATGTAAAAAGAATCACATTGGGAGCATTTTTTAGGAGTTCAACATCCCTTATTAGTGATGCTATTGATATCTTTATTTCAACCGCCATTAATATTTATAGAGAGTTCAGCGTGAGTGCTAAACAACGTTGTTGCTCTCTAGCTAATTGATGTTAAAGTTCGAAGACAGAAGATTAATATGGGTCTATAATGGTGTCATTGATACCTAATGTCAATTGTCGTTAATATCCACAGACACATTTTTTCTAATTGGATTCTTTATGAATTTTTAATCCACTTACAACCAACTTACAATAGCCATAATCCCTATAAGTATAAATGTCCTCAGAGATTAAAAGCACGAATTTTAACAGTTGGATTCGCCACTTTTTGTAGATTTTTCATATTTTCTCTTTCTATCTTAGATTTTAGTTTTGTTCTGTGATTTCAATACTCTGTATTGGAGATTTTAAGTTGTTATTGAGGATTCCAAAAGTTAATACACCTGATTTAGAGTTAGGAGTATATTTGAAAATTAATTTGGTACTTTCTAAACTCTTGAATGTATCTTACTCTTTTATTCAGATTAATTAAAGATACGTTGTTTTAAGTTATATATCTTGTACTCTTTGATTAATATATGTTGCTAATCTTCTCTCTAACTAAGGTAAGATTAATAGATACTTTAATTAGGTTTTTATGTATGTTTGTAAGCTGATCTTTGTTTATTTGAGTGTTTAATCCTCTGTTATAAGTTGGCTACTTAAAATAAAGTAATAAATGATTAAGAATTTGAGAAATCTACCTTTGAAAAGATCAATAAACAATATGATTTAAATGAGTGTATGATCAAACTCTAGTTAATTATGAAGGTGTTAATCTTCAAATAATGAATTTAAGGATTAAACTTGTTGAGCTTTATGCCTATTATCTAAATTTGTTAAATGACTAAACTACAGGATAAGATCAATAGAAAAAGCCACTAACTTAATCATAGCCTTTCTTGATTTCGTGAAGATATCATAGACCAAGCATCATAATCTTAAAAACTCTATTGAATCATTAAAATCCTGAATCCTTATCTAACCTTTTAGATTTGGTATCTCTTAATTATAATCTTGAACTTCTTTATAAAAATTGGAATCTTTAGTTTGATTTATTTTTCTTTAAATATAAAAATCATTTAATTTAAGTTCTTTAAATAATTGTAATCCGATTGACCTAGTGATTACAGTATTTTTTCTTATGGGATTAACAACTCAAATTCATTTGAATCTATCATATTACTAGTTGACAGGTGTACTTGCCTTAAAGTTGGTTTTAATTTAAATTGCTACATTTGTATTCAATTTAATAAGTTTAATCATAATCAAACTAGACCACATCACAAACTACTCTCACAAGATGAATTAAACACCCTTATCGCAATAGACTAAAATAAGTGGATACTTGGTCTTCGAATTATTATAAGGTTATGTCTTTCTCCCAATTAGCTTTTGAGATAGGCTTTCCCTTCCATTAAATTAAAAACTTCATCCTTTGATTCCCTTTATTTTTCCTTATCATTTAATGATCTAAGATCTTCTCATCCTTGAACTTCTTCTTTACAATTGATGATCTAGCCTTGAATCACGTATATGATGTTAAAGACTACAAACTTATCCTAGAAAGCTTCAATCAACATAATGAAGTTTAAGTTTGTTTTACCTAATTCCAATTATTCTGCCAAAGTTCAAGTGATTAATGAATTAATTGATTTAACTATGGTTAAGTCAATACCTTATCTTTATTTGTCCTTTTCTGAAGTTTAGTCATTCATCAAACATAGGTAATTGGCTTAAAGATCAAGAAGTCTATTCCTAAAAGGATTCCTTATTTTAGAATTAGCACCCTTATGATTAAACAAAGTTTTGTTACTCACTAATTTAAACCACGTTGTTTATTGATTTGTTTAATAACCTAGGTTGATTTCTCATATCCAAGGCTATCTAATGCCTTTATCTTAAGTGATCATGTTAAGATAAGGATTAAACTCTTAATAAACAAATATTAGCTCACAAATCATTCATAAGACATTAATTAACTCATTTAAGAACCTAACTTTAACTGAAAATTGAATTAAGCATGCATATTAATCAAAGAACATGAACTATAAAAATAAACACACATAGCTTTGTTTAATTTAAAATAATAACAATAATATACATAATTAAGAGTTTAGATATCACCAAATCACATCCCTATGTGATCTAGCCCTAAATCACGTGCATGAAGCTCTGAAATCCATAAAACAACCTAGAAATCTACATTACAAAAGATTGAAATAAAACCCTAACTAAAAATAATCTAAACTAACTATGTTCTAAAAAACTAAAGAAAATAAAATTGTTTGATCCTAAATCTACTTGATTTTGAAGCTTTGAGTCGTCCTCTATTTATAGGGGAGAGCTACTACATAGTGAAGCCAAGTGGCAACATCAATTGTTGAATTTCTTAATTAAAAATGTTTTTACCATCTACAATAGGGTTAAGAACCTAAGAACAATGGCATTGAAGATTGGCTAACTGTCATTAATAGATTATTATTACATCCCTCGATGTGGGTTTAGCACTAAACCTCGATACACTTGTTTGAGACTATTCTTCTTCCCTATTTTTAGGGGTAAGTTTTGAGTAATAACTTATCCCTCACATCTAACTCAAGAGGCCTCCTCTTCAAGTCTGCTTGCTTCTTCATCTACTTATAAGCTTTCTGAAGAATATCCTTTACCTCATCTAATAACTCTTGCTTCTCTATTATAAACTTGTATGTCATTATGCAATCTCGATTGATAAATGGTTGTTGACTTAAACTACCTTAAATAGACTTTTCTCTATTATACGAGATATGCGAAAGTTATAATAAAATTGTGCAGTACCAAATAAACTCAATTAATTACATTGACTTATACTTACATAATGTTGTAATCATTCTTCTAATAGATCATTAATTCTCTCTATTTGACTATTCATCTATAGGTGATTTATTGTTGAAAACTTCAATTTTTAACCTATAATGTTTAAAAGAGATCTCTAAAATTGGCCTATAAAGTTGGCATTTTGGTCACTCACTATATCTGTTGGGACTCTAAAATGTTTGACATTCTTGTAAAATGATTTTATGAAAATATTCGAGGGATAAGATCCTGGGGTTAGCATGAATAATACATACCTGAGAATCTATCAATCATTATCTTGATTGATGCTATGTTATCTACCTGTATAAATCCACCAATGAAATCCATTGAAATTGACATTGACTGTCTTTCAAAAATAGGAAATAGTTGTAGTAAACTAGTTTCCTTCTTCCTTTTCAATTTATTCAACAGGCCACATAAAACACGTCTTAACATACACCTTGGTATCATTCTCTATCTTTAGCCAAAAGCAAGAATGAGCTAGGAGTGTCATCATCCATTGAACTCCGAAGTGACCAGCCCACTGTAAGTCATGTGTCTCCTTCAATATTTATTTCCGTTAACCACCAAAACTAGACACATATACTTAAATACTCTTAATCATCAACAACCCAATTATTATTAAGTCAAAACTTGTGAACAAGCCCATTTTTAACTTGTAATATCAACTTACAATACGTGTTGTCCAATAAAACTGCAACTTTGATTGATTTAACAGATTCAAATCCAATCTTATGATGGCATATATGGTCTTGAACATCTCATTTCGACTCAAGGCACCCATTATATTGTTATGCACCCACTTGAAGTCATAATCAACAAAGAATTTCTGCCACGACAGTCACTTTGAGGATAATCTAGTCCCCAATGAATATACTTGCCATGCCTCAAGGCAATGTACTACTGCAGGTATCTCATTCTCATGCTTTGAGTATCATTGCTTCGCATCATTGGGTTTCCAACTCTCAAATACAACTGGATGACCTTCTTGTACTAAGACTTCCAATAGCTTTATCTTATGCACATACATATACCTCAAATGGAAAGTCAAAATTGGGCAGTTTTAGTATAGGTTTGATTAATATAAAAGCTTTAACTTTCTCAAATGCCCCATAACAAGAATCCATTTAGCACCACTTATGTTTCTTCTTTAAAAGATTTATCAAAGGTACCACTTTTTTTTTAAATACCCCAATATAAATCATCCATAACAGTTAGTTAGGCCAAGAAAACTTGGTGATTCTCACATTGTAATAGGAACTTATCACTCAACTATTGCTTCCACTTCCCTCAGTTCTATCTGAGTTAGACTTTGCTCACTAAGTGACCTAAGAACATGATCTTTAACTAGGCAAACTTGCATTTCTCCATCTTATATTACCTTAGTCTCTTAAACACTTTTTACATGTACTCCACATTCTACCATATTAATGTTATACATCACAATATCATCTAGATATATCATGATGAACTCATTAAAAAAATCATACAACAAATCATTTATTAAGTTTCAAGATGTAGCAAGGCATTATTCAATCTGAATTACGTGACTAGAAATCTATATAATCTATATTGAATCAGGCATGTTGCCTTCTATTCATCATCCTCAGTTATCTATACTTGTCAATACTCACTCTAAGGATCCAACTTTGTGAACATTACAACCATCAACAATTTATCAATCAAACCTTAAACCAATAGAACAAGATATTTATTTTTATAGTTACTTTGTTCAAGACTCGATAGCCCAGGCACGCCCATAATATTCCATCTTGCTTCTTATTAAACATTATTAGGATACCATATATGGCCTTAGAAAGTTGAACTAGCCCCACCTCCAAAAATTCACTAAGTTGTTTTTAAAGTTTCATTAACTCCAATGGGGATATTTTATATGGAGCACATATAGGTGGGTGATTTTCATATCTAACTCGATTCTATGATCAATCTCACGATGAAAGGGAAGGGTTTTTAGCAACTCCTTTAGTATAATATCCTGAAACTCTCTCAATAAACTTGTAATTATATCAGACACTTCTACCACATGATCATATTCTATCTTTCTCATGTCAATTAAATAGATCTCCATGCCTTTCTTCAGTCCTTTCTCAATGTCATAGTCAACGCGTGCTACCGTTATTATATTCTCCTTCATTTTACTATCGGACATATAATAATTAAGGAATTTTGACCGTTCAGAATCATCATACCTCCCATATGTAGATACACACTACCTTATTACCTTAAGGAAGTCAATCCCTAATATCAAATTAAAATCTTCAAGTGGTATGACCATGTAATTGAACTTGGTGTGCCAACTTCTTATATTAATTAATACATTGTAAGTAGCTTCTACCACTACTTGTTTCTTACCCTTAGATGTTTTCACCTTCACTAAGGTCTTTGATACCTTGATTTTGAACTTGTATGTTATCTTTTCTGCAACAGAAGAGTGCGTCATACCTATATCTAACATCATGTTTACCTCCTTCCTATTAATATGTATACTCATGTACATTAGGTTATTGAAGTGATTAAGCTCACTACTTACTACATTTAGCAACGCAGTCGAGTTCATAGTCACTTTCAAATGTTCACCTTCCTCGTTCGTTATTAGAGCTTTTAGCTTCTCTTACCTAAGACAATCTCTCACAAAATACAATCTACCATATAATTAACAACCCTTACCTTCCTTCGAAGACTTGTCGTGTTTGGAATTGTTGTTTTTCTTGGATTTTTCTTTATAATTTGTCTCCTTCAGTAAATTCTTCTTCTTCTTCCTCCTCTTAGTTTACTATTATTATGCTATGGATTTTACCTTGGAAGAAGTAGAGGGATACACCTTAGTTTCCTTTTTCACCTAAAAATTCACCTAGGCATCAACAATCGTGAATGCTTTAATCACATTCTTCACATTTTCCTCTACAATTTCGTTTGCACCCATCATTATAATTTGAACATAAAGTTTAAGATCTTATCCTCATCAGACATATTCATAATATCAAACATCAAAGAATTAAACTTTCTAAGATAATTTATTACTTATCTGTCTTACTTCAATTTCTTCAAGGCATTATAGGTAAGCCAAGAAGTATACATTAAAATAAATTAATCCTTTAACTTCTTCTTCATCTGTTTCCATGTGTTGATAGAATTTCTAACCATAATAATCTTGATAGAGGTTCTCATTCTCTACCAAAGTTAATCATCACCATTCAAGTATGTAGCCATCACATTAACTTTTTAGCATTAGGTACCTTAGCAAGCATAAAGTATTACTCCATATCCTACAAGAAATTCTCGAGCTTCTTAACTTTCTAATACCTTGAAAAACTTTAGGTTCTCACACCTTTGCCATGGTTCTTTCAGTATGATCAACATCTTACATTATAACAGCACACTTAAGAATCATTATCTTGAAATTAGACTCCTCATATGCCTTTATCAACTCCATTATTTTATGTTACAGTTGATGGATTTGTCTCTCTAATACCTTAAACTAAGATAGATATGATGTGACTTCTTCCTCCCATATAGGAATTAACCCAATGAGTGCCTTTACCCTAATGACATGTTCAATCAAATTGTTGCCTCTTGCCATATCTAAATAAGGTTCTAATTATCAATTGATATAAAGGCCTCTTAGGACATTAGACTTATAACAAAGTTATGGCTATTCTTTTACACTATAATCAAGTTTAGGTTTGTTTAAGTAAGACTCAACATTTCCATATGATCGTCAACTAACAAACACTTTGTTCTCGAATGGCTCAAAACCCTTATGTATTTAATCCTTACTCTCGATTAAGGAATACTTTCTAAGCAATAACTAAATAAAGTAGTAAAAAAAAGAAAAGAACATAAAAGATACAATAAAAGTAAAATTTTATTGTGTTTCCTAAAAGTATATAAAGGAATACTTTCTCTTAAATGAATGAGGAGAATAAGGCCCAAATGTGCTATATATAGGCACTTCGTAGCTTGAAAGCTAAGTTATAAATTAAAATCCTAACTGGTTTCAACTTCCTAGATCACGCTTATCCTATCATATTACATCATGTCAACCAATTGGATGAAATCTCCATCCAAATATGCTCTATCTAATTAGTTACCATACATTACAACTAATTAAATAAAAATTACATGTCAAGAGATATATATTCTTATCCTTAAAGATTCTCACTAACTTCAGAAAATCACATGCTCTTTATCTCTTAAAAGTTTATATGTATTCCATGTAATCTTAATCTACCATATTATCTAAAATATCCCCATAATCTCTATCTGTTGATGATGAGTTATCTAAGTTAGTCTATGTTAGCACATTGATTTAGACAATGCTTTCCCACCATCAAATCCATTAACCATGGTCCATTCATTTAGGCATAACATCAGGTCCTTAACCCATCAAGAACTTAGCCTAAGTCAAGTCAATCAACCTACGGTCTAAAACTCTACCAAAACTCACACCATACTTAATCCAACTAGCTTACTTTACCTTAAGACTTCGTATGCCTCCCTTATGTATGTGATTCAGATAACCTTTCCCCCTAAATCCATCTTAAAATAATTGTGAAGTGTCTTTATGTGCTAAAGGACTAACACCTACCATCTTTAGCATAAAAGAGAAGGGTCATCATTAAAATAAACATATAACTTTCAACTTTGTCACAATCTTTAATCTAACTGAAACATTATAGTATTACTATAAAAAAAAACTTCATTGTTCTTTTTAGAGATTTACTAATCAAAATACCCTATTGATAAAAAGAAACTATCAACCTAATAAATACATTCAATTGAAGCGTCAATTCCAATTTAGGAAGCCTTCAATTAGTATCCTTTATGGAAACAAAAGGAAAGTCATGTCATCATTGACTTATCTTGTTTAATAACGACCTAGAAATAAATTTTATAATTAATTTTATAAATTAAAAAATTGATAAAAAGGAAAGGAATTATTATTTTCAAAATTATATAATTCAAAGGAGTTATTATTTTCAAAATTATATCATTCAAGTATTAAAATTGATTAAATAATAATATATTTAAGGCTAATTCTAACTATAATTTCACAAAAAGAAACTATCACTTAGAAAAACAAAATAGTTCAAAACTAAGCATCTTGTCAACATAATAATTTTTTATTAAAATATATTCTTTTCACCTTAATATGAAATTGCAAATACTATTATTTTGAAGATTATACTTAGAATTTTTTTATCCTTACAATATAAAATCACACAATTCAATCATTCACAATTTTTTATACTCTCCAATTATTATTAACTTCAATCATTTTTAATCAAAATAAAGTTTTAGCCAAAAATTTATTGTATAATACTATAATGGTACTTCTATTGTTTTTAAGATTGGTTGATACAAATAGATATCTATTAAAATAACAATATAGAAAAAGTGACACATTGCAATGCTTATATTAAAAGTGTGTACCTAAATATGTCATTAAATCAAACACTTCTTTTCCTTTTCTAAATTAGACAAGAAAAAATAAAATAAAATAAAATAATTATGATGATTTTTATATCATACATTTTAACTTAAATAGTTATTCACATAGAAATATAAAATTTCAATTAAATTCATAAATCCCTAATTTATGTAGATGTTTATAAATAAATAAATTTATAAATTTGCATTTTGAAGATTGTTAACCCTCTTTTGTTTTACTAAAACATTTTATGAATATATATTTTTCATTGTTGCTTAAAGGTGAGGGTCGGTGAGTTGCAACATGAAATGAAGTTCACATAATAAGAACTAGTTTATGTCAAAATTTTGCTTATGCAATTCGAAGGATTTTAAGATCATAATAAATTTCTAATGTGGTTGAGTTAGGTAGAAGTTCAATTCAAAACTTTTAAAAATTAAGTTTATATTAACATATCAAACCGATTGATTCAAAAAATTAATCGAAAACCAATCAACTATCCAATTCAATTTTATTAAAAAACCTCTAAATTTAAAAATCAGTTGGTTTAACAAGTGCACTAAAAACATATTTTATAAAATCGATCGATGCTTGCAAATTTGTCTTCCCAATTACCCCTCGTTATTTCCTCTAATCACTCTTCATTTTCACAGACTCATTCACATCAAAATCTCTCCTTATTAAGCAAAACAACCAACCATTTCATAGATATATTGCTATCTCTGAACAACATAAAAAAGATCAAAATTTGAAAGTAAAACAATCTCTATAGTAAATTCTCATCAACTATAAGAAAGAAACTATAAGGTAGCTCTTTAAAGCTCACGACAAAAGGAACAAACTTTCCAGCAAATGGAAATGACAACCTATCGCCAACAATGAAATAAAAAACCTAACTACCTAACTATGTAGTAAGGTGAGCTAGGGTTGAACCTTAAATTGTAAAGAAAAACAAAAACAAAAACCCTTGGACACAAAGAGAAATAACATAGCTAAGATGCAATCAAAACAATAAAAAGGACAAATAAAGAGTAAAAGACGATAAGACTATTAACAATAATAAAGAAATGAGCCAAAGGTATCATTGGAATTCTGGGATAAATATTGATCCTTGAATTTAGATAAAAGGTACTCTAACCAATGTGCTAACCTATAACTTAGGTAAATCTAACAAGCTCTAAAAATACTTATATCTTCAATATAACTTAGAATAAGCTCTCTAAGTTTAATAGTAAAGATGCATTAAGTAATAAGGAATGAATAATTTAGGCCACTAACACACAAGCTCAGAAAGTGTAACATAAAGGTATAAGACCCTAGACTAATTAGTTAAGTATGCTAACAAATCTAATTAACTTATTACTACTTTTAGAAATTGCTAAGGATGATTACGTATCACATGCTCAATCATAACATTCAAATTAAGAAATTATTTAAAGGGTAATCAAGTCTAAAGATAATACCTAATTCATAACATTTAACCAAAGTCTCAAATCAACCTAAGATTAAAAACAAAAAATCAATACAAATTCAATTACATTCTCACAATTAATTATTCCTTCATCCTTCCTACACCTTCAAGCCCCTAGGAATTTATTCACACATATTTAAATTAACCAAAATAAAGATTAAATAAACACAATCCATACTCAATTAAATTAAACTAAGGCTAAAAAGTTCACGTCACAAAAGGAAAAACACAATTTAACACTTAATCTAACACAAGTACAAATTACTTAAGCTATTAATCAATTAACAAAAATCTAATTCAACAAAACTCAAACTAATATTCTAAACAAAAATTTCAGCACATATAAATTGAAAAAAATTGACATTAAATGATTGATATCCTAAGAACATGCATAAATCCTATCTATCAAGCATAGATTAATCAAAGATACTAAAAATAAATGAAAACCTATGAAATAAAACTTCATATAAATTAATACTTTATAAGAACAACCTTAATAACTTAAAAACCATAGCTCAAACAGGTAAAATATAGGTTGGAAAATTGAAAATAAAAACCTCCATTCATTTGTATATAGACATAGTTCCATTCAATATCAATAGATTAAACTTTGAAAATCAATAAACCACTAAGATATTCTAGAGAAGATAACAACATCTATACTTAGGAAAGCATTAAAACTTGGGAACTAAGTATCAAAGCATTCAACAATA
The DNA here is from genome assembly GCA_028565735.1 of Pinacopodium congolense. NCBI lineage: Eukaryota > Viridiplantae > Streptophyta > Magnoliopsida > Malpighiales > Erythroxylaceae > Pinacopodium > Pinacopodium congolense. The sequence continues at coordinate 10,711,645 of JAOXYD010000136.1, forward strand.
GATAAAAATCACTTGAAAGTAGAAAGAAATAGTGAAAGCCAATGAAAAATACGAGTGAAATGAGAGAACTGTGAAAAAACAAATGAAAATCCAAGGAAAATGGGTCGTTTGATTGAGCCTTTGGATGTGATTTTTAGTTGTGGTTGTTATATTTTTGTATTGAATTTTGTGTATTTTTATAGATTTTTATGTTGTTTGTCTTGATTTTTGTGAGTGTTTTTTTTAATTTCTGTGATGTTTTTTATTTATTTTTGTGTTTAGAAAATCTGAAAACCAAATCCTAAAACTAAATCTCAATCAAACAGGCCCTAAGAAAAAACACTATAGTCATCTCCTGGAAAGCTCAACCAAAAATGTTGTCGTCACTTACCAAGAAAGCTCCTCTCCAAAGTAAGTTCCAAGCTGTTTCCAATTGTTTTGGCCATCCCCTATATATGTGAAGCTATCCCCTATTAAGCTTTTTTAAGCTTTTTGTCTCATTCTCCTTTTAGGCTTCGTGCCAAACCAAGCCATCCTATTTACTCTTTTTTATGTTTTTCTTGTTTTATACTTTTTTAACTCCTCTTGAAAACGCCTTTTTTCCTGCTCTTCTTTTAAAGATTTTATGCCCCACTCCTCAAAGGTTGTTTTACTCCTCTCCTTAAAGCATTATGCTGTTGTTTTGTAAAACTTTTTTCAATCTTTATGCTTTGATCTCAAAACTTTTGTTAAGGGTTAAACCTGTCATTAAGCATAATATAACATAAATTGAGTTATTTTATATCAAAAATAAGGATGAATCCAACTCAATTGATATATTAAAACATAACAAAATTCATCCCTATAAGGAAACCATGAAAAGAGAAAAAGCTACAGAAAAATCTCCAAACTAAAGGATAAGGTTTCGCAAATGAAAAATGTAAAGAGAAAGAAGGCAAATATTAAGAAAACCAAAAGATAAAAAAACAATAATAGAAAGAAAAGCAGAGAAAGAAGTCGCCAAAGGGGGGAACAGAAGTGAGTAAGAGGCTCTGTCAAATAAAAAGAAGGTTAGTGAGAAAGAAAAGTGAAACTAAAGAAGAATACAAATAATAAAAGGGACTGCAAGGGTGAAAAGTGCTAATGATTAAAGTTCGAACGCACTCTGGCAATCTTTTCTAAACTATTGAGAATTTTTGGCAAAAATTTTTTTATTTAAAAATTTAAAAACTTCAATATTTATTAAAAGGATTTTCGTACTTTAATTTTTTATAGGATTGCCACTTATGTATTACAACTTAAATGTATAAATTATAAAATAACTAAATATATAAATAATTTTTTTATTTTATTATATTAATTATAG
>JAOXYD010000136.1:10718130-10733076 GCA_028565735.1 Pinacopodium congolense
ATGATGAAGCTCATCGTAAGCTATCAAATAATAAAATATCTAACTAACCTAACTAAGTAGCTAGGGTGAGTAAGGGTCAAATCTTCAGGGAGTTAAGGGGTGCTGTTGTCTCTATTGTTGCAAGGAAAAGGAAAACAAAAAAAAAAAGCCCTAGAATTATTGAAGCTAAAGAAAATAAAATAAACACAAAGTAAAACAAAACACGAAAAGACTACTAACAATATTAAAGAAATAGGCCAAAGGTATCATCGGGATTCAGGAATAACTATTGATCCTCGAATTTAGATACACTGTGTTCTAACTATAGTGTTAGCCTATAGGTGAACAAGCTCTCAAACCGTCAGTTCCTTTAACTTAGTTAAATTTAACAAGCAGTAGAAATACTCATATCCTCACTATAACCTAGAACAAGCTCTCTAAATTTAATAGTGGAGAAGATTTGGGTGCTAAGGAATGACTAACTTGGGCCACTAATTCACAAGCTCGAAAAGTGTAACCTAAAGGTATGGGACCCTAGACTAGTTAGTTAAGTATGCTAACAAATCCAACTAGCTTATCGCTACTTTTGGAAATCTCTAAGAACAGTTACGTATCACATGCTCAATCCTAGCTTTAGGATTAAGGAATTACCTAAAGGGTGATCAATCATAAAGATATTACCTAATTTATGGCATTTAACCAAACTCCCAAATGAACCTAAGCTTAAAAGCACAAATTAAATTAAGCAAAACACCTTTAAACCACTAAGAAACTAGCTACACATAACTAAATTAAGCAAAACACAAATTAAATAAATACAAAGCATAATTAATTAAAAGAAAAAAAAGGGATGGAAAATGCATAACACCAAAAGAAAAGCATAATTCAAAACTTAAACCATAATAAGCTTAAATTAATAAGCTATTAATTAATTAAATAAAACATAATTCAACAAAACTTAAACTAACACTTTAAACAAAAATTCTAACATATATATTTGGAACAAATATTGAAATATAAATTTCAGCAAATATAAATGATAACCTTAATAACATAAAAACCAAATATTATTACATAAGAAAACATCAAACTATTGAACTACAATTAAAGCATTCATAAATGGAAATATAAAGCATATGGAAAAGAAAAGAGTCAAATAAAGATAATTATAGACAAGCTAAACTGAAAGAATAATGGCCAAAACAAAATGAAAACAAGGAAAATGGCCTAACAAATGGTGCAGCCAAAATCTTTGGTGAGAAGCATGGTGTAGCCATCTCTCTCTAAGCTCTCCGCACTCTCACAAAACCAATGCAGCCGATATTATTAAATAAAGAGGGGCTTCTCGTGCATTTTTGCTTTGAACCGTTACCCCCACCCCTATCTTCTTTATATTTTGGCAGCCAAGATTTTTTATATCTCTCAAGAGCCTTTTGTCTCTTGTCTTTTAGGGTTGAATCACTTGTCTCCCAAGCAAGATTAGCTATCCAAGTCGTTCATATATTGCTCCTCTTAAAACACATATGGTGCTACTGTATAATGACAAGAAATAAGCTCCAATTCCAAGTCATTTTATTCTCCTAAGCTGCTGCCATATTGAAGCTTTAGAAGGCCTCCCAAATGTTGTGATGGTTCTAAGTTGAAAAATCCTTTGATTCTTTTTTTTCTTTGATTCTAAGCTGAAAAATCCTTTAAATTTATGGTCCAATTGCTTCCAAACTTTGTGCTTTCACTTTGTTTTCATATTCCATCATTAAAAGCTGCACCTAAACTTAGTAAGAATACAGAATGAGCAATTAAACACAAAAGTAGGGATGAATTCACATTTAAATGCATATAAAACCTTAGGATAATTCAACCCTATCAAATACCCACATACTCAAACCATTTCTTATCCTCAAGAAATTTAAACACAATCAAAATATTCTATCAATTTATTTTTAAAAGAAAATCAAGTGTATAAAATCCTTTAAACTTCGGCAAACTCAAGAATTAACTTGCTAAATATATCATAACTGGTTTTCATCAGTATATATAAACAAAGTCAAATGAAGACACCATTGATCAAAGATAAGTATAAAATTAAGATGGAATTTCCTTACGGTATTCACTCATATCAATTAAATATATGAGGGTTGGTGTTTTGCTCTAAGCTGATTCTAAGAGGCTACACTACCATAGACTTGAAAGTTCACCCATTTTCCTTTACATAAAATGCATGCTATCATGGATAAAAAAAATGCTTTTACTTAGGGTTGTTATGGGGTTTGAGTTAAGGTGAGGCAAAAAGGGTCAAAGGGTTACTCACAAGCATTCACAAAGTACTAAGTGAAAAGAGAAAACCAAATACAAATTCTGAGATATGCATATGAATTCAATAGACTACAACTATTCATCACTGACTAATGCTACTACATTTCATTCTTTTTCTTGCTTTTTTATTTTTTTTCTTTTTCTCATTTTGTTTTCTTTATGTTCATTCTTCTTCTTCTTCTTCTTCTTCTTTTTTTACTTGAAGAACACTAAAAATAAGAGGAAACAATAGCAATATATATAATCAAAACATGAGTAGAAGTATCTCTTAAATCATTTTAGAATAAAATACAAAACAAAAGTCCCTAAACTGTAAACATCAAATGCTCACTTAGTACTTCATTAAACTTGTGACAGGGTAAGGCTAGTGGGTTTTTGGGTTTCAATGTAAGGTGATTAAATTAGAAACAAACAAAGGTTTAAAGGGGTTTGCAAGGGAAAAATGACTTGGTGGGTCATTTAAGCTAAGGGGTTTAAAACAAAGAAGGTTTTAATCATTTTCATAAAGCATGAAACTAGTAGTATCAAATAGGTTCATAACAAGTTCTGAAGGTAATCTTCTTAGGAGAGCATCACACACAACAAAGAAAATAGAATAATTATAAAATGCAGTCATATAGGCTCAAAACCTTACATGTGCTTATGTGAAAATCCATAAAAAATTCATATATTACCTAATCACTTAAGTATCAAAATTTTTACTGAGTTTATGCAATCAACCACTTCAATCAATCCAGATGATTCACCTTCCTCTCAAGCTACCTAATCTAAATTTAAGCATAGAACTTAATCTCAGCCCAACTACTATGACAGAATTGCATAGTTCAACATTTATCACAGTTCAAGTGTAATTTTTTTAAAAATGGCCACACCTTTACACTTAAATTAGACATTGTTCGCAATGCCCTAAAAAGAAACAAAAACCATAGAAGAGGGATGGGAATAGAAGTACTCCCTTATATTGAAGAGACCAAATGAACCTTGAAATGAAAGATTGCAACTTCCTTCACACCTTCCTACAAAAAAAATAAACAATCAAAGCAAATAACCATAAACTATTTACAAAAGATAAAAAATGACAAAAAAGGATACATTTAGGTGCCTCCTAACAAGTGCTTAGTTAAGGTTATAAGCTTGACGCCCTTGGCATGTCAACGTCATCTATTGTCAGATTGATATTTGAGCCCGGCATGAAATATGCTTAAACTCATAAATGAGCCTGGAGTAACTTCCCTTGAAATAGACTCAGGTTCAACTGAATGTCTCATAGTATTGGAGAGGTGGAACCGAACTGCTTCTTCTTTGAACTCTAATGTCCACTCTTCGTTATGGATATCTCTCAGGATGGCCTCTGTAATGGTGTAAGCATTGTTTAAGGAGACACTACATCTTGTTCGTCACCCTGTAGCTTTGGCTTGTTTTCACATAACTCCTTTAAGCATTCAACCTATTCCAACTCCTCTCACTCATAATCCTCCTACGTCACTTTTTCTTGTTCTTCTATCGACAACCTACTAAAGAAAGGAATAGAAATATAGTAAGTAATATAAAATGAGGTACTACTTACCTTGGGAAGTATGTCATCCTCCTTCATTTTCTAGCATAACTCATTTTCCTTAACAAGCTCCTCTTACTCTTGCTGTTCTCTACCCTTCGGTGAAAGGGCACATATCATCCCGCCATGAACTTCCTCTGGTTGGCTATGGATGCTTCTTAAAACTTGGACTTTTAAGCTCACAATCACTTCGACCAATTGGTTTGCTTAATCTTCCAAGTTCTTTAAGACACTACTCGTTTCTTATTATAATTAAAGAGTTCTCATAGCCAAGTTCTTTAGTATCTCTTCCAATTGCTTCCCATCAGTATGTGGTGGCAATGTTGGAGATGGAGTCATGGGCTGGAGATGTGATGGGCTTTGGTAACATGGAGGCAGAGAACTGAATCCATGCTGGTGGCTCCCATGTAAAAAATAGGGTTGATCCTCCCACTTTGAACGGTAAATCGGAGTGTAAAGATCACAATATCCTTTTTTCCACTCTTGGGGACCGCTAAGTCAATCAAACTACTACTCAATCTATAAGGAAGGACACATATTAATAGAATGACCTAAAAATGAACAAAAATTGAGTACCTTAGTGTCAACTATATCTATAACTACTTGCTCGACTAAGGATGTGATATTTGTTACCTATTGTTCCAAGCTTAAGATAGCAGCTAGCTCAAATTCATCATCATAAGAATTAATGCAAGAAGGATAAAAAAAAAGTAATGCTGAAAATAAGATATTACTGGAAAAGCTATAAAATAGAAATAAATAGAGAGCAAAGATGACAAAAGATCAACAAAAACAAAAAGAAAAACAACACAAGAAATAGCAAAAACACAAGCACCAACTCCCCAATAATGGCACCAAAAATTTGGTAAGGCTTGTCATAAGCTACAAATAATAAAATACTTAAACTAACTTAACTAAATAGTTAGGGTGAGTCAGGGTCGAATCCTCAGGGAGCTAGGGTGAACTGCTATCTCTAATATAAAAAAGAAAAGGAAAACAAAAAAAAACCCCTAGAATCAACGAAGTTAAAGAAACTAAAATAAACATAAAGAAAAAAAAACACGAAAAGACTACTAACAATAATAAAGAAATGGGTTGAAGTTATTGTTAGGATTCACGAATAACTATTGATCCTCGAATCTAGATAAATGATGTTCTAGTTATGGTGTTAGTCTATAGGTCTGAACAAGCTCTTAAACCCTCGATTTCTCTAACTTAAGTAAATATAACAAGCTCTAGAAATAACCCTATCCCCACTATAACTTAGAACAAGATCTTTAAATTTAATAGTAGAGAAGCTTAAGGTGCTAAGGAACGACTAATTTAGGCCACTAACTCACAAGCTCGGAAATTATAACATTAAGGTATGGGACCTTAGACTAGTTAGTTAAGTTAGACTTCTAAGAAACTAGCTATACATAACTAAATTAAGCAAAACACAAATTAAATAAATACAAACAATAATTAATTAAAAGAAAACAAATGAAGGACAATGAATAACATCAAAGGAAAAACACAATTCAAAATTTAAACTAACACAAACTTAAATTAATTAAGCTATTAATTAATTAACTAAAACCTAATTCAACAAAACTTAAACTAACATTTTAAACAAAAATTCTAGCATATATAAATTAAACAAACATTGAAATATAAATTTCAGCACATAAAAATGAAAACCTTAATAACATAAAAATCAAATATCATTACATAAGAAAACATCAAACTAATGAACTACAATTAAAGCATTCGGACATGGAAACATAAAGCATATGGAAAATAAAAGAGACAACTAAAGCTAATTAAAGAAAAGACTAAACCGAAAGAACAATGGCCAAAACGAAATGAAAACAAGGAAAATGGCCTAAGAAATGGTGTAGCCGAAATCTTTGGTGAGAAGCATGGTGCAACCGCCTCTCTCCAAGCTCTCGACACTCTCACAAAACCAATGTAATCGAAATTTTTTACTAAGGAGGGGCTTCTTATGTATTTTTGCTTTAAACCATTGCCCCCTCCTCTTCTTAGCATTTTGGCAGCCAAGAATTTATATATATATCTCTCTCAATAGCCTTTTATCTCTTGTCTTCTAGGGCTAGTTACTTGTCTCCCAAGTAAGACTAGCTATCCAAGTCGTTCATGTGATGATCCTCTTAAAACGTACAGGGTGCTACTGTATAATGCCAAGACACAAGCTCCAATTCCAAGTCATTTTATACTCCTAAGTTGCTGCCATATTAAAACTTTGGAAGGCCTCCCAAGTGCTACATTTTGGATAGGTCTCCTAGTTCCTTTATTGTTGTGTTTTTCTCCTCTCTTAATGCTCATTCAATTGCCGTCATTTTATGTCAAGTAAGGCTACTCATTGGCTCTATTAAACACATTTGTTGTTGCATTTTAAAGCCTCCTTTAATTACTCTTGTGAAGTGCCATTTTGATGAATTAATTCCAACTTGTTTTATTTTTTCTTTCTCTTTTTCTTTGATTCTAATCTGAAAGGTCATTTGAAACTCCAAATTTCATTCCATAAGAATTGCTCGACTACTAATATTCTCCATTGCTCTATTATCTAACTCAACCAAATTGATAATTGATTTAATAATTGACTAAACTCAGCTAAAATCTAACTAATAATTCCAAGCCAATTCACTAGATTAAAGATGCAAATGATGAAGATAGAATCTAGATGATTAATCCCTCTAGACATTTACGTATTCACTTTTTAACTTTGATTCATTAGATTATCTAAATCCTTTTGGACTGTAGAATCACTAAATTGAATTATACTCTCTCTCGAGTTATATAACTCATATTTTTTTGGTTGATTAACTAGAATATCTTCTCATTTACAACCCAATTAGAAGCATTATTATGATTTATAAATCCTATTATCTTACCTAGGTTAAATATAACTCATGTAAGTCTATCTTTAATACCACTATACAAGCCACTTTACTTATAGATTGATCTATTCATATAAATGATTTTTTAATCTAGATATATGAAATCAAATAATGGAATTGAAATTGCATTTTCATAAGTATCAAATCTAATACAATGTATCTACAGACAAACTTAAGATAAAATATGAAAATCCATTTTAGAAAATCCAAAAATAATAATTAATCACTACATTTTAAGATTCATACCATCTAGTCTTATGAGAATTTAGTTCATAAACATATTAAAAGATACAATAAAGGCTTTAAAAAACTCATTCTTATAAAGTGTCTTGAGGCTTAAATCTTCATTGACAACTGCTAAAAATTCAATCTTGATATGAAATCTTAATGAAACTCTTTAATTTTCCTCAATTTGCTCTAAAATCATGTTAAAATGGCTTATAAATGGCTCTTGATCTCTTAGCAATGGCTTAAGGTAGTCAAAAGATCAAACGTTTTGAATAAATCCTAAAAGAACACTTAAATAGTAGTAGATGCCCAACTATTCCATGAGTAGAATCACAACGATGGGACAAGCTATAGAGTTGATGTCAAAATCATGGCCAAGGCTAGGGCCATGACTTGGGCCATGAATCCCTTTGGATAGCTTGCTTATTTGATGTTTTCTCCAAGAAAATTCCATGGTTTGATCTATGGTTGTAAGGTAGGGTGTGAAATTTACTAGATAGTTGCTTTTCTTCCATCTTTTGATCCTATGGATCATCTAACTCCTTTCATACCTCAATATGTTCACTAAGATCTATAAAAACATTTATTTTTACCGAAAGCATTATGAGTAATATCACATGTAAAGTTAAAAAAAAGCATAAATTCATATAAAAATCATCCTCGAACCTAAATTTTAACTATTAAATCATGCCTAAAATATTTAGAGAAAGAGTAATTAGTTGGTGCAAAATATTCTTTAAGCTGAAAATAGAAGTTCCCCTTTAGGTTTAACAAATTCTTTGTGATTATTAAGGGGTTGATTGAAGTTGTTAATAAAGCTATTAAATATCAATGTCAATGGTATAAAATGCACAAATGCATGAGAAAGTTACAAAAAATCAAGGAGCAGATAAAAGGATGAGGGAGTACTTATTAGGTTGTTTCTAAAGTAAGGGAGGATCATGAAATATCTAAAACCTATTATACAATCAACTAAACGATGATTAGTTTCAATAAAGAGAGAAATTAGCTTTAAATTTTTATAACCAGCCTTTAGAGATCCATTATTCCTTATTAAGACAAATGTCTAGAATTTAGTGGTTTCAAGAGGGGGATAAGAACATTAATTTCTTTCATAACAAGGTTCTTGCCAGAAAAAATGCTAATAGAATTACAATGCTCCACAATGATGATAGCTCAATTGCTACATCTTAAACAAAGTTATGTTATGCAATAGCTGATTATTATGGGAAGCTATACAGCTCTTCAGTTGGTAGCTTATCTTCTATTGACAACTTATAAAATTTTATTAACTCTTGGCTATAAGATTAGGATATGGAGGCACTTATTAAACTTTTCAATGAAGATGAGATTAGGAATGCTCTGTTTTCACTCAATCCCAACAAGGATCTAAGTCTAGATGACTTTAATGAATTTTTCTTTCAACAAAGATGGCCAAATACTAAGTATATGATCATTAAAGAAAAACTATTTTTTTTTAGAATAGCAAGATGTTTAGGGAAGTGAATAAGACTTATGTTAGTTTGGCTCCTAAGACAACATTCCCCAATTCTTTGAAGGACTTTAGGCCTATTTCATATTGTAAGAGAATTTACAAAATCATTTCTAGGCTCCTGGTAGATAGGCTTTAAAATGTTATCAAGCCTCTCATTGATCCATCATAAGGTGCTTTCATCAAGGGCGGATTAATTAGAGATAACATCATGTTTTCTTAAAAGTTCTTAATTTATCAAACATCTAATTGATTCATCACAAGGTGCTTTCATCCAGGACATATTGATTAGAGATAACATCATGTTTTCTTAAAAATTCTTTAAGAACTACAACAATAAGCAATCAAGTAAAAATAATGCCATTAAGGTTTTCTTTAAGGCCTATGACACCATTGAATGGTCCTTAATTTTAAATCCCATTTAGGGCTTTGAATTTCTTAACCTATTTATTGGATAAATTGAGTGATTTACCACTTCTATAACCTATTGTGTTATTGTTAATAGACAACCAAAAAAACCTATAAAAAGAGCAAGAGGGCTAAGGTCGGGTAACCTTCTCTCACCCTCCTTATTCACCAATAGCGTTGAGGTGCTTATTAGGCTTATTAAAGCTGTTATCAATCAAGATAATAGCTTTAAATGTCAGTCCAAATAAAGGAAGTTAAAACTATGCAGCTTGTCATTTTTTGATTATTTATTCTTGATCTTTATACCTGATACAAGCTCAATTATCATTTTAATATTAGCTCTAAATACCTTTAAAGAATTTTTTGTGCCTTGCTTTGAATAGGGACAAAAGTCAGGTATTCTTGTCTCAAAGCTCCATATCTCTTTCAAATTGGATATCTTTATTTATAGGGCTATAAGTTTCAAAGCTTCTCTTGATGTATATAGGAATTCCCATCTCAGTAAAAAGCCTTCACCACATGAATTTCCATCCTTTAATAAAAAGGATACAAATGAAACTTACCAACTAGTGTAATAGATATTTGTTAATAGCATGAAGGTTTTAGCTACTAGTTTTTATTATCAATAACATGCACACTCATTAAACTACTCACATCATTTTGCTTACAAGATTTATCAAGACCATTAGTCAGCTTATGAGAATATTCCTTTAGATAAGGGATACCATTAAAATAGGAATGCCAATGGTAAGTTAGAAGGACCTATGTATTCTTAAGGATAAGGGAGGCCTAGGCATTCATTCCATCAAAGTCTATAAGAAAAATATAATGGCTAAAAAAATATGGAGAATTTTGATAAATAAGGAAGCTTTATAAGACCAAGGGTTCACACTCATTACCTCTCAAACATGATTTTTTTTAACCATTCAACCTAATGAAAACACCTTTTGGACTATACTTAAACTAAAGAGGAAAAGAGAAAGAAGTAGACGTATTGTTCACTCTATAATTGGAAATAGAACTTCAGCCTTCTTTTAGCATGATAATTATCTTAAAAGATATCCCTTAGGCCAATTAAATGATCTCTAATGCATTAGACATCTTATTCCTGATGATGCCAAAGTAAATGAAGCCCTCAACTTTTATTCAACCATCATTAATATGTTTCCAAATTTAAAGTTAAAGGAGTTAATGCACACCAATTTGAACCAGTTTGCTCGAGATCAAGCCATTTAGTTGAATCATTCATTTGGCATTTTTATAAACTCGTCTTATAGGAACATTTTTAGGTAGCATCAATCAAATATTAATTGGAATAAGGTTATGTAGTTTAAGTAATCATCTCCTAAAGCTTTTATGGTCTTATGGTTAGTTGTTTTAAATAGACTGAGCACCTTTAATAAACTTAGCAGGCTTTTTAATACTTCAAATTCTTGTGTTTTATATTATGAATAATAAAAATCCATTGATCATTTGTTCTTTAAATGCAAATATTCTTCTTACATATGGACATAATGCAGAGATTATGTAACATTATTACTCCTGCTATAAAACTACATGATATCATTACATGGATCCAATAGTAGGATGTGACATCAGGAGAGGATATACTAGTAGGAAAGATGGCTTTGGCCAAGACTATATATTCAATATGGAGGTAGAGGAATCAAATGATCTTTAAGAAAATTGAATATTAGAACTCATCTTGTTACATGAATCATGCATATTGACCAAACTATAACTATTGGCTCATAATTTGTAAGATGGATGTAGTGAGGTATTAAAGTCAAGATGGAGGCTACTAGATGTTGCCTTTGTTGATTGAATCTATTTGATATTGGTCCTTTAATTTGAATGTTGTACAAAGGATTAGGTTTAGGGAATGACAGTTAACACCATTATATGCAGAAGTGGTAGGATTTGACTTTAAGCTTTGTAATATGTGTTTTTTGTCACTATTAAAGCCACAAGAATGTGGTTTGTAGGCCAAAAGCGAGGAACTATGGGCTCAATTTTTAGGTGCTAGATGTTGGCTAGTTACTATCACGCTTGCCTAGTTGTTTGTTTACTTGAATTTCTTGATCTCATACTTGTTGTTCAAATCTCCCTAGTTCAACCTTAACATATAGTTTAATGATCCTTTCCAAGTTTGTATTTTGTAATGCTTAAGGCTTCTATTTCCTAAGATGCAATCTTGTAATTTTATTTCATGAATTCATTTTACTTTGTAAAAAGAATCTCATTTTCAATATGTATTTAATATTTAATTAAAGATTTAAAATTTTATAAACTTTAAGTCTAATCTTAATTAATATAATTTTATACTACTAATTATATCTAATGTAATCTACTTATGAAAGATAACCTTTTCAAACTTGACCTCGAGGGCGCATATCTCACATGCCTACACATTGTTTTCTACAAATTATGTTTCCTTCATGCCTGCGCCACCACCTGCTTGATTTGCCTCCTTCATTATCTGCTAGCACCTCTAATGCCTTAAGCTATCAGATATGTTGTTTATCTCATCGACTATATCCATTTCTGGTGCACATATCCCTTTTCACCGAAAACTCCTAATCTAGGCACCGCATGGTGTTTCTTTCACCACTGGAATCAATGCCATGTGACGGCGCAAGATCACTAGCAACAATGATTGTTACTGGTGCTCAGCCCTTTAGCGATGCTGGTGACCACAATCGCTGACAGTGCTTAGAGCTTCTCTTGACACTAAATTAATTAATTAACAATTAAATGAAACTCATTTTCGAGAACTACAAAGTGTCGACATGGTAAGTATCAGTCGTATCCAGAAACAATCAAATCATAAGGCAACAAAAATTTTCCCAGAAAGCAAGAATATAGAATATGCTTTTCAATAAAAAAAATCATAGCATGCAACTTTTATAACAGATTGAATATTCTATCAAAATAATAACTACCGAACATTTAAATTAAGTTAAACTATTAAAGGAGGTCTTAATGTTATTGACACAAAATCAACCATGATCAAATCACGGATACAAATGAATAATTATACTACAGCAAAAAGAACTTTAAACAACAGGTTAAAACATAATTAAAAGTATAGTTATTATTGCATTTTCATTAAGGCAATAAAATTTATGTCGTTAAATAAAGTATCACTGCTATAGATATAAAATAATCAACTTTCTTAATTAGACAACAAAATAAATAATGTTACTTTAAACTTTGACTAAGGTAACATAATAGTTTAAAACTATAGTAACAATACTAAATAGACATAGCAACAGTTTGAAATTTTTAAGGCAATGAATTAATTTTGCTTAAACAACGATAATTCTAACAAAAATAATGGTTTATCCTTTCATTAGTAATGTTATATTAATGTAAAAGCAAATCTCTATTGTTAAATAATTAAAAATCATGCATATATTGATATTAATAAATACAACAATACATAGTATTAAGAGTAATCGAAATCTCCAAAATAGAATAGCTATATAATAGTTAAAATACATTAATATATGTCATATCTAAAATAGTTGTGAAACTCATAATATTGACCTTTCTATTCACTTATTTTTGCATTACTATAAAGCATAATATTATAGAGAAACCAACTATCCACAGTTATCTGTAAAAACATCTTAGGCTAGGTTTTATTAGCACCTTGAGAAACATGATCATCCATCTATCTAACATTCCTGCAAGGGAAAACCAAAATTATGTCATAAAAGAAGGAATTTATATAAATATTGTAGACAAGTAGTTAATCCATCATGAATTAGCTTGGCCATTTTAGAATATTAGTTGGAAAGGTGTAATTAATTTAATTTGTTTCGACCTCATTCACTATGAAAATTGAAGCTCGTGTCCTAACTTAAACTATGTGAATAGAGTTCCTCATAAAACAGCATTTAGAGTACTTAAATCGGTAAAGATGCGAATAAATTCCATGCATGTCCACTTCCTCAAAGAATATAAGAGAGTCCATTACCATCACCTTACTGTAGACCAATTTGTTGGAAAGTATCTACTTTTCTTAAATTCAGAAAAGCACACCATTAAAACTTTTAAGCTTACCTGTTAAGGCAAATGTGCTAAAACTACGCACTATCAACAAGAACATCTTTTGTCTGTGGCAAATGGAAATGTGCTTGGCCACATATAAGTTCAAATTGTCCTCCATAAGCTTCTGACTCTGGAGGTTGAGGATTGTGAGGTATAATACTAGGATCTCCTCCTGAGGTTAGCAAAAGAAAGATCAACACTTGAAAAGAGAATGCATCCATTAGTTACAGATCGAAGATTTTCTAGTCACTAATATAGTAGTTAGGACTCTTTCCTTACATGGAGGTGAAAAAAAATATAGAATCGAATCCAGGAGAAAAATATCATTCTATAAATAAATCATCATGGAAACAAATCTCCACATAAAATAACTGAAATAAAAAAAACTTACTATGATTGTTAGGACAACAATAACTACTACAACAGATATCCCCAAATGATGGGGAAAATCATCCATAAGCTTTCTTGCTACAAACACATAAAAGATTATAGCATGGGCTATTATAAGAAATAAAGTTAATAACAAGGATTTTGAATCTGGTCCAAATATGAGCCTCCCATTAAGTAAGAATATCTGCAAACAAATGATAGACAATTATCACTATAAGCACATGACAGAGTAAATAGACCAATTTTTGGAATTATTAATTAACAAAATCAAATATCATGATATGTTATTGAAAGGTAACTTTCCCTTTAATACTTCTCATGACTACATTTCCTTTGTCATGGTAGTAAAGGCCTATTGAATCAATGGATATTTGACCAACGAAGAGTAAATTATGTATCGTGATGTTGTATTGAAGCATGGTTATCACCATATAATAGCGGCAATTACGTCATTTTTTTAAATAAAGTGGGCAAGAGGATTCATCTAAAATACTTCACCTTAGAAGAGCTAAAGTATCAGCATCATAAACACTATATACTAAAATTACCTTGGCAGTAACTATGCAAGAATTAGTTCATATCTAATACAACTAGTACTATTCTTTAAGCCTTCCTCCCAAGCAACTACTCTTTGAAAATAGAATGGAATAAATAAGAAGAATAAGACTACAATAAACTGGACATTTTCACAAATAATTAACAAACAACAAACTGAAACTGAAAAAGACAAGAACTTAGTCTATTAACAAATTCTCTAAACTCTCACTCGAAATCCTCTCTTCACGCATCTCCTATACTTGGGAACCACGCAAACAACATGAAAAAAAAACATTGGAAAACATACCAAATTACCTACAACCTCAAAGGCACCATGGGCCTCTCCTTCAAGTTAAACCCTAACACCATGATAGCAAATTACTTGAATTCAAGGTTCCATAATAGATCAAGAGCGATTGCAAGAAGATATATAAATGAACATATGTGATATTGTATATAAGTTACAGATAGAATGGACAAGGAGGCAAATTTACACAAGAGAGGAAGCACAGGATGAAGACAATAAAATAAGAGGAAAAGGATATTGTATTCACTTTTGATAATATTTGTTACGAAATAACTACGGAGCAGGCCCCCCTCGGCATGCGGGAGTGGGGGCTGAGGTCCCATATGGTGTCATGCAGATCCTATGGTATTTTGATAATTTTTAATAAGGTTAAGGGTATTTTGGTAATTTTATAATAGGTTTTTTTGGTTAGTTTATAAAGAAGTTAAGGATGAAATTGTAAATTTATATTTAAAATTATATGAACTGACCTTTATACCCTCTATTAATGACAAAATAAATGAAAAGACAAAAGGATATAATAATATTTTTATTTTAAAAATGAGTGGGGCCATGGATCCTTGATAGGGGTTACAGCACCCCCTCCCCTAGTAGTCGCCTTAAATTTGTTATATAACATCTAAAGTGAAAAATGTGGAACTTATAATAAGGGACTAAGTTAGTTGTGTGGTTTATAAAGTCGTTTTTGTAGTTATGGTCATAGGTTCAATTCACAAGTCAGGTTTTTAAAAAATAATATATATTAAATTTAAGAAGTTAACAGTTTTTATTTAATTATAAT
>JAOXYD010000136.1:10742606-10765097 GCA_028565735.1 Pinacopodium congolense
AGTTATGTTCCATTACTCAAGGTACGAACACTGTTGATACTTATTTCACTGAACTGAATGCGATTTGGGAAGAACTACAGAGCTTTAGGTCATTGCCTCACTGTGAATGTGGTATGTGTAATTCTCACCATTTTCAACGTTACGCTGATAGAGAAGAAAAGGATTATGTTTTTCAGTTTCTTAATAGTCTTAATGAGTGTTTTCAAGGGTTAAGAACTCAGATTATTCTTATGCAACCACTTCCTAACCTAGATCAAGTGTATAATATGGTTTTAAGAGAGGAAACCTAAAGGAAATTACAGATGTTAACTCCCTTGTTACCGGATGTGTCTGCTATGGCAATCAAGAGGAATAAGTCAGATATGGTGTGTTCTAATTATGGTAAGGTTGGCCATATGCGAGAGAATTGTTATCGTTTGATTGATTTTCCTCTTGATT
This sequence comes from Pinacopodium congolense, assembly GCA_028565735.1. Lineage (NCBI taxonomy): Eukaryota > Viridiplantae > Streptophyta > Magnoliopsida > Malpighiales > Erythroxylaceae > Pinacopodium > Pinacopodium congolense. Next base: position 10,743,045 of record JAOXYD010000136.1, read on the forward strand.
TCAAATTCACAAAGTCCAATAGGAATTCTGCTAGCAGACAATCAAGGTTACAACAAAAGTTTTCTGCCAATATAGTTGATCATCAGGATACTCCTTCCCTAGATGAAGAAGTCAATCTCTCACAGTTGAATCTCTCCAAGGATTAGGTTCAACGGCTTGTTCAGTTGCTCAATGATCAATCGTTAACTATCAAACCACATGTTTCAGTGTCTGAGTCCTGTCCTTCTTCAATTGTCCATACTGCATTTTCCAACATGGCAGGTACTGTTACTTCCTTATCTTGTCACCTTTATGGCAGTGTAGTGCATCAACATAGTATTTCTCATCCTGCATGGATAGTAGATACTGGGTCATCACATCATATTATCAATTTTATTACATTTTTTCAACATTGTTATCTTGTTCATAATTGTTTTGTCCAACTTCCTAATGGACATAAAGTGTCTGTTAGTCATATAGGCTCGGTTGTACTGTCATCTCATATTACTCTTCAACATGTTCTTCTTGTGCTTACTTTTGCTTTCAATTTGTTATCTGTTAGATTTGCTTTCATGTTTCAATTTGCTTTCATGTTACATTTCATGGTGATACTTGTTCTATTCAGGCCCATTCCTCTCAGATGCAGATTGGTATGGCTAGAAAGATCGATGGCCTATATCATTTCTGCTCTGAATTGTCTTCTCCACCCAGCAACCTGTTACGTTCAACAATCAAATCAGCTTGTGCTGTATCTTTTGATACTTGGCACAGTAGGTTAGGACATCCTTCTGCTGATAGGATGAAACATATCCCGTGTATTTCTCCTTTAGAAAATTTTAAGCTTAGTCCTTGTATGGTTTGCCCTAGGGCTAAACAGAAACGTTGTTCTTTTCCTATTCATGTACCACACACTAAGAATGTTTTTTATCTTGTACACATTGATGTATGGGGACCTTATTTTACTGCGGATATCAATGGAAACCATTTTTTTCTTACCATAGTTGATGATTTCTCCAAGAGTACTTGGATTTATTTGCTGAAGAATAAGTCTCAAGTCACTCAAATTATCCCTCAATTTTATCAATTAATTCTTACACAGTTTAGCAGTAGAATTAAGATTTTTCGTACAGACAATGCTGCTGAATTTAGGTTATCTACCTTTTATGCTACTAATGGCATACAACATCAAACCTCTTGCGTTTACACACCTCAACAAAATGGTGTTGTTGAACGCAAGCATCAACATTTGTTGAATGTGGCTAGATCTCTTTTATTTCAGGCTAATTTGCCTTTATCTTTTTGGGGAGATTCTGTTCTCACAGTAGCTTATCTCATCAACCGACTTCCCACCCCTTTACTTAACCATCGCAGTCCTTATGAAATCCTTTTTCATCATCCTCCTTCTTATGATCACCTTAGAGTGTTTGGTTCCCTTTGTTTCTCCTCTACCCTTCCTGTCCATCGCAAAAAGCTGGATCCTCGAGCTAGACAATGTATTTTCATTGGTTATCCTGTAGGTATCAAAGGGTACAAACTCTATGATTTACAGTCCAAAACCACCTTCATTTCTAGAGATGTTCACTTCTTTGAATCCTTGTTTCCTTTTGTTTCCAGTTCTCCTTCTCTTCCTGATGTAGTTTTACCTCAGTTTTCTTCTACTCCATGCTATGATATTCTTGATGCATCCCCTTCCTCTACACTGCCACATCCTGCCCCCTCTGCATCCCCTACTGCCTCTTCTCCAGACCTTCCCCCTTCTTCTTCTTTACCTATTTCCCCTAGGCGCAGTAGCAGACTTACTTCTTTGCCATCTTATTTACATGATTTTCAGTTTCAGCTACCGCCTACTAATGTTTCCTCCCATTCCCATTGTTCTACTGCCCATCCTATTCAACACTTTCTTTCTTTTCATCGCCTTTCTCCTTCCTTTCAGGCTTTTTCTATCAATATTTCTTCTGTTTTTGAACCCCAAACCTATCCACAGGCAGTTCTGATTGATCATTGGAAAACTGCCATGGCTAAGGAGCTTGCTGCCTTGGCAGCCAACAACACCTGGTCTATTGTGTCTCTCCCACCTGGCTGTCATGCAGTTGGGTCCAAATGGGTATACAAGGTCAAGTATAGGGCTGATGGGTCTGTTGAGAGGTATAAGGCTCGGCTGGTGGCTAAGGGTTACACCCAGCAGGCCGGTTTTGATTACAATGAGACCTTTAGTCCTGTGGCTAAGCATTCCACTGTCCGGTTGTTCTTGGCTCTTGCTGCCATCAATAATTGGGTTTTAGCTCAGCTTGATGTTAGTAATGCTTTTCTGCATGGTGACTTAGTTGAAGATGTTTATATGCAGCTTTCTGAAGGTTACCAGCTTCAGGGGGAGTTGTCCAGTGCAGCTGGTCCTTTAGTTTGTAAACTGCATAAATCTTTATATGGGTTGAAGCAGGCCTCACGACAGTGGAACATCAAATTGACTCAGAGCTTATTAGAGTTTGGTTTTGTTCAGTCTAGGGCTGATTATTCCTTGTTTACAAGAAGGACTGATTCTGGGTTTCTTGCAATTTTGGTATATGTTGATGATATTGCAATTGCAGGTTCTAATGAACAACTGGTGACAGATTTACGGACCATGTTGGGTTACAAGTTTAAGCTTCGGGATGTTGGGAAGCTTAGATATTTCATTGGTCTTGAAGTAGCAAGGACTTCCAAAGGTATCACTGTGTCACAAAGGAAGTATACCTTGGACCTCTTACAAGCACATGGAGTTCTTGGAGCCAAACCAGGTAGCATTCCCATGGAAGTGAATCACAAGTTGAGGAAGACAGATGCAGGGTTGCTTTCAGATCCGTCAGTTTATCGACAATTGGTTGGTAAATTGATCTATCTAACCCTTACACGACCTGATATTTGCTATGCAGTTCATATCCTTTCACAATACATGGATAAACCTGCAGTTATACATCTTAGTGCTGTTTATAGAGTGCTAAGATACTTGAAGTCTACTCCAGGTCAGGGGATTTTTCTTGCTGCCAATTCAGTTTTAAAATTTAGAATGTATGTAGACAGTGATTGGGCAGGTTGTTTGGATACAAGAAGGTCTGTTACAGGTTTCTGTGCTTTTCTTGGTGACTCTATCATCAGCTGGAAATCCAAAAAGCAGAGTGTTGTGTCCAGAAGTTCTGCAGAGGCTGAGTACAGAGCAATGGCAGCAGCAACTTGTGAAATTGTGTGGCTGCTAAGTCTGCTCAAAGACTTCGGTTTTGAGCATCAAAGTGCAGTGGAGTTATACTGTAATAATGTTGTAGCCATTTATATTGCAAATAACCCAGTGTTTCATGAAAGGACAAAGCACATAGAGTTGGATTGCCATTTTGTGTGTGACAAGATAGCTGAGAACGTCATCAAACCTGTTTATGTTAAATCTGCATGTCAAATTGAAAATGTGTTCACCAAAGCTTTGAATCCTGGGCAATTCAAGTTTTTGCTAGACAAGATGAGCCTTATTAATATATATATGCTCATCTTGAGGGGGAGTGTGAAATGTCAAAAGTCAAGGCCCCTTTAGTTTATTGTGTATTTACTTTGAGTTTATGTAGTTAAGTTGTTTTTAACTCTGTTAATAGTTATGAGTTTATTATGTATATAAGTCACACTACTGTTCAATAAAGTGTGTCGTTTTTATCACTTATTGACTGAGTGTTTCAAGTGAGTTTCGAGAGACTTATGTCGACTAACAGTTTATTGGATGACATATGTCTGAAAGCACTAGCTCCAGAATATAATTTGCTATATAAGATTTTCCTTTTGAAAATTGAGAATGATATTGCTTGCCAATAATACATTCTTCACAAAATTAGGAAGGTGTTGTTATTTGAGGGAGACAAGTATTTTTTTTAGATGTAGTGTTTGTAATGCTCTAAAACTCAAGCATCCATATTTGAAAAGAGAAAGCCATGAGGAATCTTTTACCTCATTCTACAAACAGGATTGAGCACATTTAACGTCTAGAGGAAACAATCTGTTTGAAATCATTTGGACAATAGCAATATCATCTTTTGAAGGATCATATATTTCACATGCAAAATTTTCAATGGTAATTATATAACCTTTCTGTTGCAACTGACCAATGTTAAACAAATTACTTTTTAAATTAGGAACATAAAGAACATTAGAATTTTTTTTTTTTGTAAAATCATTATTATTATTTATTTTAATATCCCCTTTCCCCATTGCATTGATAGTAGAACCATCTCCAAAACTTACAACGGAATGAAAGTCTTTATTTAGATAAGAAAAAAGGACTTACTTCCACACATGTGGTTGTTGTAGTTTGTATCCATATACCAAATATCTTACTTATGAGATTTCTTACTATCTTTCACTGTCATCAATAAAGTTTTTACTTCTTGTTTTTCTACGAAATTTGAGTGCTCTTCTTTTTCTGTATTGTTAAGAAGTTTAGTACAACACTTTAATTGATAATGATCAAATTTATGACAACGGAAGCATTATACCTTGTATTTATTGAATTTTTGATCACTTCCTTTACCTTGGCTTTGATATTGACCATCATCAATTTTGAATTGCTGTTTACCATCTTTATTACCACAACCTCCCATTCCTCTACCTCTAGCTCTTCTTCTTCCTCCCCCTTTGGAGTAAGAAGTAGTAGAGACCTTTAAAACATGATCCTCTATTGTTGAACTACTATTCTTTTTTTTGTTCATGGACCAACAAGTAGCTTTGTAACTCATTAAGAGAGAGTGAATCTATGTCTTTTGACTCTTTAATTGAGCAGATAACATAATTAAATTTTGGTTTCAAGGAACGCAAAATTTTCTGCGCAATGATAACAACATTCATCTTCTCACTATGAAATCACATATCGTTACTGATCTTTATAATTCTAGCATAATAGCTGGTGATAGATTCTCTATCCTTCATTGTTAGTGTCTCAAATTCCCTTCTCAAGTCTTGGAGTTATGCACGCTTCACTCTAACATATCCTTCATAATTTTTCTTTATGGAGTCCCAAATATTCTTGGAAGTATCTTTGCAAAGAATAGTTTCTAAGATGGGACGGTCAATAACCTAAAAGAGATAATTTTTTGCCTTCAGTCCTTCAACTTTCTAGCTTCCAATTCTGCTTTCTAGTGTTCTATCAAAGTCATGTTTGCTGTTGGCTTTTGAATGCCAATTTCGACGATTGACTAATACTACTTTGATTATAAAAAATTATCCTATAGCATGCTTCAATCACTATAGTGACCATCAAAGAGTTCGATGGATGCTTACATAAAATTGGAATATGTGACCATTGCATGTTTCCACTCTCAGGATCTTAGGCGCTGATACCACTGTTATCAAATAACAGAACACAAAGAGAAATTGTTTCAGTGAAAGAAAGATACTTTCCCTTGCTCTTTATTTAGAGTTAAACAGGCTTTTTAAATAGGTAAATACATATAAGAGTTATATAGAAAATAGGAAGTAACGTGAATAACAATTCTAAAAAATAGGCAGCTAAAACCAAGTTCTACAAATATTTTTAAAGCAACTAAAAAAATCCTTAAGACATATTCTATAGTAACTAAAACTAAAAAAAAATAAGAACAGCCTAATCTTACATTAGAGACAAATTTAATAAGTAAATAACGACTAATTAACAATATATGCACAATTATCTCCGAATTTCATATTCTGCATGCATGAGCAAGAGTTAAAACTAATAATGCCCAAGTCATATCTCTTACACTTGTATTCATTGTGTTATTTCCAAAAAAATTTTAAAGGTGGAAGCTATGCTAGATAACACAATCCATGTCATGACTAATATGTTCATTGGACCTCTAAATCCATTTTTATATAGGATATCTTGTGGCTACATAAGGATTAGCAATTTACATCTTATGTGCTGAGTAACTTTGACATGGTGAGATATCAAACTTTATAGCAAAAGATAAATGAAGAAGATGCAAAAAATTGGGCCACTATTTGGTCATGTTTACCTCTTGTATAGGCAAGTAATCATGTTGTAATGCTATATCATGAATGAATAAGAAATCCATAATTGATTCTTTAGAGGCTATAACTTATAAGGTTAATAATGCTAAGATTCCTTTACTGTTATAGCCCTATTTAGTTCTAAAAATTATTGTTATTTTATTTTAAGGTTTTTTAGTTTAAATTTTGTGATTTAATGTTTCAAAATTAACAATTTAAGGTTTTAAGATTTATGATTTAGAATTTATGATTTTAGGGTTTTAGAATTTATGATTTTAGGGTTTTAGAATTTTAAAATTTAAAATATATGGTTTAATATGTAAATTTCAGTAGTTTAGAAGGGAAAAATATGACATGTGACATTTAATTTTTTTTATCATTTCATGTTGAGCCTATGCTGGTCCCACATGTGCCCTATAATAGGGGTTAATTAGGGGGCCCTGCTAGTCTATATGATGTCTATGATGTCGGTCAAAAAGTTATTGAGGTCTCTACTGAATATCAATTGAATCTTCTAATCTTTAAGGAACTCAAGAAGAAATGTACCAATCACTCAACTTGAACAAGTTACCAAACTTTTGACCAGCCAATCTTAATCTTCTATTTAAAAATTTAAACCTATTCAACATTGTTATTCCAAGAGATGCCACGTTTCTAGTACATAGGCCTAAACCAATGCTTGTTTGAATTTACAGGTCTAATGTTAGTTTTGAAATTATTGATGACTAAGAAGTATATAATTAGAAATTCATAATTCAAAGAGTTCATTATAATCACTATTATGTAACTTTATTTCTTATGTTGAAATTTAGATTGTGTATCATGTATATATATATATATATATTAATAAACACATAATAATTAATGTTGCATTTATTTTATGTGCTTATGGTTTAGCGATTACTTTAAGAAAGTACGAATCTAAAATGCCTAGTTTTCATTTCAATTAGTTAAAATGGTTTAGTCACTAAAGTGACCTTTGTTATGAGAACTTTTTGATTGTGAATTACTAAGTTGGTGATGTATGTTTATCTTCATATCAGCAACATTTTGGCCCAAAAAAATATTGTTGTTTAACAGATACTTATATGTGCAGGTGGTAATGAGTATGTGATGATGAATAAATTTTCATTAAGTCAACCTAAAGGAAGCTAAAAATTTTATTGGATCTTATTATTATTGCATGATTACCATACCAAGAGAACTAAGGCAAGTCAATTCTCTTTCCAAAGACTAGATTTGAAATCATGTCGGTTATCTGAAGATGATTTATTATTATTGGAATAATTAAACACTATTTGGATATGATTATAAATTTGTGAGCTAATTATGTTTTATATATTATTCTCTATACAACTAATATTATTAATGCTTTTTTTTGTTATCGCCACAATTAATAATATTCCAATACCTAGTGTAATTAACTTTAAAACTTAGAAAAATAAGGCGACTATGACCTTGGAATGTATAGATATGGACTTTGCATTAAGAGGGTCAAGTCTTGCTCCTCTTACAAAATAGAACTCTAATAAGAATCAAAGGGTTTCTAAGAGGCGGGATCGCTCTAATTATATAAGTCTTATGATAATGAAAAATACTATTCCATATATGTTTCTAGACACTATATTTGAGGAAACTAATGCCAAAAGGTTCCTTGATACCTTTGGGGAGTGTTTTGTCAAAAGAAAAAAAGTGGAAACAAGTTCATCTTTAAGGAAACTTGTGTTCATAAAGTATAAGTCTAACAAAAGTATAAAAGAATATATACTTAAAATGTTTCATCTTGTAAGAAAACTAAAGACACTAAAGATAGAGTTATTTGAGGACGTGCTCATTCATTTAATGTTGATATCGCTTCCTATACAATTCAGCCAGTTTAAGGTGCGCTATAATTGTTGAAAGGACAAATGGATATTAGAATGAACTTATATTTTACTTGGTAAAAAAGGAAGATAAGATGAGACAACACTAGATTGAGAGTTCTTATTTGGCATTAACCTTATCATGTTGTGGTACAAAGAGGAAAGGTAAAGAAATTACAATGTTAGAATTGCAAAAGAATTAGGGTACGTTTAAGGGGATATAAAGAAAAGAAATATTTCTTTTGCAAGGACACTTATCTTATGAACTTTAAATGTCACGCTTGACATATGAAGAAAGGTGATAGGTCTGTCACGGACTATCAAATAATAAACCTAACTAACCTAACTATGTAGTTAAGATGAATTAGGGTCGAATCCATAGGGAGATAGGGGTACTACTATTTTTAATGTTATAAAGAAAAACAAAAAAAACCCTAAATACAAAAGGACTAACATATCTAAGACGCAATAAAAACAATAAAAGGCAAATAAAGAACAAAACACAATAAACAAATAACAATAACAAAGAAATGGGTCGAAGGTATTGTCGGGATTCTAGGATAGCTATTGATCCTTGAATCTAGATAAAAGGTGTTCTAGCTAAGGTGCTAGCCTATAAATTCGAACAAACTTTCAAACCCTTAATTCTTCTAACTTAGATAAATCTAATAAGCTCTAAAAATGCCCCTATATTCACTATAACCTAGAATAATCTCTCTAGATTTAATAGTGAAGATGCATTAGGTACTAAGGAATGACTAACTTAGGTCACTAACTCTCAAGCTTGGAAAGTGTGACCTAAAGTTATGGAGCCATAGACTAATTGGTTAAGTATTTAAACAAAACCAACTAACTTATTGCTAATTTTTGGAAATCAACAAGGACAATTACGTATCATATTCTCAATCCTAGTGTTAAATTAGGAATTACCTAAAGGATGATCATTCCTAAAGATAATACACAATTCATGTCATTTATCTAAAGATCCAAACCAACCTAAGCGTAAAAACACTAAATTAAGCAAAATCCAATTCACATTCGCACAACTAATCATCCTCCACCCTTCCTTTACCTTCAAACCCTTAAACACCTGACCACACATATTTGAATCAACTAAAAAAAAGATTAAATAAGCACAAACCATACTTAATTAAATTAAATTAAGGCTGAAAAATTAAAAAATACCAAATGAAAAACACAAATTAACACTTTGAAATTAAATTAATTAAAAACTAAGAACATGCATAAATTCACTTAACAAACAAAACTTAATTAACAAGCATCAAGAATAAGCAAAAACACAAGCTTAAACTAGTGGAATAAAGGCTAAAAATTAAAAACAAGAAAGTTGGAAAATAATACTTAAGCATTTCATTACTTAAACTCAGAGGTTCAACATCAAATTAAACTAAACATTATAACTAAGAAAGAATTAAACTAAAGAAAGTATTAACCTAAGAAAGCATTAAACTAAAGAACTAACTATCTAAACATTCGACATGTAAACATTGGAAAGTAAACATAATGCTAAAACCAATGGAAAAAAACATGAAATGAGAGAACAATGGAAGCAAATAAAGAACCAAGCTACCGAAATTATTGACCAAGGAGAGCTTCTCCTTGTTTTTATGTTTTCTGCACTTTAAGCTCACTAGGAGAGCTTCTCACTTGGCTCCATTCATCACGTTTTTTATAGCTCTCTAACCTTGTAGCTGACTTCTTTGACTATGGAGAGCAAGAGCTCCCTTATTCTATTCAACTCTCTCCTCTTCTTTTTGTGTTTGTAGCCGACCCCTCCTTAGCTAGTGGAAAGCTTATCTTTTTGTTTTAATTGCTTTTTTTCTTCATCTGGTACTAGGGTTGGCATGTCTTTTAAGATAAGAAAACCTATTAACATGCTGCTACTTTGGAAAGATTAAGTTCAACCATGCTATGCTGTTTTGATCACCAAAGAGAGCTCCTACCAAGCCAAGCTAAATGCACTATGAAGTTGTGTTTTAAATGGATAAATGTCACCAAATGTGCTGCTGAATGGAAGGAGCTTAAGCTCTTTAAGTGGCTATCGTTTTGGATATTGAGCAGCTCAAAAAATGTTGCATTTTGTATGCATAAAGATAGCTCCTTAAATGCTCTTATAAAGTACTGTTTTGATGGACTTTTTCAGTCTGATTTCATTTTTTTATTTTTCTTTTCTTTGATTCTAAGTTGAAAAATCCTTTGGCTATATGCTCCAATTGCTTCAAAACTTTATTCTTTTATCTTGTATTTGTATTCCACCATTAAATGGGTTAACTATATTTGTAGTCCTAAACCTTTTATCATTTTCTCAATTAAGTCCTATATCTTTGAAACTCTCTATTGAAGTCCTATACCTATGCGAATTAATCAAAGACAGTCCTTATAAGACTTAATTGAGAAAATTGTAAAAAGTTTAGAATTTAATTGAAAAAATTATGAATGGTTTAGGACTACAAATATTCCTAATAACCCTATTTATAGTCCTAAACCTTTCACAATTTTTTCAATTAAATCCTAAAACTTTCACAATTTTCCTAATTAAGTCCTATAAGAACTTCCTTTGATTAATCCACATAGGTATATGACTTTAATAGGAAGTTTTAAAGGTATATGACTCAATTGGGAAAATAGTAAAAGGTTTAAGACTAAAAATATGATTATCCCATCATTAAACTTATATGTAAAATCAATAGGAACACAAAATGAGCAATTAAACAAAAAAATAGGAATGAATTCAAATGAAACAACATATAAAAATATAACATAATTCATTCCTATCAAAATGTACATATTTTGCACTCATTTACACTTAAATAAATTTGGTTTCAGCATCTAATTATACTTGGTAGTCGGATTATGGTGTTATAACTCACATAAATAAATAAATGGATATATATATATATATATATATAGTTTCCTGAACTACCAAAGACACAATGATGATGAAAAGTAAATCTTTATGGGAGTTAGAAATCTAGTGGAAGTTTTATGTATAGGGAATTTTTTATTGTTATTACTTACTGGTTTCTATTTAGAGATAAAACGCACATTTATTGTACCATTTTTTAATGGAATTTGGTTTCAATTACTGTGTTAGACAAACAAGGATTTATTTATTCATTTGAAAGTAGAAAATTAAATGCCTATTTTAATTCAATAATTGTCATAATTAGAGTGGGATTGTGCCTCTGCTCAGTTTTCCAAACATGAAGGTGTAATTGAGAGATGAAGTGAAATGCTTAAGGATATGATATGAAGTATGATTTATCATACAACCTTACCTCACTCATTTTAGAGAGATGCATTAAAGACCGTAATGTATATCATCAATATATTTCCTATAAAATATATAAATAAAACTTCTTACGAATTATGGACAAGTAGGAAACATATGTTAAAGCATTTATATGTTTGGGAATGTCTAGTTGAAGTAAGTACTTATAGGCCAATCAAAAAGAATTTAGATGTTAGAACCATTAGTAGTAACTTTGCAAGATACTTCGACAGATCATGGGGATTTAAGTTTTACAATTCCTAACTAAAAATATTTTTTGAGAAGGAAAATACTTGGTTTTTTAGGATATTGAATTTGGAGTGGAAGATAAGGGTAGTAGATTTTTCCTTAAAGAGAAGTCTGTTAAAGTTCCTCCTACACTTATTATCATTGATTGCAGTTAGGTTTTTAGACCCAACGTGATTCAACAATATCAAGTTCAAATATAAGATGCTGTTAAGCTTTCTACCTATTAAGGTTAACAGACAATATATAAAGATCATCCAATCATTCCTAAACGAGTTGTTCATAAGGAGCATGAGGATTAATTTCAACAACCTCATATTCAAGTAGAACCAGTGACTTTAAGATGATGCATTAAGGAATGGAGAATTGTAATTCCAGATGATTATGTTGTATTTCTCCAAGAGCATGATGAAAATGTTGACTTCATGGGAGATGATTCACTCACCTTTCATGAAGTTATTAAAAACCCTAACTCTCATAAGTAGATCAATGTCATGAGTAAAGAATTTCAATATATGAGAGATAATGACATATGAGATCTCATTCCATTACCTGAAAATGTGAAACCAATTAGTTGTAAGTGGGTTTGAATAAAAGAGACATATAAGGTAATGTGAAAATGTTAAAGGCTTGTCTTGTCGCTAAGTGATTTACTCAAAGGAAAGGCGTTAACTATAAAGAAACTTTCTCTCTAGTTTTAAGACTATTATGACACTTATGACACATTTTAACCTTGAGCTATATTAGATGAATGTAAAGACAAATTTTTTTAATAGAGACATCGAGGAAATGACGTATATAAACCAACCAAAAGGATTAACTTCTAAAGAAACTAACTAATTGGTTTGTAAACTTAAGAAATATATCTACGACCTCAAGCAAGCTTCTCATCAATGGTATCAAAAGTTTCATCAGGTTGTTCTCTCTTTCATCTTTAAAGTGAATGATCTTGAAAATTGTGTGTGTCATAGGTTCAGTGGCAGTAAATTCATTTTCTTAGTCCCATAGGTGGACGATATTTTGCTTGCCAACAACAATGTGAAATTGCTTCGAGAAATCAAAAAATTTCCTTTAAAGATATTTAAAATGAAAGATTTTGATGAAGCATCCTTCATATTAAAAATTCAAATTGACTATAATAGTTCATAGATAATTCTCTTATTATCGCAAAAGAGATACATTGACAAAATACAGTAACAGTTTGGCATGCAAAACTATAGATCTCATGACACCTATGTATCTAAAAGAAATGGAAAATAGTGTCCGAAAAATGAAATAGAGTCCAAGTTTATTAAAAATATCCCTTACGCATCGATCATATATGCTTTGGCCTTGTTTGTTATAGTTTTTAGTTTTTCAAAACACAGAAACAAAAAAAAAACATAGAAACTCTAAAAAAAATAACACATTAATACAACACAGAAATCGAAAAAAAACACAAAAACTAATAAAAATACAAAAAACTAAAAACTAAAATATCAACAATACCAAACATCCTCTTATGTTTGCAATCTTTTTGACCTTACGTACGTAGTAGGAATACTTAGTAGATACCAAAGAAATTAAAGAAGAAAACATTAGATAATTTGATCTCCTAAGCAGCACAGGCAATAATGGCAATCTTGAAACACGAGGCGTTATGTCAACAAAGTTTTGGGTCAGCCCAAGTTTATGACTTCTCATGTGACCTTCGAATGCTTGTCCCAAAGTAAACTCCACGCCACATAATTAGCACTCATGCATCTTTGGTTTTGTGGCCAAGCTCAGAAGCTTACCAGCTTCAAGATTGGGTGATTTATCTCCCATCTTGTACCTCTTATGACTCGTCCGATGGCCTCCAAAAGCTTGGAAGGATGGGAATTTACGATTATAGGTTTTGCACTCGAAGGTCTCATTCTTTAAGAGCTTTATGGGTTTGAAGTCTGGGGGGTGTGAGAGGAGAATCAGACAGTTTGCGAGGTATAAGGTTTCCATATCACCATTTTCTTTAACTCTCTTAATGGCTTTGCTTATGGAAGATAAAGAGTTGGTGCAAGTGAGAGGAAAATGTTGGGAATTGGTTGCTTTTTATAGGCGTATCAAGCTTTGAACTTGGACTTGTCTTCTTTGACTTTACTTCCACCAAACTAAGGAACTATCACATTCTAAAAGCTTTGAATAAGGAATCCTAAGAAAAGACAGTATAGCAAAGTTTTGAATTTCATTCCGTACCGACTGGTACCGGTTGGTATCGAACCAACTGGTGCTGGTACGCCTCGTACTGATAGGAAAACGAAATGAAACTAGCCTGTTCCGTATCGGATTTAAATACCAGTCGGTATCGAAAAAAATTAAAAATTAAAAAATATTTTTTTAAAAGGAAAATTTTGTATTTTGACATTTTTTAAGTTTAAATTTAAGTTAAAAATTATACAATATAATATATTTATACACTATTTTACAAATTTTATAAAATTTATATTTATATTTATATTTTTAAAAAATTATTCTAAAATACCGATACAGTACCAATATTGACCGATATCAATATAATATCATTTTAAAGATAAATTCGATACCAATACCGATACCGAATTCAAAACCTTGGTCCTAAGCGGCGTGGATTGCTTTTGGATTAAACCAATCCAAATAAAAAGTATAAAAGAGCTTTGCTTTGCAATATTTATTGCATCCCAATGTTTTTAAGTGTTGAATAAGAGATACGAGAAATGAACTGCTAAGTGAAGTTAGGGTCTTCCACTTCTTTCTTAAAGTTAGGCAGTCCAATGAAGATGTACCTAACCTGGGAAATTATTCAGTAAACTAGCTTCCTTTAAACGTGGAAATTTACTACCTAAAACTTGAATTTTTTAACAGACAAATTAGTGAATGAAGTGTTGGAAAATCGTTTAGTCAAGGCTCGTGGTATTCAAAAGAACTCTTAACAATTACTCGTGCGATGTTGAAAATATAACAAAGATCCACACGAGTACTTTGGATACAAAAGCATGTGCGCCACAGAGAAGCTCCAGTTCCACTTGATTAGGTTCTAAATTGCTCACAATTTTTAGAAAGCCTAATAAATGTCGGATAATCATGAGCTTGGACTAGACACAATAATGGCAGAAGACAGCAGAAAATGGCTTCCAGTTTCTTTTGGTGGGTGCCAAATGAATGAGAAAAGGCTCGCTAAAAAATAAAAGAGAAATTACCTTCCAACTTCTGTTTCACCTGTTCAAACTTCCATTGAAAAGGAAATCGAATATTTTTAATGCAAGTTTAACAAGGATATTAATTTTTGGCCTCATTTTATCCTATAACACTAGTCATGGATATGGATGTCATGATAGCATACAATCTTCGTAAGTTCAAGTCATAAACCCTTTATCAGATAAAAAAGCTGAACACAGAAATGCGAATGAGAGATTATAGTTGAAACCACCAGTAAGTCCTCATAGTTCCGACAACATTTTTCAATGCATTATTCATCAAAATGTATCGCTCAGTTCACCACACGAGTACAACAAAATTAGGACCAAGCAATTGGATCAAATGAGTTTTACCAGTGAACAAATGGGTAATAAGATGCCTAAAGAAAAATTTCTACATTATAAACATTTGGCTGCATCAACTTCTAATGATATGGTACCTTAAGCAGGCATCCCCAGGTAAAAAATAACAAAACTTCAGCAAGATACCTCCTCAGCAATTTCAACTGAAAATATGAGTGTCTTCAGAGGGTATATATACACCAACATGGTCGACAAACTTTTAGTTCATATTATCTCTTAAACTGGCTTCTCCGTTGACTAAGGTTTTAACTGTTTCTCATCTGCACAACCACATTCAGAGTTATCTTCTATATCAAGACAAAGTTTCAACCGTAGCTTACATGTAATATGGCCATAACTATGGTGTTATTCAAACTAAATGCATAGCAATGACATATGTTCATCGAAAACAGAACTAGAAGGGGATGTAGAGTTGACCTTTTGAAGTAGAATCTTCATGTACAAAAAAGCTCGCCGCCACAATAACATAGCAAAGAATGAGCATTAGTCCTTTAAAGTAATTAGATGTTCCTTCCTGCAAACATAGCATGATGATTCATGAAAAACTGATGTGAACAGAAAATTATGGAAAGTAAATTTCAATAGAAATAGAAACTACTACGTTGACAACATGATAAGTAAGAAACATAAAAGTATATATGAAGAAACTTAGATAAGGTTAGCTTTACCCTTGGAATCATAAAGGGTAGCTTCCCAAAGAGTTTCAACGAATAAATATTTTGAAAAGAAAAGAAAAGTTCTCCTAAGTTATGCCTGATACTCGTTAGCTAAGAGAAGGAAGAGTTCTCTGGATCTTGATACAAACCTGTAGAAAGAAGGCCACCACCAATACGGTAATAAAAAGAGTTGCTGTCTCAAAAAGTTGGAAGTTTAGGTCCATGGGTTGACCCATCATCCACCCAATCACCACACAGAATGGTATCTGAGGTAAAAATAACAGTTTCACAAGATTTAGGACATAATAACAACCCTTCCAGTTTTTATATATATAATTGCCAAGATGTTAGCAACAGTCAACAACCTCCATTTCCATTTTTAACTTGATTAAGATTCTTTTGAAGGTTAAATGAATGGGTTTTTTTTTTTTTCTTTTGAAAAAGGATGGGGTGGCAATCAGTGGTGGAGGTGATCCACTGGTGAAAGGCTATAAGTAAAGCATATGTAGCAGTAAAAACCTCTAAAACTAGGGCATATGTCAAATTTCTTGAATCTTAGCACTATGGAAAAGGTTAACTGACAACTGAGAGATCCAGCTCTAGAAATTTGTTCGAGTATTAGTAATAAAAAAAAGCGTACCCCAAACATAGATATCTGTGTTGATGAGCCTATTGCCACTCCCAATGACAGATCCTGGAGAATTTAATGTCATAATTATGGTGTTATGTTACATATTAAAAGAGAAGAAAGGGGAGAAGCTCTTACAAGTTTGTCTTTCATAGCAAACATAATAGCACTTGCATGCTCAGCAGCATTCCCCACAATTGGGAGCAAGATAACCCCAATGAAAGCGATTGGTATATTTAGTGCACGGGATGCTCCCTACAACACAATCATCCATCAGAAGAAAAGCACAGTTGAAATTTATCAAATATTCACCCTAAAACATCAGTTTTAGTTCATCATACAACTGTCACCGTATAGATGTGTAAAAGGTTTTACAGCTCATTTTATATGTAAAGTGGGAAGTAAGAAAATTCCAATCTTACATCTATAGCATCAACTAAATAATCTGAAAGGACTGATATCCAAGCCGTAAGTACAGCAAGCCAAACAACTGCCTGCACTTGAGATATCTCTGGACTTTCATCGTCGTCATCATCGTCATCTAAGCTCTCTCCATTCCCAGCAGCCTCCTGAGTTCACAGAGTTCACAATAGCATTAATTATCCCATCTCAAATGTGTGAAATACACAGAAACCTGACAATGCCATGGCAGCAAACCTCATTAAGAGGGAGATATTTGTCCTTTTGACTCTTTAGCTGGTAAAAAAGATAGGCAGCATATACCAACAGCATAACACAACTACTAAATCTTGAAAGTGCCATCTCAGATTTCCCATAATGCACCTCTGTGTGTGTATAGTGAAGAACAGCAGGAAAAAGCAGCCCCATAACTGCCATTAACAGTAATCCTGAATCCACAACAGCACTTGCCTGCAATCATTTTAGCTCAATTGGGATCGAACAACAAATTACAAGGGTCCAGAAGAACATTGGGAAGAAGTGGAAGTAATATATGTATACCTTGTTAAAAACTTGTTCCTTCCCATAAAATGCAAGCCCGCCACAGAAGAATGCACACCCAAGCACCAGTAACATGTTTGACAAAATGGAGCCTAACAAGGACAACTGAACTATGCGTATCATTCTCTCTTTCATTGCATGGATTGCTATAATCAGTTCTGTAGCATTTCCAAATGTGGCATTTAAAAGACCCCCAACTGCAAACCATATCAATGTCCCAATTACAGATCAAGACCAGAACCAGGAAATGATAGAACTTACAGATATACATCATGTCTGTGATTTTTACCCGTAGGTCCTGTATAAAATGCGAGCTGCCTACATAAGAGCAATATGCAAGAGATATTAGTCTCTAAACCAACAAAAAATTATGTAAAAAGCAAGAGCTAGAGGTAATTAATCCATACTCTGTAGCATAACCCAAACGCTCAGCCAGTGGTACAATTCCCAACAAACTTAGAAAGAATATCCATCCCTGTAATCAGATTCAACAAATTAACAGGAATTATAAAGAATTGCAACTGTTTGCAACAGAAGTTTAGTAATCTATACTTACATTATGATGCGTTAATAAATGGACCACAATTGCCAGAGGTCCAAAAACCATAAGCCAATTTAGTTTACTTGAAAAAACGACAATCTTTATGCTCTTGTACACAATGCTTCTCCATGTATTACTATCAATGGATTGGAAACCAGTAGAAGCTGTTCCATATTCAGCTATATGATTAGCTTGTATTTTTTGTGCTGTTCGTCTGGGACTACAAAGCCTCTCCTCACGAAACTCATGCACTGTACCACTTTCAATTAGTGATCCCATCTGTGAGGAGAAAGCAACACTATGAAGGCCTTTATCTACACAAAAAGAATGTAACCAATCTTTCCTTCTTGCATTAAGAAGGCTATCATTAGCCAATTAGCGTTGAGGTAGTATAAAGAAAAAAGACAAACATGACATGCAAACGAGTAAAAACTATATATTTTTCTCAATGATTTTAAATAATCAAGCTGGGAAATAATTCACCGAAAGCACAGGGAGAAAAAAAAAAAGGTTTCTTAGATCAACTTCGATGTTAAAAGACTAAGGAAGCAACTTACTTGAAGCTGAGATTTAATTCCTGCCGCTTGTAACTTGTGATCCATCTTCTAGAATTATAAGCAAAAGTTGTACACCACATCCATGAATGAGCACTGCTGAATAGCGTGCTCCATGAAGTTTTCTCAACCTCAAAGAAACAGGGTCCTGAATTTTTAAGTTAAGTTGATAAAACCAAACAAGAAAGAACTATAGGGACATATTCACCTAAATTGCTATCTTGACATTGTAATATATTCCACGGAAAGCATCACAATCTGACCTTGAAGACAAAGTTTTGGTCTTTTATATGAAACTCCCATGGACTACCATATAACTTATCCACAGGAATGTATTTGCTAACATAAAGTAACCCATTTGTCTTATAACTCATGGGGAACGTAAATAACACACACCCATTTTTAAGATCGGGATACCAATCAGAAAAATTAAAAAGAAGAAAACAAAACAAGAAAATCGATGTGGGATCTGAGAAAGTACAAACCTTTTCAACGGTTTCAAAGAGATAGGACGGAGCAACCCAGGAAACTTTAAGAAACCAGATGAAAATACCTGCCACACAAGATTCAAAACGCTATACCTTTACTAAAATGGAAATTTGAAAAGAAGAAAAGGATACTTGGTAAAATAGGTGTCAAAATGGACCGCAGGTGTGGAAGTAATATTCGAGGGTAAAGCAATAGCTACCTTCTTTTGTGGTAATTGAATCCTCCGCCTTCTTCGGTATTGATTTGCCCTGTTTTTGGACGCGTAACTGTAATGAGTTGGCCAACTTCAGACAGCAAATAAGGTTGTAAGTTAGATCTATTTTACTTGTATTTGAGTTGCTTAGATCCTGGTCCTGATCGGACTGCGTTTGCAAATAAGTTAAAACGTCTTCTCGGAGACAGTTCAAAAATTAAGACTATCCCCACTCCCCACCATATCCACATATACTTACAAACTATATTTATTATGTCTTTTGATTAAAAAACTATATTTGTTATTGTCCCAGTAATAAACTAATAATATCTAATATATTTATTATTGTCCCAGTAATAATTTCTAATATAAGTATATAACATGATGCTCCGCTTCCCATGTGTGTTAATTACTGAATGTATTCTTTTAGTAAATAAAAAAGACATAATCATTATTTTTCCCCATTTCTTATATTTCTTTTATTGATAGCCATTTCTTTACCATACAATCATAAACTTCCGGGGTTACACATACGACACATCTCTGAAATCTCATTTATTTCAAATTGCCAAAACAACTCTCTTTTATTTAATGTCCTTTTCTTTCTGGTCCATTTGGGTATCACATTCTGTCTTAAAAGTTGTCGTTGATATTATTATTATTATTTTTTCATACTTACAATTACGAAAATAAGTAGGTCAGGTGCAACGCACATGCAAAAACACAAATTTTAAAATATATTTATTATCACTTCTCTTTTTTTTTAATTTTTATTTATATATATGTATTAATTTTTATGTTATTTATATTAATTTTTGTGTTATTTTTTAAATTTTTATGTTGTATTAATTTTTTTTTAATTTTTGTACTATTTTTATTGATTTTTATATTTTAAAAAACAAAAAATGAAAACCGAAAACAAAACAAAAAATCAAACAAGGCCTTACATTAGACAACTAATAAAAAATAGGGTATTATTTTGTTTTCATTTATCCTTTTGAGTTAAATAATTTTTCTCATGACTACACGTCCATACTGAGAGATTACAATTAATTGTTACCTGAAACGATAGCTACTTGACAAGGTCATGCATGCTACTCATGTGCAGCATCAGATTACCAAACCACCCCCCACCCGAATCTATTCATCGAACAGATAACTGTGATATTTCCTACTAGTTCACAACAAAAAAAACAAAAAGAAGATGTTTCCTACTAGTGAAGAACGTTCAGATGAACACTAATCCTTGTTGTTTTGTTCAATCAGAACAATGCCATTCTAAACAGCTCCAACTACTCCTCTAGTCAAAAGCATAATTGTTGTCAATAAAGTCCTGTATCTCATTTAAATTTCATATATCTTTAGTTCACATCCCATCCAACTTGTCAAAAAAGAATCCTCCAGTGTTCTAAAGGCTTCCTGTCATACAGGAAGAAAGAATACAACATCTCCCTTGCTCTTAAATGATTCATCCTGACTGTTACATTGTTGACAGAATTAAAGACTATGACAGTCCAGCAACTTCACTAAACTAAAATAACCTATCCATAAAGATATTTCATGATCAAAAACCTGTTTTCACAACTTGAGGTAATGATTTGAAAAGGACTGCAGATGGCCTCCGCACGGTATGGTTGAGTAGGATCGTGAGTGTTAAAAGTGTTAATGCCCCAGCCTGATGTGCAGTGCCAAGCGATACTGGTACATATGATAGAAGTGTTGATATCCCTAAAGTAACCTGAACCAATAAAAAACAACGCATTTAACACCTCCTTAAAAACAGATGTCATGAAACAAGTATGTGCAGATTAAATAACAAACTTCTCATTAAGTAATCACCTGAACAGTAGCCATGCCCATTGTACTTCCAATCAAAGTTCGAACTGCAGGATGTATATCCAACTTTCTTGTGAACCACCACAAGGCCCCAACTGACATCAGAGTTGTAATTGCAAGAATGCGATGGTCAAGCTGCATCCAAAAAATTCAGAACATTTTACAAAGCAAGGAAATGGCTACAACAGTTAAAATCAAATTTATACAAAAATATATATATATATATACTTTTGATTTCTTCCTTTCATATCCACGTAGAAGCAAATTACAATTTACCAAACTCTTTGACCCCAAAATGCCCAATAGCCTTCACACTAGCGCTCATTTAGTCTAGCAAGTGACTGTATGTTAAAGGGTGAAACCGCTAGAATCATGATAATTTATTGTTCCTTGAAGGTTTTAACAAGTCTAGGATCTCTTTTACTTCTTTACATTATGTATTCTCTGAGAAGAATAAGACTGAGAAGAATAGGTTTTCTCTTGTATATTATTAGAAAAATACTACAGGTATTTATACAGAAATACATAAGCGGAAATAGAAAAGTAATCCCTATAATTATGCTAAGATCCCTATAACTATGCTATTTACATTAACTGTATAATCTCTATGATTACGTTACTATATTTCTGTAGCATTCTGTAACACTCCCCCTTAAGCGAGAACATAGATATTGATCATGCCCAGCTTGTTACAAATATAATTAACCCGACTTCTCGATAATGCTTTGGTGAATACATCAGCTAATTGGCTTCCTATTCTGACATGTTGAGTTGAGATTGATCCATCTTCTAGCTTTTCTCGGGTAAAATGACAATTAACTTCTATATGCTTGGTTCTCTCATGGAACACAGGATTATTTGCGATATAAATGACTGCCTCATTGTCACACCATAAGTTCATGGGTTTAGATTGACCAAACCCAAGCTCACCAAGTAAGTGACGTAACCATATAAGTTCACAGGTAGTCTGAGCCATAGCCCTATATTCTGATTCTGCACTTGATCGAGATACAACACTCTGTTTCTTACTCTTCCAAGAAATAAGATTGCCTCCCACAAAAACACAGTAGCCTGTGGTAGAGCGCCTATCTGAAAGATCTCCTGCATAGTCAGCATCAGTAAACCCTTCTATAGTGTGGTGACCATGATTTTGATATAAGATGCCACGTCCTGGCGCACCTTTTAGATATCTCAGAATATGAATAACAGCATCCCAATGTGAGGTTCTAGGAGATGACATGAACTGACTTACAACACTTACTGGAAAGGCAA
>JAOXYD010000136.1:10773276-10783654 GCA_028565735.1 Pinacopodium congolense
CTCCACTTTATTACTTTTGCGATAGGTGCACTTGCCTAAAAAGTACGTTGGTTTAAAAGTAAAAATCATTTCGAACACCCGTCAATTTTTAAAGTCACCTAACCAACACAACAGAATCCCGTGAGAAAAATCCATTGTAAGTTTATGCTTATCTTTGAATGATAGTATCATAATTTGAGTTTATTTATGTGTACTGATGAAAACTAGTCATGATGTGTATAGTAACCTGACATTCAAGTGGCCAAAGTTTGAATGATTACATGCGTTTGGTTTCCGTGAAAACCAAAAATTTTGATGCTTGTGTTTAATTTGTTCGAGGCAAGCAAAAGGTTAAATGTGGGGGAGTTTGTTAATGTTTTTATTTTCTATCTTTTTGTGTGTTAATTTTCTTTGTTTTTGCTGTTTAAAGTAATACTTAATGGAAATTAATCTTATTTTATGCCTAGGTATATTTTGTAATCAAATGAATATAGTTGCAAAAATTTTAGGATAAAAAGCATTGGAACATGCGTTGGACATTCTTGGACATTGCCTCGTGCAGTGATACCTATATAATAGTTGGTAGCAGAATTTTTAAAGTTTATTGTGTGCTTTATCCTTACATTTGAAGGTTACATAATTTGTGAGATTGGGGCCCTATTTAGAAACTGGTGTTGGCTGCCAAAAAACTAAGTAAAAGAGACCTGCACCAAGGAAACAAAGGGAAGTGAATGGGGCCTAGTAAGGAGAAAAGCGTCAAGACTTGGCCTACAAAAAATCACGAAAGAAGGTCAGCCAACCAATAAACAAAAGGTCAGCCTGTAGAAAATTTTTGTCGGGCTGGCCAAAAATAAAAGACCAAGGGGAGAGCAACATGAAGACCAAAACCATTCAAGAAAGAAACGTGAATGGGCTGCAAAATATCAAGTAAGAAAAAGGCTAGCAAACATGGCACCAAGATAGGAAAGAAACGTGAATGGGCTGCCAAAAATTTGGGAAGTAGAAGTGACTTCACTTGGTAAGGAGTGAGACAGGTCCCAAAAAAAGAAAGAAAAGGGTGAGGGCTAAAACAAAATAGGGGTAAGAAGGCCCAAAAAAAAAGGGAGACTGCAATAGAAAAATGTGAGGAAATTTGATAGTAAAAAGAGGCTGAAAGATGTAAAGAAGAACGGTAAAAGAGTTAGATAGCAAGAAAATTATGATGTTAGGTAACTAACCTCTTATTTCTTAGTTAACAGAATCCTAGTTTTTGGACTTAGAATGTTGTAGGACTTTTGTTCTATATTTAAAATCGATTTATTAGTCATATATCAATTATTTTTCTGGATTATTATTTGATTATTTGATTTTATAGTTAGGTTAGCAACTAGTTTGTCATTTTATTTAATCAATTGCTAGATTAAATAGGTTGACGTTCAATTCTTTTAATTAAAAATAGTGACTAGGATTTTTGTCTATTACATTAGGGATATGATTCTAGAAAAAATAATTCTCTAGGTTAAACATACATCGTATGTATGTTGTCTAGTTCGTCAATTTTCTTGTTTCATAAAGCTATTAATTAATTAAATCTGAGATCGTATCCAGGTTGTTGGTTAATAAGGTTAATTCTAATACACTTTTTGGGTAACTAAACATAAGAGGAAATAGGTAAATAAAATTACTATGACGAATGCTTAATTAATAAATTAATTATTTTAATGTCGATGATAAATGCAAGTTCAATAATGAAGGAGTCTGGAAACCAAGATTTATTCTTATTGATTGTTAAATTCTCATTGTTTTGTTATTAGCTATTTTTCAATTTAATATTGCAATTAAATTCTTTCAATTCATAACCTAAAAACACCCCCTTTTTTTGTTGTGTAACTACTAACGTCTAAATTCCTCATGGGATGATCCATACTTTCCACTACTGCATGAATTTGTGTTGAATGAAGTTGGTTTCTTTTTATGTTTGGTTGCAGGTGACAGCACATACCACTTAGATAATTGTAATCCAATTGCCTTAGTAGTCATACAATCAGTTCTTTGTGGGTTCGAAATTCTGGAGTCTTAAATGTGCTCCAATTTATTAATTGTGATCGGTACATTATTGTGAAGTTGGTTTGATATTGAATTTGATTTGAAGTTTAATTAAATAATTTGTTTGAGCTAAATTAGTAATATCAAATCAACGAAACATTTAACTTCACTATGGCTCCAATAGTGATGCAAACCATGAAGAAAGCCTATCCTAAGGGTAAAATCAAAGTTTTTAGGCAGGATTCACAAGATATGACTCAAGATTATCAAGCTCCATTTCCAATTTTTTTTCCTAAGAGAAGGCAAGGCTTTCTAAAACTTTCAACCTAAACCATTAGTAGCTCATAAGTATTTTAATTTCCAAATCTTAAAGGACTTTAAAGTTAAAGATAAAGTTGAGAACTTAAGCATGAAGTCAACAAACATTCAGACATAGTGAATAACCCCAATCTTTCATGAATTAACTCCTTAATTCTTCTTCACACTTCAATATGATGGCAAGAAATTGAAGAAATTTTCTTTTAGATTAAAGGGAAAACCTTAGAGATTGAACTATCACGCTATAAATGAAATTTTTGGCTTTCCTAAGACTAAAATTATTTAAGCTTGTCCATAGTTCAATGCAAATTATTTTTGAAAAAAAAACTTAAGGGCATAGATGAATTTAATGTAAGCAATGCACCCAACTCATTGATTAGGATCTTCGAATATCTTTTCTCAAGTAAATTCATGTGCCATGCAATTTTCAATAAAACTCAAAATAACAAGTGTTTGGTTAGGGAGTTGCTTCTCTTATAGTGCAAGGATACCAAATAAAAGGTGTGCATTTCAACTCATATATTTCATTTAATATGTAATTCCATCGCCAAGAAAAAAACAAATTTTTAAGTATGGGTTTTAATGTAATTGCAATTGTTCTTCATTTAAATGTAAACTTAGGTGGCCTAACCTCTATATTAGTTGAATATTTGGATGCTTTACACTTATGAAGGGTTGAGATCTTGGATAACCATTTTATGGCACTTCGAGATCCTAGCACTCGAACTACATTCAAGTACAGGAAAGGCAAAACACCTTCAATTTCTAAGCCACAATAAGAGGAAGATGACCCCCCTTAAAAGCTACACTGAGGATAGAGAGAGGTGGGAAGAGGTTTTGAATGTCATGGATGAAAAGCACAAAAGGATGGACCGATACATGGAAATAATTGAGACTCACATGTGTGCAATGGAGACCCAAATGTAACAAGTGCTCAAGAATCAATGTTTTCAAACCAATAAGCTCCTAAAGTCCTTTCAAGTCCAAAACATCGATGTTCCATCACCAACTCCATCACCACCATATCCACCATAAGTCCTTCTTGAATTTTTTTTCTTTTTTCTTTTTTGTTTTCTTATGTGTGTCATGACTGATTCATTATCTTGTGATGTTTAATTGTTTGTGTGCCTCCTTTCTACATTAAAGATGATATGTTGTCTAAGCGTGAGGGAGTTCATACAGTGCATTTTGTATGACATCATACATTGAATTTTGTATGACATTTTGTTTATGAGCATGCATTTCCTATATTTTGTGCAATGTTTTTCAATTTTGATGCATTTTGTTCCATGATATGAGAATTACATAGGTTGTGTGCATTTTTCTAAATGCATAAATGTCATGAAATTGAATGGAATTGGTTTAATTAGGAACAAGATTGATTAAGTAGTGATGAAATATAACCTTGTAAAGTTTACTTATGATTTTCTTTCTATTGAAATTGAAAATTAATTAAGATATTTCATACTTTTTCTTACCTTTTTGACATTTTTTTGGATGCACTTTCTATGAAAATTCCACTTAATTGGTAGGCTTCATTAGCTATCAATCATGGAGAGAATTGATTAAGAAGAAGTGATATAGATTCATAATAGAAATTAAATAAGTAATTTAATTCCTACTCTACTAACTTCTATAGTGAAAACAAAGCAAAAGAAAAAAGGGTTAAGAGTAGAGCTAAGGCTAGTTTTGAGTTGCGATTTAGCCGAGTAACTGGAGGTGCGCCTCTAAAGATGTGCGCATTCACGTCAAAAGACTAAAATGACACTCCAACCTTATTAAAAGTACATCACTTACTTGAATAACCAAAGGTGTGCCCCTAAAGACATACACAATCACAAAAAAAAGCTAGGTGGTTATTCTTATTAAATTTTAAAAAATGATGTTTAAATGAAAACAAAAGTGAAACCTATGGATCTTTTCTTTCAAAATCAAGACATTTTATGAGTGATTTTTTAGTGATAACCTACCTTCCACTTGATAAATTAATCATAGTACATGTTTAAAAATGCCTTAGATGTAAAGATAGGATAGCAATGTTATAATTAATGTTCATATTCAATTCAAAGACAGTTGTGATGTGAATTTAATAAGTGAATATTTTGAATCTCCTTAAATAATTAATGTTCTTGGCCAAACAAATTTTGTAAGACCTCTTGCCATTGTTTCATTCAAGGTATCATTCATTATTACATTATGTGTGACTTATATGCTTTGTATGTCTTTCATTTAAAGTTTTACTTTATGTCAAGCAAAGGTTTAAGTCTAGGGAAGTTGATAGGTGTGCATTAGGATATCTTTTCCTAGTTTTTAAATGTGTGGTTTTGAATTTTTAGAATATAAATGTTGTGTTTATGACTTAGATTTATATTCGAGTGTTATTTTTATCATTGTCTTTATGTTTTGAATGTTTTGTAGTGATATTAGGCATGATTTAAACCTTACTTGTGTGGATGCTTAATGCGATAGAATTTGGAGTTGAAATAAAAAGAAAAGGAGTGAAGAAGAAGAAGAAAAAGTAGACTAGTAGCTATCTACAATCATGGACTATCCACAATCGTGGTAAAAAGTATAGCAAACTCTAGTCTAAGATCGTGGAGTGGCACCTACAGCATCATGCAGGTTTTCAAGTATTATGGGATTTTTGTGATGTTTTAACATATTTAAGGGTTGGAAACCCTAAGATCCACCAAGAAATCATTGGAAACTTGCACAAAGAGGAAAATACGAGGTTTTGGTGGATTCCAAAGGGAGAAATCAAGGTTAACCATCCCTTTCTTTAAGAGCAAGTCAACTTCTAGATTGTTCCAGCACCTAAAAGTGAAAAGAAGAGTGTCAAGCTTCATATAGTTTTATTATTTCTTCTCTTTTCTATCTTTTTATATGGAAATATGCTATTTGGAGAATTCATTGATAACATGTATGGCTGAACTGTTTTATAGGGATTAATTTTTGAAATATTTTCTTAAACTCTTCTTATTGATTCAATGAATGAATGTTTGTGATATTTGGTGTACCTATACCTTACAATAGATTGAGAGATTGAATTACAGAATTTATGTTGGGTTATATAATGAGAGTTGAAACCTAATAGATCTATAGATATCAAGTCATTAATTGGTTGAAGTGAGACCTTAATTGATTAATTGATTGCCTATATGATTGCTTTATAACTAGTTGGGTATTTAGGAAAGGTTTTATTAGATTGAGAGATTGCAAGACTCATTCTATCTTATTTAACTAGGGAAACTTGGTTACCCCTTGAGAGAGAGTGAATAAAACATTAGGATATCTTGGGCCAAAAAATATTCAATCAATAAGATAATAGGGATATAAAATAAGGATAGAAGTTATCCTTAGTTTTTAATCTTGAATTCACAAGTTCTTGCACTTTTGTTCATTAAATTGATAGGTTGTTTTATTTTAGTTTGCTTTTAGATATTGTTGTTTGATTTATCCCTTAAATAGAGTGTAGGTCAAAGTATTAGGTGTCTAATCCTAATCCTTACGGGACAATATCCATTATATTGCAATATTAGGTCCCATTCACTTACGAAATAACGTAAAATAAGTTAAGTTAGATTAGCATTTAACATAAACATTATGTATTTTCAGCTTTATTTCACTTAATATTTTGAGCCCACATCATTTCTTCTTAATCAATCCACTCTCATGAAAGATCACTTGTGATTCCTACCACATTAATTTCAATTTACTATAAGTGCATCCAAACAAATGTCAAAATTGAGAGAATAGATACAATACGCTAATCAAGTTATATATTTAATGAAAAGACACTCAAGATACAAATTCCAAAAGTTAATGGTTCTTCATAACTTAAACAATCTTATTCATAGCTAAGCTAATTCTTTTCAATTCCATGCCATCAACACACTCACTCAAATGCATACATGACATAATGCAATAAAATGAACATAAGCAACACAATCAACAATAGTGAAACCCTACGTAGATTTAATTGCATAAACAAATTGATAATGTAAAGATATATAAAACCTCACAACACTTGAACAACACATTTTACTAAATGTGGAAAGTGACACATAACAAAACAAACAAAAAAAAACAATGTAATAGAAAAAGAAATAAAAGAGAAAAGGGAAAGAAAGCTTATGGGGTTTGTGGTGGTGACAGTGATGGAGAGGGAAATATACTCCTTGAACAAAAAATAATTTCTCCATTTAGTAGCACTGTTAGTGCACTAATTATTTTACTTGTGCCTTCATGGCGTCTATATAGCCCTTAAACCTCTTGATGTTCTCTTCCATGGCGTCCATACAGTCACTTAATATGTCGTCACTTCGTGGGGGATGTGGGGTTAAACTAGATGGCCCTTTTCCTTTTATGTTCTTAATAGCATATTGAGATTTGGGATCTTGGAGCTATATATTATACTGCTCCAAAATCTTAAAACCCTATAAATGCATTGTATTAAAATATTCATAAGTACTAAGGGTTAGACCATCTACATCAACACCAAAATGTTGAGCCAATACAATAATAATGAATCTCATTCCTAAATAATTACTCTTTTTGGTGATGGAATTAATTAAGATATGAAAAATGTGATAAAAGGTGCAAAATTTAACCCTTTTTGTCCATGCACCATAAAGAAAACAACTCCTTTTGAGAACACATATTGCTTTGAGTCTTAATAAATGCAGTATGACATATGAATGTATACAACAGCAAATGCTCTAGACTTTTTATTAGATTTTTAGGTGCATTATGTGAGTTGAATTCATCTAGCCATATTAATTTTTTCCAATAAGCATAAGGGCCAAAGTCTGTATGAGATTCATGAATTTTGGACTTAAGGAAATCAAAGTTATCAATCATAATATCAGAGTCTAACCTGTAAGGCTCCTTTTTAACCTGAACCAAAATTCAGGCATTTTGTTAGCATTATGTTGCAAAGTAGTGAAGAATTCAAGGGTTACTTTTTAATAAATTTCAAAATCATAATAAATGAACTTGTCTCAGTAGATTTTTTTACTCAATTTCTCTACCTTATCCTTAAGCCTTAATTATGCTAGAATGTGAAAATCAAAATACTTAGGTGCAATAATGGGTCTAGGTTTGAGAAATTATAATGTTGTATCTTCCTCCTAGGAGAGGATAGGGAAAGGAGTGTCAAAATTTGCTACCAAATATTTTACACTACTTCTAAAAACTTTTTATTTTCTTTTAGGTTCCGATCTCTTACCAATTTCCTTCAATCTTGGTGCCATTTTCATCTTAAATACCTAAAAAATCAACAAGAAATACTATCCCTACGCAGGCCAAGACATAATAAAAGATAAACAGAAAAATAGATAAAGAAACTGAGCAAAAATCCTAAAAAATTGTGGGTTTTATATGGAAGGTGCTAAATCTAGGTGAAAATAATGGAAAAGAGAAAGAAAGGTGGTAGAAAGCATAAGAAATGGTTGAAAAAATGGGAGAAACTTTGTGAAAATATAAGGGGAGGGTCAGCTAGAAAGGGAGGAAATGAGAGGAAAAAGAAAGGAGCAAAAAAAAGGAAGTGGGGTAGGTTTAAAATAAAAACAAATGTTTTGAGCTGTCACACCTAGTATGCTCGTGCACTTACTCAGTCATGATGAAAAGGAACTCTACCCCTGATGCACGATCATGATAGAAAATTGTCTCTTAACTCTTCTCTCATACTTATTTTACTCACTCTAAGCTATAGAAATCCATCAAACCTATAAGTGACAAGCCATAACATCTAACATCGCAAAAACATAATAAAACACAATAAAAAATAACGTAAAGATTAAAAGATGCAACAAACAATCACATTAACTTACAAGAACCTATCTAAGATCACATAATGCTATAGTTATGGTCATTAACTTGACCATTCCTAAATCCAAGTATTATCAAACAAAGGAAACGAAAGAGACTACTTCCTTTCTTGTGAGAGTACTCCTTCAAAGTATGGCTTACATCTATACTCATTGACTAATAAGTTGCAGATGAGAGGGTATGGTAACTGCATGATAGACTCCATACCTCTTAAGAAGGACATCAAAGGATTTGTTATAACATGTGCTCCTCTATCACTTATGATTGCTCTTGGAACTCCAAACCTACTAAATATCCTCTAAATGAATCTCTACACTACTTTATCATTATTAGTTGCAGTTATTATCACTTTAGCCCACTTAAGATATAATCCAATCCAACTAGAAAGTGTTTGTTCCAAAAGGAGGATGGAAAAGGTTCTATAAAGTCTAATTCTCATACATGAAAAACTTAAACATCCAAGAAGTTAGAAAAAGTCATCTCATCTCTCTTTGAAAAATTTTCAACTTATTGGCATATATTGCATTGCATCACGTACTCATGAGAGACCTTAAACAAATTAGACAAAAATGAATCCACACTTTATTACATAAGCTATAATTTTATTCTCTCTATAATGACCTACATTAGAAAAATTATGACACTAAGTTAGGATTTCTAACACCTGTTCCTTTGGAACATATCTATAAATCAATTCATCGACACAAATTTTATAGAGAGTAGGTTCTTCCTATAAATAATGAGTACACTTATATAAAAATCACTTCTTTCATTGATAGGACATTTTAAGAGGAAGGTTACTACCTTTAGTGTAGTTTGCTATATCAACATACCAAAAAACTAAAGGTGTACCATCATCAAGGATTCACTGGGGAATTACTCATTGATTTCTTCACCTTGGTGGACCTCCCCTCCTTCAAGATGTGATAGGTAGTTTACCACAAAATTTTCTACTCCTTACTCATCTTCGATCTCAATATTAAACTCCTGTAAAAAGTAACATCCATCAAATAAGCCTTGGTTTTACATCTTTCTTGACAAAAAGGTATCTCAATGTTGCATGGGCTATATAAACAATAACCTTTGAACCTAAGAGGTAAGACTGAAACTTGTCACATGAAAATACCACTACTAATAAGTCCTTTTCAATTGTTATATAGTTCAATTGAGCTCCTACTAAGGTCTTTCTTTCTTGTGTACCAAGGTCTTTCCTTCTATTACCCTAACACACGTTGATGAGTCCTCACGAACTCTCAAATAATAAGCCTAACTTTACCTAACTATATGGCTAGGGTGAGCTAGGGTCAAATCAATAGGGAGCTAGAGGCACTGATATTTCTAATATTGTAAAAAAATGAAAACAAAAAACCTTGAACGTAAAAAGAACTAACAGAACTAAGATGCAATGAAAACAACAGAAGGGACAAATATAAAGTAAAACACAATAAATAGACAAAAATAACAATAAAATGGGTTGAAGGTATTATCGAGAATCTAGGATAACTATCGATCCTTGAATTTAAATAAAAGGTGCTCTAGCTATGGTGTTAACCTATACGTTTGAATAAGCTCTCAAAACCTCATTTCCTCTAACTTAGGTAAATCTAATAAGCTCTAGCAATCCCCCTATTTTCACTATAACCTATAATAAGCTCTCTAGATTTAATAGTGAAGTCACTTTAGGTACTAAGGTTCGACTAACTTAGGTCACTAACTCGCAAGCTTGAAAAGTATAATCTAAAGGTATGAAACCCTAAATTAGTTAGTTAAGTATTCTAATAAAACCAACTAACCTATTGCTACTTTTTAGAAATTGAGAAGGACAATTACGTATCACATACTCATTCCTAGCATTTAACTTAGGTTATTACCTAAAGAATGATCAATCCTAAAGATAATACTTAATTCATGACATTTAACTAAATTTCCAAACCAATCTAGCCTAAAAACACCAAATCAATTCAAAGAAAACTCCATTCTCACTATTGATTATCCTTTATCCCTAAAATACCTTCAAACTCTTAAAGAAACTAACCACACATAATTAAATTAACTAAAACAAAGACTAAACAAGCACAATTCATACTTCATTAAATTAAATTAAGGCCAAAAAATTTTTAAAAAAACTAAAATAAAAATACAATTTAACACTTAAAGAAACTAACCACACATAATTAAATTAACTAAAACAAAGACTAAACAAGCACAATTCATACTTCATTAAATT
>JAOXYD010000136.1:10789969-10802456 GCA_028565735.1 Pinacopodium congolense
TATTAATAATATTAAAATTAGGAAGAAGAAGAAAAAATAATAATTAAATTTAATATAATTTCTATAATAATAATAATTATTATAAGGGTAAGAATATTTTAGTCTTTTTGTTTGTTATTCTTTTATCATTCTAAGTTTATATTTTTAAACTAAATACTGGCATAGAAATTCTTAAGTAATAAACCAAACAAAGTAATACCTATTCTATTCTATTCCATTTTTACAGCATAATTATTCTATTCCTCCTCTATTCCATTCTACAAGCCACACATACCATTAAAGGTATTGATGAAATGCGTTGAAATACAATGTCTCTTGAGTCAACAGACACAATAATTAAGAAGATCGCTATTCAAATCTATTACTTTGAGGAAAAAGCAAACTTTCCCAAGCGTAACCTTATTTATTTATCTTTTATTTCTTCTCTCCTTTATAAGTGGCCCAAGCACATATTCAATGCTCCGTTACCTTTTATTTTTCTGGTTTCGCTCTGGATTGTGCTTTCAACGACCAAGTTATCAATGGCCGTGTCTCAAGCTAGTCTCCTCCTCCAAAAGCAGCTAAAGGGTCAGTCACCCATTAAACCTTGATTCCTTACTATTTAAGAAATCTGCCTTGATTTTTTAAAAGTGAAGCGTGACTTCTGATTAGTTGTTTTCGGTTGTTTTTCTCGCAGATCTCTGCAAGAACCCGGTTAATGGGTTCTCTGCTGGATTGGTTGATGAGACTAATGTTTTTGAGTGGAGTGTTACAATTATGGGACCCCCTGATACCTTATAGTAAGTATTCCATTTAGTACATGATAACATGCCTAACTGTTAGAATTTATGTGCTGTTTCGGAATATATTGTTCCCCTTCAGGCATATGTAGTTGCTTGTTTCGTACGGGGTTATGTGGTTCTGTGATTGTTTTGAAGTGAGTTTTAGGGTCGGCGTGATCTCTTTCGGATACGTTTTTCTTGCCTCTCATGCTTTGGCTTATTCGTTTATGATAATGTGCCTATGCGGCACTTCACCTGATTAAGGGGTTTTGGGGTTTTTACTTATTAAGGCATCGGATGAAGAGGGAGTTGGTTTCCCAACTGATGTCTAACAATAAGGAATTAATCCAAAAATAGGTTAATTAACCAGTTGATTTATTTTCTGTTTTTTAACGGATAATTCTTCTTTATTACAGTGAAGGAGGTTTCTTTAATGCCATTATGACCTTTCCGGCAAACTATCCGGTCAGCCCTCCAACTGTGAGATTCACCTCGGAGGTGTGGCATCCAAATGGTGAGTACTTGGTTATATCATTTCATATGTGCTCGATATTCGGAAGCATGTATGATGTCAATGAAGTCTGAACTTTCTAACATCTTGTCATCGTTCACATCAGTTTATCAAGATGGAAAGGTTTGCATATCAATTCTCCATCCACCAGGCGATGATCCCAATGGTTATGAGCTTGCAACAGAGCGCTGGAGTCCTGTACACACGGTATGAATGCCATTATATGTAATTCCTTTTCCCTTCCTAATACGTTTATTGTCAATACCTATAGTTCCATTATATATTTTAGCTTTTGTTCCACGCTTTGTGAGATATGTTTCATCTCCCTGGACATCTAATAATTACAAGACTACAATTATTTGGACAAGCAGCTTGTCACTTGCAATTCTTAACCATTGGTTGGTCCTTGGATGTGGATGAATGCCTTTAGAGACATGCATATGGTAACTCCTTGTATTGATCCATGTTTTCTCTCCACTTTGTGGCATGACCGTCTGATGGCAGTTCTGATTGGCAGTGCCTCTTGGTGTGGACAACTGTAAAGACAGAAACTTGAGATGACTACCAGACAATTGCACTTCAGCTCTGAGGGGCTCAATAGTAGCCCAGATTGAGGTGCTTGTTTCTTTAGCTTGACACAACAATAGTGTTGAATAGAAACTTTAGGCTAGGAAGCTTTAATATTTTAAGGGACGTCAACATTTAGAAATAGAAGTTGCCATTAGGGAAAAGGACAAGCCATTACAATTCAGTCGTTGCTGAAAAATGTGTTAAAGTCTATTTTTGAGTCGGAGCAGTGAATTTGCCTTGACAACAGCTTTGTGTCTGCCACTCTAATATATTTGCCTAACGATGGATGTTCTCTGAAAATGCTATATCGGGGAGCTTGCAACTCAAGCAGCCTTAGTGCCTTCTTACTGTATTACCATCTTGGTAATGTTACTTTAAGATATGCTTTAGATTTTTCAACTTAATGGTTGATGGTAAAAGAATATATGCTTTGTTGCAACATTTTTGTGTTTGTGTTTCCGCGTTCTGAACTACACTTTCATCAAGGACAGCACCAAAGGTCACGAGTAGCAATTCTATTCATGTGAAGGATAAAAGAAAAGCCAAGCAGAATGATGACTAGCAGAAGACATAATAGCTTTGTGCTCATGTGTTTATGTGCAAGAAGTGACTTTTTCTTATATTAACATTAAGTCCCTTTAGGATGAGCTTGGCTTGCAAGCTAGTTCCCAAAGTGATCTTTCAGTATTACTTAAAGACTGAAATTATGGTTCTTTTTACTTTTTGGAACTGCATTTCACATTTTTCTGTATATTGTAATCCAGTGCTATGACCTTGTTGTGTCCAAATGTGCCGCATTTAACCTGTTCAGTTGGCTTTCCTTTTGTTGACCACTGTTTGTTTTGATGTCAATGTTCTATGCAGGTCGAAAGCATTGTATTGAGCATCATATCAATGCTCTCCAGTCCTAATGATGAGTCTCCTGCAAATGTTGATGCAGCGGTAGGTGTATCTATTTCCTTCTGAAAATAAGGCAATCTTTGCTATTGTGATATCATATTATCTTGTAATTTTTAGTTAAGGAGATGTTTAGTTGGGTTGTGAGTTGTGGTTTTTTGTTGTAATGATTGTGTGTTTTTTTTTTAATTTCTGTGCTATATTAGTATATTTTCTTTATCGATTTTTATGTTTAGAAAAATAAGAAACCAAAATCAAAAACCAAAGCCCATCTAAACAGGGCCTAAATATTCAAGTATACCCCATAAATCCATTGATGGGTTTTGACACCTCTTAGGTTTTACTGCCTTGTGACATACAGATAGCATTTCAAGATATGGACTTCAGTGCCACCGTTCAGGGAAAAGTTCTATTCGCAGAACACTCTGCATATTGGCAAAGCACGCATAGCATCACATGTTCTTTTATTCTATTTTATTCTAGTGTAGTACCTGCCGCATTAATACATCTCCCAATTTGTGTTACTGCAGAAACAATGGAGAGAGAACAAGGAGGAGTTCAGGAAGAAGGTCAGCAGGTGTGTTAGAAAGTCTCAAGAAATGTTATGAGCTCAATGTTTTCTAACTTTGGTCGTGGCTGTGTACTTTAATAAAGGAGGCTGTGGTGCTGATATGAAGATACAATGGAACTTGTAGAACACTATAATTTTTTTGTTCTCTTTGCGAGTAGTAGTTACAGATACAGGTTATCACAGAGGAGACATGTAACACTTGAACGTGTGTGAACCTGGTTGGTCCCCTCAATTTAAGGAATACTTGCCCCATTTGTTAGGTTTGACCTTAGTATTTATGCAAAACCCTTCTCATTTCAAGGTCTTCTAGTTGGTCTGCTTTGCTAGAATAAAATTTGTTATTTTTTTCTTGTTAAAACTTGTCCAACATTGAATTAGAAGGGCATAGCTTAGGCTTTTCAGGCTTGTGCCTGCAAAGCAGGTATAGTGGAGTTTGAATCCCCGATTAGAGACAGTTGTTCACGGTGTCCTTGATGTTAGATAGGGAGCAGATGTCACCCATTAGGAGCCTTTTTCTGATCATGGACAAGATTTTTGGGCCCTTGTTAGGAGCTTTTGGTTGGCCTCCTCTTTATAAAAGAAATAATTTCTATCAAATATCAGGGGCTTCCTAATTTTACCGATCGTATATTTTGAGTGGGAAAGAAATAAATTATGAGAGGGTTTCAATTAATCTCCTAATCTCGCCAAGACTTTCATGGTGATAGATGATCCTAATGATCTGATACAATGTCGCATTGATGCACTAATGTCTTTGAAATACTTACTGGTCTATTCTGGGCAGATTTGCAGTGATAAACAGAAGAAAGAAGAAAACAATTCAAAGACTTAGATGAGAAAGAACATTGACCATAAGCAACTCCAACTAACAAGTTTTAGACCAGCTTTTTAACGAAATTAAAATTTGAGGTGGAGATCGCCGCACTTAAAACATTCAACAATTGTTTCTTTTTAAATTTAAAAGCACGCAGTGAGGTCCCAATGTGCCAATACGGTTGCATTTTGCAAATGAAACCGCACGAGTACTTGATTAAAGTTTTAAAAGCGGCTTCTTCCAAACGTCAAAAGACTCTTTACTCCTCTAATTCTTTATTACATATTCAAAATTTAATATTAATGTGCTAAAGTATATAAAATTAAGTTAACAAAATGTTTAATTATGAATTTACATTGATTTAGTAAAAAAGAAAAAACGTGTAAACGAATTGTAATTACAAAGTTTTAACAATAACAATAATATAAAATAAAGCCATTAAAAGAGCGCGTGCATCGCTATCTGTAGCGACGAGAGGATTAAACAGGGAGCCCAAAGAGCGCTCCAGAGCTTTGTAGTTTGTACCAATTGAACAAAAGAGAGACACAAAACTGTAGTCAAAGTCTCAATATAGAACCCCACTGGGTCTTTTTATTCGCTATATCATATCCAACAAAAAAAGCTCGCTTTAATCTCCTCTCTTTTGCTTTTTTATCACTGTCTAGAACCATTAACAACTCTCTCTTTAACTACCTGATTCGTTTTACTGGAAAAGCCTTTCTCACTTTTAGTTTTACAAATACATTCTGTTTCTCACTTTCCCATTTGTTTTGATGAAACTCGTCGCATGCCCCGACCTTTTCTCATGACTTCTCTGTGTTTTAGATACCATCACCCATAAACATGCGGTCACCTCAGTCCCTCCGTAACGGTGAGACTCCATCGCCTCATCCCCGGATCCCAACTCCTCGTTTCCTTTCTACTGTGTCCGAGCAGAAGCTGAAGCGATTCAACTCATTGATTCTGATCTTCCGAGTTGCAGCTTTTTGCTTCTCACTTGCTTCAGCTATTTTCATGCTCGCCAACACTAGGGGTTCTCGTTGGTACGACTTCGACGCCTTCAGGTATCCAAGCACTTTTTACGTTTAATTTACTAGGAGTTTCCGAAATGAATATATGCCTCACTTATCCCTGCAGATATGTTTTAGCAGCAAATGCAATGGTAGCTATCTACTCCATCGTGGAAATGGCCGCCTCGGTTTGGGAAATTTCTAGAAACGCCACTCTGTTACCAGAAGTCGTCCAAGTGTGGTTCGATTTCGGACACGACCAGGTCAAAACCCCAATTTGGCATAAGCTCCGTATCTGCGTCTGTATCTCTTGAAGTTACTATGATAATTAGATTGTGTTGTGTGTGTAGGTGTTTACGTACCTGTTACTGTCGGCGGACTCAGCAGGGACAGCGCTGGCGAGGACATTGAAGGAAGGCGGCAAGTGTACGGCTGACAACGCGTTTTGCGTGCAATCGGACATCGCGATTGCGTTGGGTTTTGGCGGGTTTCTGTTCCTTGGGTTCTCTTCTTTGCTTTCGGGTTTCCGGGTCGCCTGCTTCATTATCAACGGCTCTCGTTTTCATCTTTAGACCTTATTATGGAGAGAGAGAAATGATTTGCTTATTTTGAGAACGTCTTGTCTTAATGATCAATGCTCCTTTTCCTTTTAACCCCAAACGCTCGTCATGTGTATTATTCACCTCTATTAATTTAAATACTTGCTAACGATGATAGAATGAATCATCGACTGGTTTTCTATTTTGGTGTATCACGCAGTCAGCTCCATCAGGATTATAAGAAGACATGTCCATTCCACGCAAAACTCTGGACCCCTTGTTTTGGACCTTTTGATTGGTACGAGAATGCCCGGCACGCCGGTACAGATGACTTTACCAGGCCAGTGGATAATGCAAGGGTAACATCAACAAATCGCTTCTACATAATCATCCTCATGTTTGCGCTCCGCCTACCCCCTCACACAAAATTATCAAAAAGGGCAGAGCAAATTTAAGATGATAATTCTTGTTACTTTAAATCTTTGCAGCAAGAAAAAGTGCCATGAATTTCGCAAGAATATTCAGTTCCAAAAGAAACCCTTTTGCTATGCTGAGACTAAGAACTTCATGCAATCAGAAGACGGCAGCCATGTATGTATATGCAATAAGATAACAAAACACTAGGTCTCCCTAAGATCATCTTTAGAAAAATGTCACTTCAAAACATCCATTCCAACCAAGCTAACAAGGTCGGTATCACTTAACCTCTTACAAAAGATTAGTTAACATTTCAGTTGCCTTCATATTTTGGATCAGCAATCACATAATGATAGGCGATAACCAAAGCAACTATGAATATGCCAAGGAAATTGGAGAAAAAACCCAGATCTTGATCGTCAAACATCTGCAGAGACCAAAAAGGAAACCGTCAGGATCTCATCCCACATTGATAATGTTGAAATCAATCTATATCTGCAGTACAGCCATGATTTCATCATCTCAAAAGAGCATGTATTTGGCTCCATCAATGGTCAGTATACAATCCTGACATTAGTTAATAATGATATGGAAAAAACTACATGGTATGCAATTGGTGGGCATCCATGGCCACTCTTGGTATAAATCAGGGGGTATTTTAATCATTATCCCCCATTTTATACAAGGAAGGCCACGACCACCGGTGCATACCATGTAGTTAAACCCGAATGATATATCCATCACCTTCCTCGTGATATGCAATGCCACACACATTTCAATGTCAAGCTATAATAGACACATAACTCCCAATTTCAACCAAATATCAACAAATTGGCGAGCAAAAATCAAGAACAAAGTCAGTTGCAGCACATGAAAATCAAGTTCGATTTCCACTGTCCACATTTATCATGAAGCAAAAGGAAAATTCGCGGTCGGAAAACACATAATATGGCACGTCAGCAGAGAATACGATCTTTGAGACTCGAAATGAACAAAATAAAAAACGGAGGAGATACTAAAAGAAAAATCGAAACCGATCGCAGCGTGATTCGAACCCACATCCTTCAAATCCCGAGTCCAACTCGATATCCACTCCGTACACGATCACTCATTCAACTTTTAAATTTGGCAACAAATAAGGAAATAAACAATAGCACTTTTGTATCATCAAAGTTCACGCAGAAACAAGTAACGACGTAAGATCATCAAACGAAAACGCTAGAATAATCGTGATGAATCTTAGAAGACGAAATTAACACACGTTTGAAACCCTAAAAGGAGGCGTACCGAAAAAGTAAAGACGATAGATCGCAAGATGAAATACCTTTTAGTAGATCTGAAGTGGCGACACTGTCTTCGCTTCTCCTTTACTCTCCGTTTGGAAATCTGGGGCTTAACCCCGTTGACTGTGGGGCGAGAAGTTTTGTAGTCAAACAAATTTTCAGGGGGTTGGATTCTGATGACCAACAATATCTTATGGACTGACATTTCGGGCTTAGACAAAGCCCGAAAAGCTTATAGGGCGATTTGAGTCTGTTAGCGTTGAGATTTATCCATTTTAATCTCTCGGACAAATCTCAAAACTCCAAAACGGGAGAGCAACACATATTGTGGCTGCTGGGATTCGAGCCCAGGTCTCCACGGCCACAACGTGGAATTCTTACCACTAAACTACAGCCACTCAATACGACTTTTTAACTATGGATATGCTTTTTATATATTATTAACTTAAGGGCTGCTGAGCATTTTAATGTTAATAAAATCGTAATGACTATTTTTAGACAACAACAAACTCATAATAATTTTAAAATATATTGTTAAAAGTTAATATAATACAACGATTTTTAAAGTATTGTCTATGGTGATATTAGGAAGTAATGATAATAATAATTTATTACTATATATTAAAAAAATACAATAAAACAAAAAAATAATTGAATCAAAATTCTATATATAGAACTATTGCAACTTAAAACAACTTTAATAAAAAATTAAAGTGTTAATATTTTATATTATATAATCATTATTTTATTTTATTTTATTTTAAATTTAACTTTAGAACATTTTCAATAAGAAAATTTTGGTATTTTCAAAGATTTGAAAAATTTTTAGGGTTATGTTATTTAAAGGGGTAAAAAAAAAATTTAGTGTAAGCCCTATGACATTCAAGAGGAGGGAGTAAATTAGGTGTTTAAAAAATTTCTTTGCAAATTAAAATACTTTAAATATCTTATACCAAGTTTAATTATATGAATTTTCTAACCAAAATTCAATCTAAATGATATGTCAAATTTTATGTCAAAATTAAACAAATTCAATCAATAATAAAGCAAACACAATAAGCATAAATATAAAGAGATATGGAAGAGAAGAATACCATGATTTATAGAGGTGCGCCTACCTTAAAGATAAATTACGTCATCTCTATAATTACTTGTTGGAAATTCACTAACAAACTAATCTTACTTTAAATAAGTAAAAAGTAACTTTTACAACAATATTGATTATAAAGCCAAAAGCAACCTTTACAACAATCTTCATTCTAAGGTCAAGAGAAACCTTTACAACAATCTTGATTTTAAGGCTAAGAGAAACCTCTACAATAATCATGATTCTAAGACCAAGAGGAAAATCTACAATCTTACTTAAGGATGAAGAGTAATATAACACAATCTTGTTCTAAGTTCAAGAGGAACCTATTAAGTTTCCTTTCTAATTGGTGAAAAGTAACCCTTTACAACTCAATCAATTTGTACAATTTTTATCCCTCAAACTAAGCCTTAAACTTAGGCTACTTAAGCTTATATAACTTATTAAACCTTGATCAAAATTAATATAAGATAAGGTCTCAAATGTAACAAATACAATGCTTATACTTTATGCAATCTCTAATATATATACAAGGACTAAAGCAATCCAATTCATAATCAAATATTAATGTAATTAAAATATTGTTTTCATTAGGCCAAGAAAACCTTTAAACAATCTTTTTAGTGGAAAAGAGGAGCCTTAATTCAATCAACAAACAAACACAAATTAGATCCCTCAAATTAATAACCAAAACATATCAAACAAATGAATTAAATTAAGATCAAAATAGAAAACGTCAAACTCGGACAACTTTGGTGTAACCTGCAAAAATAAGCTTAAACAAACAATATAATAGCTTAAAAATAAAAAAAAATACTAGCGACCTCCTAAGACCTTAAGAAAACTAAAAACATCAAATTTATACACCCAGAAACTGATTAAAACCAAAAATTGAAGCAAACAAAATAGCTACACAAAAACTAAATAGTTTTAAGTATTTTATATTTTTGGACCTCAAACAAATCTTTTGAGTGCTAAAAAATTAAAGTAAAATGTTTGCTACACTCTTGAGAATTAAAAAAAATCATGTATAACAATTTTGAAGTAAGAAAAATAGATTTTTATGCTTAGAATTAAAGAACACAGAAATTGAACCAAAATAAAGAAGTTTTAGTATAGAGACTTTAAAAGCTTGAATCTAATGAAATAATGAACCAAAAA
This sequence comes from Pinacopodium congolense, assembly GCA_028565735.1. Taxonomy (NCBI): domain Eukaryota; kingdom Viridiplantae; phylum Streptophyta; class Magnoliopsida; order Malpighiales; family Erythroxylaceae; genus Pinacopodium; species Pinacopodium congolense. The sequence continues at coordinate 10,799,591 of JAOXYD010000136.1, forward strand.
TTATAATGAAAGCTTTTTGAGGTTTGTATTTAAAATAACTAAAAACAACAATTTTATGCACTAGAAACTGATTTAAAACCTGAAATTCAAAGAAAGATAAAGACAGTACAGAAATAGAGAGAGTTTGAGAGCTGGAGAGATTTTTATCTTATGATTTTATTTTCAAAACATCAAGAGAGGTTAGAAATGTTTAGAAATCATATATACAGTGATAAGAAGAGGGTAGAGTTGTTGGATAAAAAAAATAGCTATTTGGGGTCATAATACTTTTAAAAACTCCTAAAAGCAACTAGCTATTACGTTCTTAGGACCAATACGGCGGGTTCCAGACCTCCATATTACTCTTGTTAGAAATAAGGCTATATGGCACCCTGAAGCCCACCGTATGTCTCTTGAAAATAAGCCGTATTACTCAAGAAAACATGAAATATAGGCTTAATTCAATTTTAAACCTTTTCAAACAAATTTCTAACATTAATCAAGACTTTAAACAAGTTGTAAAACATAATTCAAGGCTATTTCAATCATCAAAATAATTCAATTCATTCAAAATATAAGAAATGTGTTGATTATGAAACTTTTCATTCATAAACAATTTTAAACCTTTTCATAAACTTCATAAACCTTCCATAAAACAAAATTCACATCACAAATTGATTCAAACAAATTTAAATGCACATAAATAACTTCAATCAACACTTTAATTTATTTAATCATCATCAAAAAGCATACAATAAAACAATTCATCATATTACTTCTTGATTATGTAACATTTAGCCTAAATGTCACTTTAATTCAATTCCTAACATGACAATGTCCTAATAAAATTCAATTAATCACTAAACCATAATTCAAATCTTATATGCAAATAATCATGCAAATATGACATGATATGACATACAAATGTGAGAGCCATTTTCAAGCATTGATTAAGAATCAAGTTTAGGACACTTACACCTTAAACTCTTTTCGTAAACCTATTCAAACTTGATCTTCAGTCTCCTGATCCTGACTTGATCTTCAATCCTTATCTATACTTGATTATCTAATGCTCGAACTCTTCAACTTTAGCTTCACAATTATATTCTTGCACTTTAAACATTAACCTATCTTATAAATGCATCAAAAACTTAAACATTAATCATAATAATATTTTGTCATCATCAAAACATATGATTGAAACCACTTTGGTTCAACTATCTCCTCCTTTTTGGTAATAATAAAACATGTGATATTAATAGTATATAAAACACATATCATATAAATGTACCACGCATTATGGAATGATATGACTCTCTTCCTTTATACTTCAAACATATATTCAATCTTAATATCAAACTACTCTCTTCCCTTTTTTAAAATCATCAAAAGGGAAATCATTTGTAACTAATTCTTAAAAACTTAAAACCAATTGTAAATAACTTTAAACTTGCTCCCCCTTAATGAATGTAATGGAACAATAAAGCATGAAAAAGGGAAGAAAATGCATAAAAAAGCATTACAAACCACATATCATGTGTGAAATAGCTAAATAAATTTGCTATACTTTAGAAGTTACTCATGAAGGTACAAATTAAGTGAAAGAAAGTAAAATGTCTATGCTTATTCATCAATATGAATTGTTTTCAATGCATCCTAATGAAAGCATTTCCGACATGTATGCTAGATTTGGTAACATTATAAATGCTTTAAAAGGTTTAGGAAGATCATATGAAAATGTTGAAATTATTAGAAACATTTTATTATCTTTTCCAAAGGAATGGGAGGCTAAGGTAACGGCCATTCAAAAGGTTAAAGATCTTAATGCTTTGCCTTTATAAGAATTGATAGGTTCTTTGCTCACTCATAAGATGGCAATGAAGGATTGAAAAGCAAAAGAAGAGGAAGCTTCATCAAGAAGGAAGAACTTGGCATTCGAAGCCAAGAAAAAGGAGTCTCGTGAAAAAGGAACCTCATCAGAAGAAAGTGAAGAAGAGATAGCTCTTCTTACCAAGAAGTTTAACAAATTCAGAAGAAGGAAGTCACAATCCAAGAGAAGAGAGCAAGGTAAGTATGATTTTAAAAGAAAATCCATTAATGTTATTTGTTATGAATGTAGGAAACCGAGGCATTTGAAGTTAAATTGCCCACTTCTTAAGGAAAGTGAGAAGGATGAAAGAAATGGGAAGAAGGAAAGAAGAGAGAAGAAGGACAAGAAAGGAAAGAAAGCCTTGAAAGCCATGTGGGAAACTGAAAGTGAAGAGGGAAGCGATAACTCCGAAAATAAAAGTGTCAAGTTTTGTCTCATGACTTTGGATGATGAGGTATCATCTTGTTCACCTTCTAATGATGATGATGAGAATGAGAATGAGAATGTGCCTATAAATTTTAGATTGAGCTATAATGAACTTGTTAAGGTTGTAGAATGCGCTCTTTTAAAAAGGAAGAAATTGTCTTCAAAACTTAAGGAATGCAAGAAAATGTTAAATGATCTTGAAATAAAAAAAGAGCAATTGGTAAATGTGAATGATGAATTATAAATTAAATTGTATGATGCTTTAAAAGTTAAGGATGCTTGCATGTTAGATTTTGATGGTGATAGGAAGAAAATGATGAATGAAAATGATTCCTTAAAGAATGAAATAAAAGGACTTAAAGAATCATTATAAAAGTTCACTAAGGGAAAATAAAAATTAGATAACATGCTTAGAGCTCAAAAATCTTCAAATGACAAATGTGGTTTAGGTTTTACTCAAGGAAGTGGAACACTAAATGGAAAAACCAGTTCTGTGAAAGGAAAAAGTTTGCACGAAGAACATATTCCTAGGTCATCATTTGATAATGGTGCATCATCTTCTAGAAGTCAATCTAGGAATACTCATCATGC
>JAOXYD010000136.1:10815328-10836626 GCA_028565735.1 Pinacopodium congolense
ACTCAATTAAATCATCAATCATCTAATCCATAGCTAATTTACACATTTGGTAATTTTCAGAATTTTTCAGAAGCAATCAAAAATTGTTTTTGAAGTGTTTAAGCCAAAGTAGTCAAGTTTAAGTCATTTTCTAATTTTTAATCAATTTCTCTATATTTCTCCTAAATAATTGTGATCCGATCAATCTAATAGTTAAGCAACTTTTTGCCTATGGGTTCAATACTCGGAGTCTGAAAAATTACTCCACTTTTTTACTTTTGCGATAGATGCACTTGCCTTAAAGTCCGTTGGTTTTCAAAGTTAAATCATTTCAAAATCACCCACAGTTTTAAAGTCACTTAACCAACACAACAGAAGTCACACTAGCTTCTCATTGTTTTAATCTTGGAATTCATTTAGAAATTAGATTTTTTTGGTTTAGCATTTCATTTAAGGATTCATTTAGCGGGGGATATGAATTGGCTCTAATGCTAATATTTAAATTTATATTAGAGGCAATGTGGAATGCTATGTTAATAATGATAAGGGGGTATCATTGATTCTACATTCTTGTCAAAAGTGACTTATAAAGACACTAATGTTGTGATATTCAAATCAATTTTTTGATATTCAAATTCTCTGAACATTTATTTTTAAAGCTTAGGTGCTTAAGCTGACATTAAAAAAAATTAAAGTGTTATATCCATAAAAAATGGTTTTTAATTCTAATATAATTTGTAAAAAGACCCAACGAAAAATTCTTTTTTAAAACTATGTATGTGGAACTCAGTGGTTCTCTTTCATCTATATTAAATTTATTTCCATGCATTTTGCTTGAATTTTATAATATTCTTAAGGTTTGATTCTTTTGTAATTTTAAATAATAATATATTATTTACTATGAGTTCACCATTATACTTTATTAATATATAAAAGATAGTTAATTTTAAACTTAATATAATATGAATTATATAATACAATTAATTATACCAATATTATTAGTTCACGAGGAATCCATCCTATCATTCTAGTGGCATTGTGAAATATTGGAGAAACTACTCTTAGTACATTGAAATCATTTTGTTTTTTTTTTATATGTGCCCATATATTTTAAGGAAAAAGATATCAAAAAGTTGCTTAATTTAAGTTGCTATTAATTTTCTAATTTTTTTCATTATATCTTCACATTAATTCTGATGAGAAAATAACATATACAATTGAAGAGATTTATTTGGTAATATTTTTAAAATTTTTCATTCAACTTAAAATCATTTAAATGTAAAAATATAAACATATAGAATAGATAATAAAAGAGAATAATTTTATAACAAGAATTAATAATTTTTGTTAATTGTCTTCAAATACTCATTAATTAGCAAGTTATGTATAAGATTAATCGTAAAAGTGATTAATTATGATAAAACTTTATTATAATGATACAACCTAATAACTATGATATTACAATTACCAAGTTATATTGATTTCTTTTTTGAAAATTTTCTAGTCATATTGATGCAACTCTATAATCATGCTAATATAACTAATAAAAAAACTAGGGAGCCCCACTAGAAGTGGTCCTCCATAGCCCCACCAAGGGCTCCCTAGTCATTTTTAATAAGATTTTAGTTTTTTATAAATTTTTAAAACAATCAGGGATAAAGATGTAAATGTATATAAGGTAAAGACGTAAATTTATAAATGTACTGAGAGTGAAAACGTAAATGTGTATTTAAAATTATATGAATTGATGTTTATACCATAAAATAATGACAAATTATTAAAAAAATAAAAGAGTTCAACAATCCGTTCAAATTTTAAAAAGAGTGGGCCTATGTGGGTCCTATGAGGCTACTAGTGCCCCCTCCCCCAATAATGGGGGGCACGTAGTCAGGCTCACTAACTAATTAGTCATAGTAATGCAACTTTCAATATTGTGACAGGAAATCCAGAGGCTTTGTAATCATCACTCCAACCATGTAGATTCGAATGACATAGTAGTGGTCATCCTCTCCACGTAATCTTTCTAAAATAGCCTATACTGCTTATAGGATTAGTTTTTCCTAAGCTATGTGCAGTATATGGAAGGAGAGTAATGAAGCTCTCTTTAGATTGAGAATAAGACCTTCCATGATTTTTGTTTCCAGTGCTATTGCACAGAGCAGGGAGATATTGTCTTTATGTCTAGAAAATCTCCCACACTCAAGTGTGCTGCTACAAAACATAAAGTTAAACTAGAGGACCAACTAGTGCCTTCTTGTGGGATGGGAGAGAATTCTACCCAGGTCTTTGCAGTAATGTAGTAATTCCTAAGTGTGGTTCCTTGGCAAAAATGTTGTGAATGGGCCAATAATTCCTTTCTGGTTGCAGTGCTTTGTCAATAGAAAATAGAGGGTTTGTCCATTGGTCTTCATAAAGTTAGTGCTTTTAAGGTTTCTTTGTAAGCTGGTATAGTTATTTGTAGTTGGATTCCTTGTAGCACTTATAAGTGCAAAATATTTTTTTCTCTTAATTTTATTATTTATTTTTCAAAAAAACATTCAAACGTCTTGATGGTTGAGCAATTGCATCACTTTTCTTGATTAGTTACATCAATTAGAAGGAATGGTTGCATCACTTTTCTTGATTAGTTACATCAAATAGAAGGAATAGTTGCAACACTTTTCTGGGTTAATTGAATTACGCTTTTGAAGCAATTACATTACCTTGAATGAGTAGCTATATCACTATTCTATATGAGCTGCATGATTTATATCTATCATGTCAACTACAACTTGTTGGGTTTAGTCACATGATTGAAAATTGGAATTTCTATACAGTTCAAAGTGTATTTTGTAAATGGAAATTGGTAATTATTTATGAGAAAATTACTAGTTATGAATGTGAAGTGATGGAAGAGATGAGTGATTATACTCTTCTTCAGTAGTTGAATTATTTTTTTAATTCTTCTAAAGTAACAATTATATCACTTAGAGCAGTTTTATCATTATTCTATATCAATTCCACTACTCTTTTAAAATAGCTGCACCAACTTGAAAGAGTAATGACATCAATTTTTCATATTACTTGCATTTTTCATGTCAAAATGCCACTCAAAATAAGAGAAAGAAAGAAAGAGAGAGGAAGGGGGATAGAGAATGAGGGGGAAAAAGAAAGAAAAAGAAAGATAAAATGAAAGATAAAATGAGATAATGTACGGGACTAATTTAGATGTTTTAAATCTCTTTAAATTTAAAAATTAAAAAAAAACTTCAAATCATATCGAGTTACTTAAACAACTTTTGTATTTTTTAAAATAAATTATTTTCCAACTGTCACTTAATTTTGCCACATCCAATTTTATTTTTATTCTCCTATTTTTAGAAACTAAAAAATGTTAGCTGCTATTTTCTAAGTTTTAGTTTGTTAGCACAGACAGGCTTTAATTTGTTACTCATTTGGTGGTGTAGCAAATTTCAACTCATTGAAGTGTTGTCATCTATACGCTTTAACTCAATAAAGTAATAATTTATTATAACCTATCATTGTTAAAGGACATAAATGTCATTTATCCTAACCCTTTTTCATACTAACTTTAATTTTTCAAACAAAAAGCTTTTTCATATTATAATTAGTTCTAAACTATTTCTGAGGTGAGTTATGAAAAAGGAAAAAATGAAATAATAAAGTATTAATTAAAATCAAATAATCCTTTTTATAAACATAGAAAATAAAGTAATGACCATTACTTTTCACCTTATAATTGTCACGGAGTGATATTTTGGCGCACCAAGTTACAATGTTTCATAGGAAGATTCCGAAATTCTCTAAAAGACTCTCTACACATCTAAAGTTGGTGAAAGATAGTAGGTCCACGATTAGCTCCTTGATTAGTAGAGCAATTAATGGTGGTAGGTGAAAGTAAGTAGTAGAAAATTTTAGAGATTCTTTGTAATCAATAGATCAAATAAATCATATTCATCCATTGAGAATATGGAGGATTATAAAGAGTCTAATAATCTTCATTTGCAAAGCATCCCTTACATCCCTAATTGTATAGCTCTCTTGAGTAATAAGGAAATTGTCTAAATTTTCTAACACTTGTGTTATCTTTGCCATCTTTCTCATCTTATATAGCTTCCATCAAGTGTTCGATCAAAGTACTCTTAAGTAGTACTTGTGAGAAAGTTGAACTAGCATTCAAGCCATTGTAGGCATTTCCAAGTCGAGGAGTTGCTAGTGCCACACGATTCGCAAGGCTATTAAGTCCGAGTTTGTGACAATTCGTATAAAAACAAACAGTTCTAAACAAATACGTTCTTCATTTAAACTCTACTTGTTTGCTTGAAAGATGGTTGGTATATGAAGTGAGACTACTAATATTAAGGGAACTTCCTAGCAATCCAACCATGGAAGGTCAAGGTCGAGGGAAGCCTTAGTATACATTAATCAACAATTAGCAAGAGTAGAGCTTGTTGTAAGCAAAGGGTAAGAGAAATTCAAAGAGCATGAACAACGTATCAAGGAGCTTGAGAATGAATGTGAGGAACTTCGTAGAGAGATGCAAGGTATCTTGAACGAAGCCTTCTCAAGACGTCTAGACTAAGTGGAGGCTTTAAAGGGAGTCTTCCAATCTAAGATTGTTAGGATGAAGGAAGAGCTCGAGAAAATTTTCAACAAGTTGAAGGAGACTAAGGATGAGCTCGTGTTATGTAAGAAGGCAATCACTCAAAGGGGAAGCATTGTCATCCCAACAATAGTCACCAATCCTTCAAGGATAAATGTTCCAAAGCATAAGATATTCAAATGATCAAGGAATGCAAAGGAGATGGACAATTTCCTATAGAGCTTGGAGCGATATTTCAAGGCACTAGGTGTTATGGAGGACACCAAAAAGATTGATACTGTCACATTCTTCCTTAAAGACACCACGATAATATGGTGAAGGAGACGATATCGAGATATCAAGAAAGGGACACGAACCATCAATACATGGTTCGAGTTCAAGAAAGAACTCAAGAGGCAATTTTACCTCAAAAATGTCGAGAAGAAGACAAGGGCCAAGTTGAGCCGTATCCACTAAGATGGAAGCATAAGAGACAATATGAAGGAGTTATCTGAAGTGCTCCTAGAGATATCCGATTACCTCGATAAGGAGGCACTCTTATCATTTAATGATGGTTTCTAAAATTGGTTGAAGATGGAGATACAACATCATGGAGCTCAAGACCTTGCTAGTTCTATTACCATTGCCAAATCCCTCGTGAAGTTCAAGAAGTCTAAAAAATCTAAGTTCCACAAAGACGAGGGTAACAAAGAGAAGAGTGAAGGATATCACCCATACGACAAGGAAATATTCTGCAAGCATGACAAATCCAAAGAATGGCAACAGTACGAATGAGGACCAAGGGAAGGAAAAGTTCCAAACTAAATGTTTCCTTTGTGATGGTCTATATAGGGTACAAGATTGCTTAAAGAAGAGCAATGATTGAAGAGAAGGAGGAGGGTTAACTCGAAGAGGTAAAGATGTGTTCCTAACAACTCCTTAATACCATTAAGAAGATGCTGAAATCCGAGTGAAAGCATTAGTAGACACAGAAGCTACCAATAATTTCATCTAAATAAATGAAGCAAAGCGGTTAGGCATCAAGCATACCAAAGACTAAGGATGGTTCAAGGTCATCAACTCTAAGCCTACTTCCATATACGGAGTGCCCGAGATGTTAAGGTATGTTGAAGCATTAAAATATTCCTAGGTGATTGGTGTGCCTTTATTAACTTTTCGATTGTTTCATTCGCTGAGTATCTTATAGTACTCGACATGGAGTTCTTCGATAGTGTGAAGGTGATTTCAATATCATTTTCCAATGTTATATGCATCTTAAAAGAAGGCAAGATGTGTACGATGCTGCTATTAAGGGAGACTAACATCCCAGCAAAGCACGTTTCAATCATTCTTCTCAAAGGGAAGCCACCCAACATGCCAATTTTTCCACCAAGGAAGAAGGTGGATCATGAGGGTAAGATGGTGTAAGGCATGGTACCTCCAGAGTTTGATAAAGCTAGGAGGCAACCAAATGAGTCGACAGATGAAGACTCCAAGTTCGTGGAAAAGACAAATTTAGTAGCTTGATACCACTTCCTCAACCGACCAAAAATCACATTCAAGCAAGCAAGTTGGTATGTTTTGTGGCAAAATGTAACTTGGTGATGACACCAAAGCCTAGAAGAGCAACCATGGAGGTGAATGATTGAGGGAAGAAGGCAATTTTATAAGCCATCACAAGTTTGGAAAGTCCTTTAGTGAATTCTTTCGCGAAGAAGGAGTATAGCCCACAAGTCATGAGTTAGAGAAAACTGGCAAGTCGAGCAGGAACACATCGATTCGAGCATAAAGGTGGCATGTTGACTACCAAAGACAAGCAACTATTCGAGTCATAAAGGCAAAGGTTGAGGAAGGAGAACATGGAGTAGCACAACAAATGTGCAAGACCGAATCAACGAAGGCATTGTCAGGTTGAGTGAGGGAGAATATCATGGAGTGAAATTTTGGTGCATCGAGTTACGAGATTTCATAAGAAGACCCTAAAATTCTTTAAAAGATTCTCCACACATCTAAGGTTATTTAGAAGACTATAAACCCACAATTAGCTCCTTGATTGGTGGAGATCGAGCTCGTAACATAATGCATAGAATAATGCAACTTCTATACACAAAAAAAGGAACGATCGTTACATTACACGTCCCTGTACCTACCATTTAAAGTGGTTAGATGGCTTGTAATTAGGATCGCTTGCCACTATTTAGATTTTATCAAAAACAAGAAAAATGCTTAATCAATGTTCACATTAATGTTATGAATACTGGTACCGTGCTAATACCAATTTTCATCTCGAAATTGTACCGCGTAGATATCAGTTCGTACCGGTACCGATATCAAACAATTTTTAAAATGTATAAAATAATTTTTAAATTTTATAAAATTTACAAAATGATCCCTATACATATTATATACCTCTTGTAAACATAATTTTAATGTCTTAATTCTAAAACAATCAATTAATACAATAAATAAAATATAATTTTCATAGATATTAATATTAATTCTCACATATATTTCAAATAAATTCCAACTTAAAATAATATATTGTAACATAATTTATATTAATTATTTTTATTAATTAATAGAAATATTCTATTAATAGTAATATTATTCCTATTAATACTAATATAATATAGTAATATAACTTCAAGATTACGAATAATATAATATTTTGTTTAAATTTAAACTTTATTAATTAGATAATTTTTTATTAATTATACAAAAGATTATTAATTATTTATTAAAATAATAAAATTAAAAACAAACATTAAACTAAAAAATATTTTTGTTAAATATTAATGAATGTATATATTAATGCATGAATAAAAGCAATAATCATAATTTATGATCCATAAAAAATATTAATATATTAATACATGTAGACATTTTAAAAAAATAATACATGCATATAAATAAATTATAAACATACATTAATACATGAGTAAAAAAACAAAATAATATATAAAAATATAAAAATATATATTAATGCATGAACGTAGTGCATTTCCATGCACAATTAGTGCATGAATAAACTATCAATTGACCAATAGTATTTTAGAACAGTACAATTACAAGAAAAATTATTCAATCAATCGATACACTTATATTTCCTTTATCAGTCAACCGATACCTTTATTATTTACATGTCGACTCTTGATATTTCAAGTCGGTATACTATTGATATGATACCATATTTAGCCCATACCGAAAAACTTATTAACTATTACGTAACGATAGTATACTACCGATACGTACTGGTATCCATTATATTGGTTCAAATGTGAGTAAGTGGTATCAAATCTTCCACTGAGTGAAAACCAAAAGGATTAAAAACTGAAAAGGGCATTACATGAAATTAGTAATTATAAGCCCGGACAAGAGACTAAAAATCAACAAACAAATGAATTAGTAAACAAACTATGAACCCTAGATTGACTTCAAAAAGAAGTTGAAGCTTTCAAGAAGAAAACTGTGTATGGTAAAAAGAATAATAAAACAAGTACATAGTTAGAAGTATCTATGCTTCCGCAACGGCTCGAGTCTTCTTTTTACTTTTCAGAGTCTTCTTCACTGCCTTTTCACCATCTTCTGATTCCGCTATGCTCTCAATCCTTGCAAAGACTGGTTTAGGCTGAGCCATAACTTGACCACCTTTCAAGCCACCCCACTTGGTATCACTCTACAATGCAGTTCAATGGACAGACTTAATAGAGCAGAGAGTCAAAGTAAACTTTTAGGTGGAAAATTATACACGTTAACCATGTTCACTGACGTCCAACTGTGTACGCTCATGCGCCACAAAAAGTAGGTCTCAGAATAGATAGAGAGAGAGAGAGAGAGAGAGAGAGAGGTACCCAGGTCAGAGAGTCGAAATTTTCTTTGGTGTAGCCAAGTTGTGCATATATTCTCCAACATAAACTTGGTGCTACAGGATACAAAGCAATGGCTATGATCCTCATTGCTTCCAATATTATAACGAGATCCTGCTCCATAGTCATCAATAACAATATTAGTCAATAAGAAGTCATGCAATGTACCAAATTTTCCTTCTGTCTCAGGTCAAACAAGTTCCTTGACACTTCAGGAGATTCAAAGCTAAAAGTGTTCCTCTCATGAATTGTCATGGTTAGCTCTTGGGAATCAGTGAAACAAAGACGGCTTCGACGGAAACTTTTTAAACACACCTTTGCAGCAGTTTGCGAAGCAGAACCTCCCTTCTTGAAAAGGGACCAAGGCACACGTTTATCCATATACAGATTCCCAGCATTGCCAATATCTAGAACAGCCTCACAAGCTGATGATAGAGTGAGATTTTCATAGTGTAACTTAGCTTTCTCAACCTATTTAAAATACAGTAGGCGTGGATCAGTGCAGACAAAAGGTTCAAGTAAAATGTGTGAAGAAAATGTATTTACAAGAAGCTAAGCCAGCTTCTTAGCACATGAGATATGGCTTGAAACTTCAGCAACATTCTACCAAAATGAATATCCAATTCAATCCACTTATGATATGTGAATTATCTGGATCACGAATATCCAATACATTGAGCATGCAGAACAAAGAAGCCTAATGATTTAAGCTGGTACCAACTTGCCAAACTACCATGCTTGAAATCGGCTACTAAGTGTCAATTTCCAGTGAAATTAAAAATTCTATCACCAACATTGTTTTGCATACAAGCTACATTATGAAGCAACACAAAATTATCTGAGATATTCCTATACCAACAAGAACGCAAAGTTTTCAGTAACCACATGCAGGTGTTAACTGGAGCTAAAGGATAAGGAATGACCCAGATATTTAAAAAGTTTGATGCATCCTTACCAACTTCTCTACAGTGTCCTTGAATTCGTTTCCTTCAGCTGCTATTGATGAATCTACCACCAAAGTTGATTGGCAGTTATTTTTAAGAAGCCCAAGAGTGCGATTAAGAAGGTTTCCTGCACAATGTAAGTTGAGATCATGAATATTTCCATTTATAGATGGCAAAGGCAGAAGTATCCATATCAGCTTCAGACTTGCTATTGAAAACAGGGTATTATAACTGTAAAGTTAGACATACCAATGGTATTGGCAAGATGTGCATTAACAATGTTTATGAAACGTTCTTCTGAATAGTCTCCATCACTACCAAATTCCACTTCTCTAAGAAAGAAGTACCTTACTGCATCACACCCGAATTTTTTAACCAATTCATTGGGTTCAAGTGTGTTCCCTAATGATTTCCCCATTTTCAGGCCATCCTATAATTTTCAAAATAAAAAGCATTGCCACGTGAAATAAAATTAGGTGTAAGAGAATAAAAGAATGTAAAGACTTGTTCACTTATCCGATAGTATCACCAAAGCATGATTTAAATGTTCTTCGGGAAAAGGCAATCTGCCATGTTCCATTTATGAACATCTTACGTTATGGGCCCGCAAATAGGATCTCATTACAAGTCGATTGGTGGGAAAGTCTTCTTGCTTTCCCTTATTTCTCCCGTTCTTCGAGAAACCTATTTTGAAAGCTTTTAATGGTGATTTGTAGGATATCACCAACTCCCTACTATAAGTTTCTTGGCCAGAAATATCAATGATCTTTATTAATATGATCCTCCCCTTTAAATAGGCAAGGATTTCAACTACAGAAGAAAAGGTTAGAATCCCTAAACAGAAAACTATCAACAAAAGTCATTTTTAAATAAGGAACACTAAAACATTAAAAATAGAAATCCTATGATTTAACGAATAGCACTAAAACATTAAAAATAGAAATCCTATGATTTAACTAATAGCTAGGAATGCCTCAAATCATGGCTCTCTTTTTTTTTTTTTTTTTGATAAATATCATGGCTCTCGTTATTGTGATTGTAATATGTCGCTATTGTGGCTGAAATTTTTTTTCCAATACAGGCATCCATAACATTACTCCCCTCCCAGATTAAGAGCTTATCCACAAAAACTAGGGATATTTCTCGATCTCTTAATGTGGTTGTCCTGTGTCATTATCCGGATTGTCTCATCAAACAAAAGAGTCATTTACATTTATAATCGGCTAAATATGACTCATCACAATTAAAACATTGTGCTTTTGTTCAGACAACTTCTTAGCAGGTGGTGATATGACATTGTTCGCACTTGAAACTGTGGATGGATTTCCTTCCATATGGTTTTTATCACAATTGTGTACGTTCGAAGGAGTTGACACTGTTGATTTAGGAGATGTCCACATTGATAGAGGTCATCCTATACTAATCCTTTTGCAATTGAGTTGTATTTTTCTTTCAAAGGCTTGAACTAAATTCATAGCAGTAAACAGATTAGGGGATTTTGCATCTCTACATCCACCCTCAAAGTTTCCATTAAACCTACGGTAAATATATGAACCTCTTGATTTGCCCATACCGAAGCTGTTCTTGTAAGGAAGGTGTGGAATTGACGTTGATACTCTTCCACAGTGCCTGTTTGTTTAAGATTAATTAGTTCTCCTAATGGATTGGTGATTAGTGGGGGCCAAAACCTAATAAGGCAGCAAGATTCAAATTGGGCCCAATTGAATCCAGATTCTTCTTGCTCCAATCTGTAATACCAGAGTTGTGCTTCTTCTGTCATATGGAATGCAACTAACCCTACCTTGTCCCTTTCTTCAGTCTGTTGGTTGAAGAAAATTGTTCACATCTACATATCCATCCCAAAGGATCCCCGACTCCATTATAAGAAGGAAATTCTTGCCTACTGCATTTGGGAAAGATTGCAGCTCCCTAGATAGCAATCTGACGGTCACTGGATGATTCTATCAACGCTGGCGTGGTTCCTTCTAATTGCAACCCCTTCAGGTCTCTTCTCTCTATCAGAAAAATGCAACTCCATCGAGCATCTCAATTCCCAGATGTTATCCTTGATTTTGCGCACCTACTTGCTGTTTTCCATGAGCTTGTGCTCTAGATCATGCACCGGATTCAAAGTCACCCATGACAATTAGCTTTGACACCAAATTGTTATGGGCCCACAAATAAGATCTTTTCATAGGTTAATTAGCGAGAAGGCCTTCTTGATTTCCCTTAGTCTCTTCTCTCCATCGGAAAAGTGCAACTCCATCAAGCATCTCAGTTCCCAGATGTATCCTCGATTTCGCGCACCTCCTTGCTGTTTTCCATGAGCTTGTGCTCTAGATCATGAAACCTAGTCATCAATTGCTCTAAGTCACCATGACAATTAGCTTTGACACCAAATTGTTATGGGCCCACAAATAAGATCTTGTCATAGGTCAATTAGCAAGAAGGTCTTCTTGATTTCCCTTACTTCTCTGGTTCTTCCAAGAACCTATTTTGAAAGCCTTTAATGGTGATTTGTAAGAGATCACCAACTCCCTACTATAAGTTTCTTGACTGGAAATATTGATGAGTTTTATTAATATGATCGTCCTCTCTAAATAGGCAAGGATTTTAACTACAAAAGAAAAGGATAGAATCCTTATATAGTAAGCTACCAACAAGAGTCATTTTTAAATAAAGAACAATAACAATACTCCCTAAACAGTAGGAAAACATTCAAAATAGAAATCCTAAGATTTAACTAATAACTAGGAATGCCTAGAATCATAGCTCTCATTATTATGATTGTAATCTCTCATTATTGTGCCTATGATTTCTTTCCAATAGAAGCATCCATAATACCTCATGCAATAGACAATTGATCTTAGCAAGGCTCAAGGTCAAACTTCTTTGGAGGAATCAGAGTTGTACCTTTGTCAAAAACCCATGCCCAAACACCATCTTGGGAAGTTGAAATCCAGCTGACATTAGCATAGCTGGCCAATAAACTGCATGAAATCGTAAGATATCCTACAAAAGAATAAGCGGTTAATCAGAACTAATTTTCAATAGAATATGCACAAATTTGTGTCAAGAGAATACAAAAGACAACACTTAAATTACATGTATACGTAATATAGGATATGAGAGACAACCAAGTTAGTAACCACAGAATGTTAGGAGATGAAGCAGCAAAGAAATAGACATTTCATATAAATAAGAAGCTCAAAAGGATCAAAAATCAAATCAAGAATGTGGCTCTCAAGCACAAAATTATTTTTGCAAAAACTAAAGGGTCCAGAAGCAACAATAGACATCCTTGGTCGAATTGTAAAGCTAAACACTTTTTCTTGCTATAATATTCAGATCTCATGATTCCTGCGAATCTTGCCTAACTACTTACAAAAGAGGACATTTCATGAGTCTTAACATACCTACCTTGTCTAAGAATTCATGAACAACATTAAATCAGGAAGATGAATTCCATGCAAATCACTGTAAAACTACTTTTTCACAAAAGTAAATAGCCATGAATGAAATGTGAACTTAGGCAATCAATACTGTGAAATTCATCAGAAAAAGTATTTGAAAGAGTCAGCATCAAGGAAAATATAATAGCTTCTGATACCAGGGATATATCTAAACTCTGAAATTTCCACGATAGTTTTACATGCAAAGTTCTCCAAAGCTTTGCATCACAACAACAAGAAAAATATCTGGAAAACAACAAAAAATTCAAACCTTTCCAATTAAGTGTAATGAAGCAGGCCAGCCAAAAGAAACAGCAGTCTGTAAATCAGGTTGCTCACTGTCCTTCGATAAGGCCGATAAATAGCTGCTCAATAGAAGGGAAACTCAAGCATGTTATCAACAAGGGAGAAAGGTTTGTACTTAATCCTCCCTTTCAGTAAATGAATGATACAGGTGAAAGTCTCTCTACATAATGAGTTGCATTCTTAGAAGATAATAGAATTATGCAATGAAAGGATTATACCCAAGCAAAGCATCAAACCAAACATAGATAGTCTGCTTATTGTCATTAGGGACTGGAATGCCCCAGTCAACTGATGCTCGAGAAATGGAGAAGTCTTTCAAGCCACTTTTGATCCAACTTTGCACCTAAAGACATCCATAGAAAAAATAAAGTTATGAACATAATCTAATTGAAACTTGTAGACCTTGAACTATCATGACCATCATTTCAACAATTACATATAAAAATTCTTAACATCTTGTACTTTAACTTTACTACAAAAGATAGTGACATCATTCATTTCAGTCTCCTCTATTCAATATCAGTTGATTAAAAAGAAACCAACAGACATGCACAAAACAATGTGAAAATAGGTCTTATTATGAATATTTTCTTTAAAACAACAATTACAATACATTAATTATGTAATATGAGGTTTTGCTAGAAAAGGAAAAAAGGAATGCTCATTCTCAAACCTCATTCAAACGGAAAGATGGCTGCACAAAGTTTGGATTCTGAGCCAAAATATCTTCTAACTTCTTTTGATACTTTGACAGGGCGAAGAAGTAGTTATCTTCCTTTCGATGAATACATGGCTTTAGGTGCATAGGACAACACTTATTATCAAGTAGCTCCTTCTCATCCTGTCAATTCAAACCATTTCTATATTATTGTGGGACATTAGCAAGAAGGTAAGAACCTTTTGCATGGATAAGAAAGAAGAATAAGACCACCAACTATTAGAAATGCTTCATTTTTCCAATTTTAAAATGAATGGCGTAGAAGAGACTTCAGAACAAACTTTGTGATCTCACGTTAAGCTTTTAGTTATAACGTCAAAGTAATTAGAAAAGCAAGTAATATACTATATCACCATAAGAGTAGACAAAAATGCAAAAGTACAAACCTTGTACTCCTCACAGTTAACACAATAGAGTCCCTCATAATCAGCACGGTAAATGTCACCATTGGCAAGAACTCTTGAGTAAAATTCTTTCACAATAACCTCATGATTGGGATCAGTGGTACGGATAAACTTGTCATAGGCAATGTCCAACTGCACTCATAGAACCCAAAGTTGGGGACATCAATTAGAACATTCACGATTGCTAATTACTGAGCTGAAAGAGCTAAACATTTAGGTGGAACAAAAATTTACGTCATTCCAAAGCGTCCTATAAGCCTGGGAGATAATATCACAATGCTCAGGTGGGGTAGAGCCACTAGAAGCAGCAGCAGTAGCAATCTTCTCCCCATGCTCATCGGTCCCAGTAATAAATACAACTTGTTTTCCTAAGAGCCTCTGCAACAAACAAAGCGGCCATTGTAAAAAAAAAAATTCCTCTGAGCTAATGATTGAAACCCAGGTGATAAATGAAGTGCCAAATGACATTTATCCAAAAAAAGCAAAACCGAAAAAGCAATTTTCCAACATAATATAGGAGAACCCAATGAACATTATTAAATAAAAAAAGAACACTTGACCTGAAATCGAGCGATAGCATCAGCGGCGATGGTGGTGTAAGCACTACCCAGGTGGGGAGGGGCATTTACATAATAAAGCGGCGTTGTGAGGACAAAGGTCTCTTTTTCTTGACCATTCTGAAGATTGCCGCCGCCATAATTTGCTACTGAGCAAGTACAAAAAGAGGCTCTTTTCGGATTGGAACAAAAAGAAGAAAAAACGATGTTTTTAGAGGAACTAATACGACTCTTCACATGGATCGTCCTAGTATTGATGAAGTATAGAGGGTTACAGAGGCTGAAAGTGTTATGTATGGAGTAGTTTATTCTAGCCGCCATTTTGCTTCACTTTACCAGCAAAAAAACTCGCTAGCTCATCTCTCTTATCTCAGGGAAACTCGCTCTATTTCTTGCTGAAAGGCGCTCTCGCCTCTGCAGCTTGCGATGAGCTTCCTGTTGAAGCTCAGCGCAAGCCTATCGCTTAAAAGGACCTTCGGACGAGTGAAAGTAGAAATTTTCACAAGTTTTGACCTGTAGAGAGAACGGACCACTCGGCGGAAACTTACGTGGATTGTCAGTTTTTTTCTTTTTAGTTATTGTAATTTTGTATTTTTTAACTGTTTTAGTATATTTTTTAATTAATTTTTATATTTTAAAAATTAAAAATTAAAAATTAAAATAGAATTAAATACGGTCTAAGATTCCTTAAATTAATTTTCATATTTATTAAAAAAAGAAAATTATATAATTATATAATTATTATTACTTATTATTTTTATATTTTCAATCGTTTGTTGATATATTATAATATTTTAAATAATAATTAATTAAATATAAATATCACTTAACTAATATTTATATAATTAAATTTATATGTATTATAAACTCAAGAACAACATTTTAGTTGACACTAGTAATTATTATGATTTATATTAAATCACTAAAATAATGATTCCTCTATTTTTTTATATAATACATAAAAGTATTTTGAATGTTTTTTATGTATGTATTTCTAATTTCATCTATTTTCTTTAACGTACACTCAAATCAGCAACTGTTTTTTTTTTTTAAGTTCAAAATTTGTCTTCAATTGCTATTTCCTGGTGAAGAAAGGAATTTAATTTTTGAGCAGTTGTTAAATGAATGTAAGCTTAATGTGATGTAACATGATACGTGTGATGACACAGTATCTACAACCTCACATCTTGTTGTATTTTTCATATATTTTTTTATAATATTATTGGTGCTCACATTCATAGAAAGCAATACTATTCAATAATTGTAATCCTAGATTAGTAAATGAAAATTTTTTATCCAGTTAATCATTATGCGCCCTTCATAGTTTTTTATTAAATAGAATAGAATTGGATAGTTTCTTTATTAGCAAGTGGAAAACTAGGTTAAAAATTAGTTTAAATTTTAATATTTTATGTTAAAATTTAAGATTAATATAAAATAAACTTAAAATATTCAAATTTAATTGTAACATTTTTAATCCAAAAATACCTTTTGGACCCTAAGATTTTACACCAAATATAAGTTAGACCCTAACATTTTATAATGTATGAAAATAACCTCAACGTTCACAACAAACCTTAAGATTTTGAATTATGTTTAAACCATTAACTTTGTTAAACTTTTGTCAAGTGAAACCTACATAAGACACATGTCTTTTTTTCATTGGTTAAAATTTTATGTTAGGTTCTACATTAACAACTTGGAAGTCTAACTATCAAATGTGGAGCTACCTGATCCATATGTGAAACAAATCATTTCATAGGAGGAGAAGCTACTCCTCTATTGCAAAAGACGACATTGTGTGAAGGAGAAAATGACAAATGTGCTTCTCTCTCGATAGCTCCACCTTTTTAGATCATCCCTCCCAACAAATGTGTGCCCAACTTCTCCCAATCTTCAATCAGCAATCTTTAATCAATGTTTTCTTTACCAACATTGCCAAAAAGAAGCTTAAATATTCACTATCTTATTTATCTCAACTTGGACCTTATTATAGCTTTCATTTTAGGAATAAGGAGATTGATGATGATCCTAAAGAAAAGATACAACAGTAAGAGGCAGAATTGAAAGCAACTAATGACATTCTGAATAAAGCTTCATCATATCATAGCTATAAGGAAAATTTTGGTGTGTATTTGCAAGGATATTCTTATCATTTTCACGAGCTCTACTATGAGAAAAAGGATCAGGAGGAGGTAGAAACTCACTTAAAGGAGCAACAACAAGCCATCAAGAATGAAGTAAGCCATGATTTCTCCAAAAACTAATTATGCAGTGTTAACAATCTATCAATCCTCTTATCACTTTTGTATTTTTAGTTTTGTTTCATTTTATTCTCTCTTCCCTTTTCCTGTTTTCTTCTCTCTTCTTGGCAAAGTGGTGATCGCAAACTTTCAATTAAATCATAATCTTAAGCTGGTATTCATCAGTAAACATTCTATCCAAAGAAAGTGGCAAAAAGCCTTGAAAAATTAATCACACAAATTTCAATAGGGTGAAGTAAACATCTTTTGTTTTCTTTTTTCTTTTTTAAATAGAAGTAACCCCCAAATTTCCAAAAGTAGAACAATATGTTCTACAATTTAAATTGGGTAATAGAAATAAAACAATCCTCTCCTTCTAAAGAAATTGAAGATCAGAACCACCAAATTAATTTTCCTACTTTATTTTTAACTACACAAGATAATCCTTGTCAAACCCAACACTAGACATGAAATAGTGAAGAAAAACCAAGTCACAAAATCCCTTGTAGACCTTTTGCTTATTGCTCTAGCTTCCACATGCAAAATCTTTACCCTCCTCAAAGCATCAACTTCTTTCAATAGGTTAAATTCTAATCCTTTTTTCTTCAACTCCTCAGCACACTTGGCCAACAGCTTATTGTCCTCCTTTTCCCTATCTAATAGCTTCTACAAGTTACATTTAACGTTGATTTTATTTTAAACTACCAATTAAAGATCACTGATTAAAGATTATCAACTGAAGAATAGGAGAAACTAGACACATCTATTGGGAGGGACAATTTGGCAAGGTGAAGCTGTTGAGAGAGATGTTCATCTATCATTTTCTCCTTTGCATGACATTGCCTTTTACAATAGAGGAGAAGCTTCTCCTCTTGTGAAATGGTGTGTTTCACATGTGGATCAAATGGGTCTATATTTGACAACTGGACTATCAAACTATTAGTTTGGGGCCTACCATAATTTTTTTACTAATGAAAAAGAGACTCATGGTCTATATAAGTAGCATTTGGTAGAAATTTAATAGAGTTAATGGTCCAACATTTTTTAAAACATGTTTTAAAGCCTTTGGGTTTGGTTTGAATATTTGTAAAATGTTGAAGATATTTTTGTACATTGTAAAACTTTAAGATCTGACCTTTATTTGGTGCAAAACTGTAAGATCCAAAAGGTTTTTTTTTACCCATTTCTAAATCAAAACTTCATCTTAATACATGGTAATTCTTTTAATTTTTTTAGGCTAGCATAATAATGAATCCTAATTGACACCTATGGGTCTACTTTTTTATCTTCTTTCATCATCTTGTGTTTCTTCTTTTTCTCCTCTTTTTCTAGGTCATTATTACTATCACTAGGGAGAAACATATCGAATGGTTAGTTCAAATTTCTGCTAAAATCATTTTCTAATCCAAAAGACATATGAAGAGAAAAGATGCTTAACAAGGAGGAGGAGTTAAGTTAACTCAGAGATGAATTCATAAAGAGAAAGTTGAAACTTCAAATCCTAATTTAGTGACTAGCATCGTCAAATGCTTCCGTAAACAAATAATTTCTTGAAACTATTTAAACTTGTTCAATGTTGGAGTACAAAGTAAATACTTTATTGAAATTTTAAAATAAGCAATCCCTTTTATTATCTTTTCTTCTTCTTAACTAAGTTTTCATTGCAGAGGATTAGTCTTTAAGGTGATGCAAAATTTGAGTTACTAAACTTTTTACATCCCTACTCAGAATTTGTTTTGTTCAATGTGAGAACACCCAAAAAAAAATTCCATGTTTAAATGTTTGATCAACTTGTTGGGATCTACAAAATTAATAACTGCACTAAGATCATTATCATTAACCTTAAAAGTTTGCATTGATATTATGTGAAAAAACTAACACCATATGATTACTATCATTAGTCTTGCATGCACTTCACTTTCATAATAATATAGAGACTTTCATATTATTTCTTGTTTTATTTTTGTTTTCCCTTCTTTGAGTTATGTTTTTGTTTTATCTCTCAAGCTTTTATTTGCCTTTTTTTTCCTTTGATCCATTGCCATAACAATGGATGCTCATTAATTTTTTTCTCTCCTCTCTATTAGTGCTTCTTTCATGTTTGTTTCAAGTGTGTTAGTGCTTCTCTTCAATGGTCGCAATGACGCAGCTTGGTTGAGCAAGATGGATTTTTTTAATAAAAAAAACTTACCCCAAAGTTGTTTGTTTTGTAATTTATAACCTCTTTTTGTCTGAGAATCAACTCTCTGTGGTTTGGGCATTAGGAATAGGCCTTTTTTTTTTTTCAAAATCCATTTCAATTTTAAGGGAAGAAAATGGTGCTATAAAATTAGAATATCTTATTTTCAAAATAACCAAGGGGAGGGATGCCGCTCTCCAATGGTATCCAAATCTAATTTTAAACTCTAAATGGAAATGTGGGAATCAATCAATTACCATTGCATTTGTCCTCTATAGCCTATACTTAGAAATTAAAGTATCGAAGACTGATGAATGAATAGATCTTGTAGGATTCCCAAGAAATTCTTCTATTTCTTCTAAAAATAGATGATTATTCATCTCTTTCTCACCTTTAGTGTTGTTGGATCTTTCGTTGGGATGACTCCCATAACAGCGAAGAAATTTCATATGTTTAATCTAAGAAATTCAAACAAAGACCAGAGCTCTTCTCGATTCTAGTCTAGGCTGATAAGTTCTCTCTTCTCCTAAATTAAACCCAAACTAGGTTACTAACCTCTAATTCTAGAAAAATTAAAGAAAAAAATTAAAGAAAACTAGAGGAATAGAGAAATAGGATGAGAAAGTAGGCTATACAAGTATCAAATGCACATTATGAGTACCAAAAAAGATATTGAAAATTTTATTATGTATTAAAGTTAAATTTTAATTTAAATATTTTTAAATATTAAATTTTAATTAGAATGTTTTATAGATGTTACATTGAATTCAAAATTTATATTAACTTAAATTTAAATAAAATATTATAATTAAAATTAAGTTTTATCTAAAAATTAAAATATTATAGAAAATTTAAGAATGATTTGGAGTAATTAAAAAGATTTTTTTAAAATAATAAATGACATGTACTAATTAAATTGTTAGGCTCTACCACGAATTTGGCCACCCCAAATTAGTCTATTTGTTTCTTAGAATCTACACGACAAATAGTACATTTCTCTTTAAAAAAACATAAGAAAATGGCATCCAAGCCTTTAGACGATGCTCAAAGAGATAAGAAAATGGCATCCAAGCCTTTAGATGATGCTCATCATTGTCCCACATTTCCAGATGCTCATTCCATGTATCACTTTTGTCAAACACATTTTAAGATATGTAAAACTAAGATGAACTACTACTACTACTACTACTAACATTAATAATAATAATATCCCTATTATTACTAATATGTTTAAGTAAACTAATGCACACAAATGATGAAATATCTAACCAAAAAATCGAAACTAAGTGTGATCTGAATCCTAAGAACTTAAACAGGTATAAAGCAATAATAATAAACACAAAGAAACAGATTAAGCAAGTTGAAATCGGATTCAAACTCAAAACAATGAAAACAGAAGCTATCTTGAAGTATATGAATGTTCTAGCTCAATAATAGCTTAAACAGGCCTAAAAATTTTGAAATAAAGTTCAAACATAAACTAGAGACCTTAAGCAATCTGAAAACTCCAACAACACAATTTTAGAAACAAGTTTGGTCATCTGAAATTGAGATTCAAGCTAGAACAGTCTCAATAGAGACAGTTTTAATATATGAATGAGTTCTAACTTTAATCTGTTGAAATAACCTTTCTAAAATGTAAAAGATAGATCAAATAAACTCTTAAACACTTAAGCAAGATATCAAACACAATTTCACACACTTAGAAACACAAATTGGCATAAATAGATCGATTGAAAAATAAGTGTAGAGAAAATGTGCGATTTGAGGCTTTTAAGAGATTCAGAGTGTTTGATCTATTTTTGGAGTGTCTAGAGTTTTACAATTCATTTCTAAGGAGTATATATAGTGTCTAGAGGCTTAAGGAGGGTTTACGAGGGGTTTTAAGACATTAGAAAAAGGACAAAAGACACAAGACCCGAAAAGGGAAACTAGCTGTTAGAGTCTGACTTTATAACAGCACCCTCTAGATTGATCAATGGCGCCATTGTTCTAAGAACAACCCACCTTTGACAACTTCTGGAGAAAGGGGTACAACGGCACTCAATAGGGTGCCGTTGAGTGATAA
>JAOXYD010000136.1:10836726-10846862 GCA_028565735.1 Pinacopodium congolense
ATTTTTAATCAATTAATTTGGATTTTTCCTAAATAATTGTAATCTGATCAACCTAGTAATTAAGTAACATTTTCCCCATGGGTTCGACACTCGGAGTCTTAAATTTACTCCGCTTTATTACTTGTGTGATAGGTACACTTGCCTTTCATCATGTTGATTTTCAAATAATCTCATTTTGGTTTTCAAAGAAAAATCGATTTAAAGAACGTCCATTTTTAATCACTCAACCAACGGACAACAATGTGATTAATCGATTATATAAAATTTCCATGACTCATTATTTTTGAAAGATGAAGAAAATATTTTCAATAATTGTGTTGTTAATTTTGAATCAAATTTCCTGTTTTTATATTTTGTTATGAACGTGATGATGAATTAATTTACTTGAGGACAAGTAAATGCTTATGTGTGGGGGAGTTGTTAGAGGTTAAATTCATAGTGTTTTCGGATGTTAATTGATGTAAATTTATCCCTAAAATCATTTTAATATGTTCAATTATTAGTTGAAATTGTTTATTTTGTTGGATTGAAGCTTAATTGATGATTTTTGAAGAATGAATCAAGAAATACATAAAATGATGAGAAATTGGAGCTATCCAGACTCAATATGATGGTTTGAAAAGGCCAATGTATGTATCGTAAGACTCCTATATTCATAGTCTTAATTTTGGTTATATACAATGGTCTTTTAACCATCGTATTCATCAATCAAACTGTCATATTGAACACAGACTAGCATATCTTCAAAGAATTTCCATATTTAAGGCTACGTCATGTCTCTACTCAATTTTATTGACTTGGGACTTAAGTGGACATGTTCTAGAGCTGCAAAAATAAGAACAAACACAAAAACATGCACACAATTCACAAAAAAGAAGAATTGCAATATAGAGAAAGAAGTCATTCCTTCTTTTTTAGCTTTTCTTAGTTTTTCTTAAATGTTTTAAGCTTCAAACACTTGTAATTCGAGTTTTAGATTTGTTTTTGAGTTGATGTTTGTTAGAGATCGATTTTGAGTTGATGTTTGTTAGAGATCGAAGCTAAGACATATATCTGAGTTTATAAACCATCATAGGGGGTTTCTTAACTCAGATTATTACTTTATTTCCTTTATTTTTCAGATTAATCAAGTTTATATTCTTTGAACGTTCTTTGATTTTTCTGCTACTTTTATGAATTTTAAAGCTGTGTTAATACCCAAATGATGTTGAGGAGTTCAAGACTTGTCCAGGAGCTTTCTAATACTATTTTGCACTTTTAAACTACTTATTTTAGCTTATATTTGTAGATCTATCAAAGTGTGTGGCTTAAGATCCATGTTTTATATGCTTTGATGATCATGTGTGGTTAATTCTTTCTTTTGATAAGGATTGATGTTTAAATTATTTAAGATAGCTTAAAGAAATGTAATAAGATCTGAAGTTCTTTATTGGTGGTCTTAAAGTTATGATTTTGGACTGATCGCCTAAGATTAGAGTGAAAGACAATCTAGGATTCGAGAAATCTACTTAGGTTGCTGGAAAAATCAATAAGAAAAACAAATTAATCCTTACATGGCCAAACCTAGATTTTTTATGAGAGTTAGAGATCTAAGATTAAAAGTACAAAACTCACCTTCTTGAAATTAAAGCTCGTTTACTTGATTTAAAGTATAACCCAACTTTAAAAAAGATATAATAGAGAAAAAGAAAATTATTAACCTTAGCTTTTTTTTTATTTTATGAAGGAACTCTAACCGACCCTTAAATGTGTTAAAGCTCAATTAAATCATCAATCACCTAATCCTTAGCTAATTTACACATTTGGTAAGTTTTAAAAATTTTGAAAAGCCATTAAAAATAATTTTCGAAGTGTTTAAGCCAAGTTAGACTATTTTAGCAATTTTAAGGTTTTAATCAAATTTTTAGGATTTTTCTTAATAATTGTAATCTAATTAACCTAGTAATTAAGCCCTTTTCCTTGTGGGATCGACATTTGGAGTCTTAAATTTACTCCCCTGTATTACGTTTGCAATAGGTGCACTTGCCTCAATTTTGTTGGTTTTCAAAATAAAATTTTTTCTAAATCTTTAAAAATTTATAAGTAACCTAACTAACGCAACATCAGTCTTGGCTACACTGATCATCAGTTTACAGATTCCTTCATTCTCTCTCATGTTCTTTTATATATTTTTACTTTTTGATGGAGAATATTAGTATTTTTTATTTTAATTAATTTGTGAGTAGCTAAACATGTTGTAGGAATTAGTGTTTGAACTGTTTGTGTAGTTTTGTTTATTAATTCAATTTGATACATTTTTGTGTTATCTATTAAGGTTGAACTCTACAATAAATTGAGAGAGTAAGTTGAGTAATATGTGTTAATTGTACAATGAGAGTTCGTGATTAATCAACCTACAAATAACAAGTTATTGATTTAATAGAAAGATATTTCAAATAATCAATACATTGCTTATAGGATTGCTTCAAAACTTGTTATATGCTTAGAAAATGCTTTGCATATCGAAAGATCCCAAGGTTAATTCTAAGTTTTTTTAACTAATGACAATTAATTGGACCTTATGAAATGGTAATTGAAACATTAGGAAGTCTTATGAAAAAAAATAATTGAATCAATCAAACAAAAGGAAACAAATAGGGATAACAATAATTCCTAGTCTTTAATATTAATCTTTTCTAGGTTTCAATCTACTGTTTCAATTTCAGTTAATTGTTAAATTTTCCTTTAATTTATTCCTTATTAATCTTATTTCTTGAATCTATTTCTTAAACAAAGTGTAATTCAAATTAATAGGTTGACTGAATTCAATCCTTATGAGATGATATCTACTTACATTACAATTGTGTGACTCGTATACTTGTTCCCAAATTCGACCAATGGAAATCTGTCTATTAACAAGTTTAGTTTTTTCTCACCAAGTTTTAGACATTTTTGCCGAAGATTGACATTTTAGAATCTTACTTGATTTGGGTGACTTTGATTTATGTTTTGTTGATACTTTTCCTTATATTTTTACAACTGCATGATCACAAGGCGTACGCCAAGATCCACCGAAGTGAGTGATGAAGAGCTCTTAAATATAACAAGACATGAATGAGAGTGGAGAAGAGTAAAGAATCAAGACATTATACAGAGAAATATAGCTGAAGAAGCAACAAAAAGAGTGTCCGAGAGAACTTTAATAGAATTTATAAGGCCCAGATTTAGTCCATAAGGAGTTGCAAAGCTTGCATTGACAACAAACCATTTTGAAATCAAGCTGACACTCCTGAACATCCTCCATAATAGTTTCCAGTTCTATGGATTGTCAGCAGAAGGTCCTAATGCCCATTTAGCCAACTTCTTGGGGATATGTGATACTTTCCAGTTTTAAGGGATGTCTAATGATACTATGAGACTTAGATTTTTTTTTTTTTCACATTGAGAGATAGGGCAAAGGAGTGCTATAATTCACTTAGTTCTGGACAAATTACTACATGGGAGCAAATAGCCCAACCCTTCCTTGTCAAGTACTTCCCCTTGACAAAGACTACGAAGATCATTAAGAAAATTATTATTTTTTAACAAGGTGATGGGGAGTCGTTATATGAAGCTTGGGAGAGGTTCAAAGAGTTACAGATAAGTTTCCCACATCACAACCTTCCAAGAGAGTTCCTTTTGCAGTCATTCTACAATGGTGTAAATCAGAACACAAGAGGAACCATAGATATAACTGTTGGAGGTTCTTTGATGCGAAAAACTATTAAGGTAGCTCATGATCTTTTGGAGGAGTTGGCGAGCAACAGTTGTATGTGGTCCAATGAGAAAAGTAGAAAAGGGTCAAAGGAGTAAAAAGGGATGATACCAGTTGACTCAATAACAGCTTTGCAAGCATAAATCACAGCCCTCACTAGACAGTTGAACAATATACAAGGAGCTTCTTCTTCTACTGCCAAGGCCTTGCACTTTCAATGTCAGCTTTGTGGGCAAGACAACCATGGCACTTTCAATGTCAGCTTTGTACTAATGGCACTGAGCAGGTAAACTATGTTGCCAACCACAAAAAGGTAACAACCCATACTCCAACACTTATAATCTGAGGTGAAAGAACCATCCAAATTTTCTTGTAGTACTAACAACGTAAGTAGGCAAGCAAGACCTCAAGGACCTCCTAGATTCCAAAAAGATCACTTTGGGTCATTGAAGAGCCAGATAGACAAGATAATGGATGTTATAGGCACAAAATTTGCAAGCTAGGAGGTAAAATTTGACCAAATTGTGAAGAATCATACTTCTTCCATCCATAACTTGGAGGTACAGGTGGGTCAACTAGCTAACACTTTATCTTCTATGAATGTAGGTACCCTACAAAGTACTACTAAAGCAAATCCAAATGAAAAAATCAAAGCAATTACACTGAGAAGTGGAAAGCAAGTGCAAGAGCTGAGTGTGCAAAAGGATAGCCAAACAAAGGAGAAAGGCAAGGAGGTAGAGGAGGAGAGAGAAGAAGAGAAGTCGTATGTGCCACCACCACCATACAAACCTAAGATCCATATCCACAAAGGGTGAGACAACATCAAATAGATAGTTATTTCTCGAAGTTTTTAGAGAAACTGAAGAAGCTTCAAATCAATCTATCCTGGTTGAGGCATTGGAATGTATGCCTAAGTACGCGAAGTTCCTTAAAGATATATTGACAGGTAAATGCACATAGGAGGATAATCAAATGGTAACCTTAATGGAGAATTTTAGTTTGATCATTTTAAGAAACATACCTTCAAAACTACAAGATCCAGGGAGTTTTACTATTCTGTGTATTGTTAGTGGTTTTGAATTTTCTAAATCCTTATATGATCTAGGTGTAAGTATTAACTTAATGCCTTTGTCTATTTTTAGAAAATTGGGACTAGGAGATGTCAAGCCAACATCCATGCTTAAACAGCTCACAAATCAATTCATCAAGAGGCCATTTAGGGTAGTCGAAGATGTTCTTTAAAAAGGAATGAATTTATAATTTATGTTGATTTTGTGGTATTGGGTTTTGAAGAAGATATGAACTGTACATTGATTTTGGGTAGGCCCTTTATGAATACTAGTAGTGAATTAGTTGATGTGCACGAAGGGAAGTTAGTTTTGAGAGTTGATAATGAAAAGGTTTAATTTAACATGACAAAATCTTTGAAGAAACCAATGAAAAGTAATGATTGTATGAAAATTGACATTCTGGATGATTGTATTAATGAAGTTGAAGAGTAGGTTAAGGAAATGAGTGAAGTTCAAAGAGATGAGAATGTGGATGAAGCAGAGTTGTGTGAGGGGGTGGAAAATGAAAAGTTAGAGGACGAATGAACTTTGACCACCCTCTACTGTGAGGCCACCTGCATCAGAGTTGAAACCCTTACCTTCCCATCTTAGATACACATTTTTAGTTGAGGGCCACGTACTGCCCATCATTATTTATAACCAATTAGTTTTGGAGCAAGAGGAGAGTGGTAAAGTCCATCAAGATAAGAATGAGGGCTATGTTTTGGTAGATTTATGATATCAGAGGTATTAGGCCAAATGTATTTATGCATAAAATTTACTTTGAGGACCGGTGTAAGAATGTGTAAGAAAGACAACGAATATTGACCCGAATATGTAAGTAGTTGAGAAAAAAGAGGTCATAAAACTTTTCGATGCAGGAATCATTTGCCTTGTTTTGGATAGTGAACGGGTAGGTCTGGTCGAATTTGTACCCAAGAAGGGAGGCACGACCACCAGGAGAAAAAATTTCAACCAGGACTATCACCAGTTGGAGAGTATGCTTAGATTACAGGAAAACAAATTTGGCTACCAAGCAAAAATATTTTTTCGTACATTTTGTAAACTAAATGATTGAGCGAGTTACAGAACATTCTTTCTATTTTTCTTTTTTGGATTGGTACTCAGTTTATAACCAAGTTTTCATTTACTATAAGAATAAGAAAAGGCTACTTTTACTTGGCCTTATAGGACCTTTGCATGTAGAAGGATGCCATTTGTTTTTTGTAATGCATCTGCCACTTTTCAGAGGTCTATGATGGAAATCTTTGCAAATGTGATTGAGGATATAATGGAGGTACTTATGGATGGTTTTTGTTATAGATTATTTTGACCATTGTTTGTTTATTTTGGATAGAGTTCTCTAAAGATGTGAAGAATCTCACTTGGTGCTTAATTGAGAGAAGTGTCACTTAATGGTGCAAGAAGGAGTTGTATTGGAGCATAAAATATCCCTTGAAGGGATTGAAGTGGATAGAGCCAAAACTGAAGTCATTAATAATCTCGCACCTCTAACAAATGACAAGGGCATCCGAGCATTTCTCGGCCACGTCGGGTTTATCGACGGATTATCAAGGATTTTTCTAGCATTTCTAAACCCTATACTAACCTATTGATTAAAGATATGCCTTTTAACTTTGATTGTGATTATCTTTTTGCTTTTAACAAGTTAAAAAGGGCACTCTCTTTGGAACCTATATTAGATCCCCTATATTAGACATTACCATTTGAGATCATGTGTGATGCCACTGATAATGCAGTTGGATGTGTGCTTGGACGAAGGAAGGAAAAGAAGTTACAAGTAATCTACTACGCTAGCAAAATCTTAGGGGGCTCAACTGAACCACACCACATCTAAAAAGGAATTGCTTGCAGTGGTATTTTCTTGTGAAATTTTTTTTGCTTATATTTTAGGCTCAAAGGTTATTATTTTTACAGATCATGCAATACTTCGATATCTTTTTGCCAAAAAAGAGGCCAAGCCACAAATAATCTGATGGTGCTCTTACCCTAAGAGTTTGATATTGAGATCAAGGATAGGAAAGGAGTAGAAAATTTAGTGGCTAATCACTTGTCAAGACTTGAAAAAAGCGATTGTCAAGAGCAACGAAAGATAAAGGAGACTTTTCGCGACGAGACTTTAATGATGGTAAATGATCCCTTCCACCTATGGTTTAGGGATATTGCCAACTATCTAGTAGGTGGTATCCTTCCCTCTAACCTATCTTACCAAAAAAGGAAATGATTTTTATTTCATTGTACTTGGTACATATGGGATGAGCCTATATTATATAAGATTTATAATGATGGTTTGATTCACAGGTGTGTCCCCGAAGATTAGACACTAGAACTGTTAACCCACTATCATAGTTCATCTTATGGAGGGCATTATGGAGCAAACAAGATTGTAGCCCAACTACTTAAATGTGATTTTTACTAGCCGAGTTTGTTTAAGGATGCTAGATCATTTGTCCTACATTGTGACAAGTGTCAAAGAGTGGGGAATATATCCAAAAGAGATGAGATGCCGCTCTCTAACATATTTAAAGTTGAAATTTTTTATTTTTAAGGGATAGACTTCATGAGACCTTTTACATTCTCATTTGGTAATTCTTATATCCTAGTTAGGTTTAATTATGTTTCTAAATGGGTTGAGTCGATAGCTACTCCAAATAATGATGGGAAGGTACTCCAAAAGTTTATCAAGAAGATATTCAATAGGTTTAGAGTACCTAGATTGGTTATAAGTGATGGTAGAGCTCATTTTTGCAATCGATCTTTTGACATGATTCTGAAATGATATGGAGCTCACCATAGAGTAAGTACCCCTTACCACCTTCAAACAAGTGGCCAAGTTAAAGTAGTAAGTAGGGAGTTGAAGAAAATTATTGAAAAAGTAGTGAGTAACTTAAGGAAGGATTGGACACTTAAGTTAGATGATGCATTATGGGCGTACCAGACAATTTTTAAGACTCCTATAGGTACAACTCGTTACCAACTTGTTTACAGTAAAGCATTTCATTTACCTTTTGATTTGGAACATAGGTCCTATTGGGAAATCAAAAAGTTGAATTGGGGTTGGAAATTATTCGGTGAAAAGAAACTTCTACAACTTGACGAATTAGAGGAATTAAGATTTAATGCTTATAACAATTTAAATTTGTATAACGAAAGGGTTAAGAAATGGCATGATGCACATATCAAGAAGAAGGAATTTCAAGTTAGGGATTTAGTACTACTCTTTAATTCCAAACTACGATTATTCCGGGAAAGTTGAAATCTAGATGGAGTGTTCCTCTTAAAATGGTTAAAGTATTCGATCATGGAGTTTTAGAACTAAAGAATGAGAAGAAGGTATAATTTAAAGTTAAAGGTTAACGATGTAAGAATTATATCAAAGGCACAATTCCATCTGAAAGGCAAGTTGTTTCTCTCCTTTCTTTAACTTACCCATGAAAATTTTAGGAATAGTTAGCATGTTTGTGTTCTGTTTACTTTTTAGTTCTAATTTTTTATAAATGTTGTTTAATTTTTCTTAAAAAAAAGGAAACATAGGAGGAGACCAAGTTCATGGCCTTTATGCCATGGACGTGGCCACTAAAGCCACTTTAATCCAGAGACAAATTTGACACGAACGTAGTATTCATGCACGAGTGTGGTAATAAATTAATTTATTTGAAAAAAAGAAGCAAACACGTAAGTGGCGAAGCTAAGTCAAGCACGTGGCTCACTTAGGGGTTTAAAAACCCCCCAGTTAATTTCTCTCATTCTTCACTTAACTCACTCTCTCTAAAACCAAATTCTCTCCCCTCTCTCTAAACTCTCCACATTCATTCTTCTTCTCTTTTATTTGTTTAATTTATTTTTTTATTTTTTTACTTGTTTACTTTTTTTTTTCATTTTCTTTTTACTTATCTTGTCTCAATGTTGTTTCTACATG
The DNA here is from genome assembly GCA_028565735.1 of Pinacopodium congolense. Classification (NCBI taxonomy): domain Eukaryota; kingdom Viridiplantae; phylum Streptophyta; class Magnoliopsida; order Malpighiales; family Erythroxylaceae; genus Pinacopodium; species Pinacopodium congolense. The sequence goes on from JAOXYD010000136.1 coordinate 10,845,449, forward strand.
TCTTTCTCATCAATGGCTCCAAAAATAAAACGTCTAGGTATGGTTACAAGATATACACTCCAATCATATGCTTCGGATGAAGGTCTTCACAATATAGGTATGAGGCATAATACTCTATTTAGCGTTTTCCATGCTATCAAAGGTGAGCTATTTCAAGTTTTCAACTTTAAAGAATTAATGCCTCTTAGATTTCTCCAATTAGATCTATTACAATAGTTAGCATTAACTAATAAAACAAAATCCTTGGCTAAAAATATTGGTTGGATAGACTTATTTTCTCTAATTTTCTTGCTTACCAAAAAGAAATTTCAGAATTTTTTTGCACCCTACAAATGATGAAGCTAGTTTAGATTTGTTTTGGTTTCAACTACTTGGTCATTCTTACAAATTAGAATATGCAGTTATGCATCAAATTTTCAATTTTCCAAACACCATGATGATTTTGATGTGAATTTATATTGGCAAACTCTTACGAGACAATCAACTTTTCATTCCAAAAATGCACCAATTTTCTTAATTAGAAGTCCTAAACATTTATTGTTACATAAGTTTATGTTTAACGGTTTTTAACAAATTGGAAAGCAGTAAATATTCTGCTCAAGAACTTTTCTATTTTTGGTGTATGGACCATCGAAAAAAAATCAATAGTACATATAGAATATTTAGGCCTATTTTGAATGTTCTAACCAAACCAAGTAGTTATATTGGGATAAGTTTAATTTTTACTACACCTTAACAACATTATAATGTTAATATAGAAGAAAACTTGTTTATTTTGATATTGAGCACTTGCGATGATTAGAGCTTTTGGAACCCCTTTCCATGAGGCTCTACGATCCCCTTTCTAGAACAACTATTCTTAACAGGAGAAGCAAGACAGTACAACATTTGCCACTGACCTCTCACATTACTTCAATTGATGAAGATGGCCCTTCAGATCCTTTTGCAAATGATGAAAAGTGTAAAAAAGCACTTACCACTAAACGAGAATATAAAATTCTTGCTTGACAGTAAATAGCGACTAGAGGGTTAAGTAGCCAACACCTAATCGCAAATGTAATAGGTTTCCATTCATCAGTGCTCTCAAGATCGGAAGCTCAAGAAATATTTTCATCTTCAAAACCTCGACGTGTCAACTCCACCACCTTCTCTACTAGCATCGCCATAAGATTTCTTATGCTTTATCTCATGCATTTTTTTTACTTGTTGTATATTGCAGTTTATTCTTTGTTTCCTTTTTTTTGTGATATTTTCGCTGTTGTGATTTCCTTTTCACATTGAGAAAAATGTTAAGTGTAGGGAGGTGACATTTTCTCTTTCATTATTTGTTTCGGTTGTTATAGTCATTATTTGCATTTTGTTAATTAGGATGCATGTTTTAGGCACATTAGGATACTGTTTTGTGTTCTTTTGT
>JAOXYD010000136.1:10846962-10863422 GCA_028565735.1 Pinacopodium congolense
CACTCAAGTACCTTGTATGCAGTCCTAGTATGGCCAAAGTGTCCTCCGATCTCCTTTGAATGACAATGACTTAGAATTGAAAACACTTTTTCAGTAGGAACACATCTTTGAATTATTCCATAGGCACAGATCTTATAAAGAAAAGGGTCATACAAAAGATACCACTTAACTTCAGAAAATAATTTCTTCTTCTGTTGGTACAAAAAGTCAAGAGGGATCACATTACTAGTTAAGTAATTCACTATGTCCACATATCATGGTAAGTTAAGCATGGCTAATCAGTGGTAATGTAATTCTTTTGAGCATCATTCAAAGTGTGACTTACATAATAGATTGGATGGAAAAGCCTTCCATGTCTTTGTCCAAGTTCTGCACCAACTGCAAAGTCACTAATTAGGTGATATTAAAATAGATGCACTCGTAAGCTTTTCCTTTAACAATTGAAAAGAACACATACACTTATCATCAAAGTTAAAGATTGCGTAAGTTCAATAAGGGGCTTTGATATCTTGGAAAAATCCTTGATAAAGCATCTATAAAATCTAGCATGTCCAAGAAAACTCCGAATTGCTCTAATTGAATTAGGTGGTGAAAGTTAAACAATAACTTCTTCTTTTATTGGATCTACTTCAATGACCTTACTTGAAATCTTATGACCTAACACTACGCACCCTTGTACTATGAAATGACATTTTTTCCAATTCAAAACCAAATTGGTTTCTTCACATCTCCTTAGCACTTTCTCTAGATTCTCTAAACATGCATCAAAGAATGTACCGAACACCTAAAAATCATCCATGAACACTTTAATGTATGACTCAATCATATCTGTAAAAATTGCTATCATACAGCATTGAAAAGTAGCATGGGCATTACACAAGCCAAAAGGCATGCATCGATATGCAAAGGTGCCATATGAACATGTAAATGTTGTCTTTTCCTAGTCCTCATGAGCAACAGGAATTTGCAAGTAGCCACTGTATCCATATAAAGTATAATGAAAACTATACTTAGCTAACCTTTCTATGACTTGATTAATGAAGGGTTAAGAAATTGATCCTTTCTTGTGGCATCATTCAACTTACGATAATCAATGCACGTACATCAACCAATTACCTTCCTTGTGGTTATTAATTCTTCTTGTTCATTCTTCATGACAGTCCTCCTTTCTTTGGTACTATTTGAACCGGACTAACCTATATAGAGTCAGAAATGGGATAAATAATTCCAGCATCAAGGAGCTTGACTACTTCATTCTTTACCACTTCCTTCATGTTTGGATTTAGTCTACACTGAGGTTGAACCAAAGGTTTACTTCCTTCTTCAATGAATATTCAATGAATACAAATAAAGGGACTTAATCCTTTAATATCTACTAAGGTCCATCCTATAGCCATTTAACACTCTCTAAGAACTCTCAATAATCTTTCCTTCATCATATCATTTAATGATGATGAAATGATAATAGACAATTGAGATAGAGGTCTAAAAAATGCATACTTCAAGTTTAAAGGGAGAGGATTTAATTCAAGGGTTATAGGCTCTTCAGTTGATGACTTTGGAAGGGTTTGGATTGGCCTATCCAAAGGCCCAAATATTCTAGATAGTATCCAATTAGAAGACTCATTTCCAACTTCTAATTCCTTTAATGCTTCCTTGACTTCCTCTCTTTCATCTTCTTCCACATTTGAATGGATCAAAGTCTTTTGAATGAGTCTGAGCACAGATATTCAAATGGATAAATTAGAGTAGAATGAACTCCAATGAAGTTACACGAATCCAGGTCAGATAGATGCTTCATTGCTAGAAAACATTGAACTCAATCTCTTCATCTTAAAGTCTGAGATGAGCTTTCCACCATGTACATCAATCAGTGCCCTGACAGTAGTTATGAATAGTCGTCCTAAAATGATAGGCACTGTACTATCCTTCTCCATATCCAAGACAAGAAAATCAATATGGAATATAAATTTATCAACCTTAACCAAAACATCTTCGATAATCCCTCTTAAATAGGTTACTGATCTGCCAGCCAATTGTAATGAGACTATAGTGGGTTTAGGCTCCTTTAATCCTAACTTCTTAAAAATTGATAAGGGCATTAAATTAATGCTTCTACAAGATCCATCAAAGCCCTATCAATTTGTAAGCTACCAATTGTATAAGGAATGGTAAAGCTAACAGGATCTTTGAGCTTTGGAGGTAACTTCTTCAATAGGATAGCAAAACATTCTTCATTAAGCTTAACTGTCTCATACTCCTTTAATCTTCTCTTCTTGGACAGGATTTCGTTCAAAAATTTTGCATAAGAAGGCATTTGGGCAATTGCTTTAGTAAATGGGATATTGATATGCAACTTCTTAAATATCTCCAAAATTTTCCTAAATTGCTTATCTAAGTGTGTAGTCTTCAATCTTTGAGGGTATGGTATCCTAGGTTTGTAGGGTTGCATATTTGATCAGCAAATAACGTAGGTGGCTTATCTAGAACTTACACCCTCATCATCCTTCTCTTTCTTCTTTTCTTCTTCCTTAACTCTCTCTCTTCTGTCATGTACTTCTTCTTTTCTATCTTCATCACTCTCCACCATTACTTACTTACCTTTCTCTTCTTCCTTCTTCCTTTCATTCTCAACCTCCTTTCCACTTCTTAAAGCAATCTCCTTTGCATGCTCTATAGGATTGGCTTTGGTTGTGCTAGGAAGCTTACCAGGTAGCCTTTCTTGTAAGAGTTGAGCAATTTTTTTTACTTGAGTCTCCAAATTCTTGATTGATGCTTCATGATTTTGCATTCTAGACTCATTGGATTGGATATACTTAAGAACTATCTCTTTAAAATTTGGTGCTTCTCTTTGAGGTTGGTTGGTTCTAAAACCAGGTAGAGGTTGGATCATTCTTTGAGGACTAACTTGAATTTGCTAAGGTGCTTGCAAGTAGTTTTGATTGTTATTTTATGAAAAATTAGGATGATTCCTCCAATCAGGATTATAGATGTTTGAAAAATGATGAATGAGAGGTATTACCACAACTTTCACAATCCATCTTGTGAGAACTACTAACACCAGTTATCAAACTATCAAGTTTCTGGTTCAGTACTTCCAGTTGAGCTGTAAGAGCTACTGTATCATTGATTGCATGAACACCATGTGGTTTCTTTGGATGAAGTTTGGAATTGTACTAAAAACTATTCGTGGCCATATCCTCAATCAAATTGTAGGCTTCAGTCGTAGTCTTACGTATTAGATTGCCTCAAGTTGCAACATTAATGGTGCTACAAGTTGAAGGTGTCAATCCAGTGTAAAAGATATCAACTTGCTGCCACGTATTGAATCCATGACTTAGACACTTTGCAAGCATCTCTCTAAATTGTTCTCATGCCTCATAGAGACTCTCATTCTCATATTATATGAATGAACTAATTTTAGTTTTCATTTTGGCTATCTTAGCAAGTGGGAAAATTTTAGTAATGAACAATTTCATTAATTCGTCCCATGTAATAAAGGAACCAGGTTGAAGTGTTGACAAACAGGCTTTTGCCTTATCTCTAACAGATAAAGGGAAAGTTTTAAGCCTAATTGCATCATCAGAGAACCAATTGCTCTTAAAAATATCACAAATATCAAGAAAGTTTTGCAAGTGTTCATTAGGATTGTCTAAAGCTGAACCTCCAAATTGAGACGACCTAACTATTGAGATGATACTATGTTGGATTTCAAAGTTATTTGGATTGATTTTGAATCGCACAATGCTAGCCACAAGTCTTCCTCGATTTCCTAAAGCTAAGTCCATCATGGTTGGTTCAATATTTTCTACTTGAGGTCTTACAACTACATGTTTCTCTAGGTCCATTTCTACAGTTTCGAATTCAGTGTCACTTGATGTTCCTACTTCTAACGAATCAGATGGGGTTGTACGAGCTTCTTTCTTTTTTTTTTCTCAATGTCCGTTCGAGTTTGGGATCAAAGTCTACTGGCTTGGGATTGCAACCCCGAGTATACATACAAATTCGAATAAAATACTAAATAAAAGAAAATAAGCAAACAAAGCAAATAAATTAAGCAAAAAGCAATAGAAACACATAAAGCAAAATAAACAAAAAAGAAATGCAGAAAAATTTAGAAAAATTACAAAAACAAAAATTTACAAGTCCTAAAGTAATTAAGACTAATTTTCCTAATATTAAGGCTAACTAGTCCTCGACATCGGCGCCAAAAACTTATTGCGTTGGCTAGGTGACTTTAAAATGTTGAATGATTTTTAAACAATTTTATTTTGAAAACCAACGGAATAAAGGTAAGTGCACCTATCGTAAAAGTAATATAATGGAGTAAATTTAAAACTCTGGATTTTGATCCCACGGGGAAAAGATTTGCTTAATTACTAGGCCAATTAGATTACAATTATTTAGGAAAAATCCAAACAATTTGATTGAAAATCCAAAATTTGCTAAAACTAGACTAACTTGTCTTAAACACTTCAAAAATGATTTTTAATTGCTTCTGAAAAATTCTAAAAATTACCAAATGTGTAAATTAGCTAAGGATTAGATGATTTATGTATTAATTGAGCTTTAAAATACATTTAAGGTTTGATTAAAGTCCTTCACAAAATTAAAACAAAGTTATGGTTAAGACTTTACTTTTTCTCCATTTAATCTTGTCTAAAGTTTGGTTATGCTTTATAATCAAGTAAATGGGCTTTAATTTCAAGAAGGTGAGTTTTGGAAAATTAATCTTAGATCTCTAACTTTCATAAAAAATCTAGGTTTGGTTATTCAAGGATTAATTCATGTTGCTTATTGATTTTTCTAACAATTTAAGATGATTTCTCATGCTTAAACTATCTTAAACACTAATCTCAAGTGGTTATCTTAAAATTGGTTCATTCAGACCTTCAATAAGCAAAATACAGATGTTTTAACATGCCTTGAAACTCTTTCAAATCATGAAAATAGCAATCCATAGCAACTGAAACGATTAGCCACACATTTGTATCAAAGCATACAAGATATGCAATTTATACAACATACTTTGGTAGATCTGAAATTAAGAGCTTAAATATTAAGTTTAGATGTTAAAATAAATCCCATAAAGACTTCTAGATGTTTCTTGAACTCTCAACTTGATTCTGAACTCCATCCAAGCTTTAATTCATCCAAGCTTATATCAAGAACATTCAAAGATATAAGCATAAAAATAACAACTTTGATTAATCTGAAAAATGGAACAAAATAAGTTATAATCTAAGTTTAGAAACCCCTTAGATGATTCCTAGACTTTGATATGAGTCTTAACAACAAGCTCCAATGTTTAGAAACTCATAAACAATACAAAAATTCGAAGAACTAAGTGTTTGAAGCTTAAAACTAAGGAAAAGCTAGAAAAATGAGAGAAAAAGAACTCTCTCTAGATGGCAAATCTAATCTCCTCAATCTCCCCATGTTTCTTATATGTTTTTTAATGTTTTCAGGACCTGGAGAGCTTCCCCATGTGCTAGCAGACACTAGCACTAATTAAGAACACGTCAATAGTTGGAATATAGAAGATTTGGATCTAAAATTGTTGACTATATGAGCAATAGTGCCCTGCCTCCATACAACGGCACCCTCTTATTGCAATACCCATTAACAGCCCCCTATATTCTTCATGTTTTTGCTCCAATCTTCATCATTAAGCTCTATCCTGCAAATTACACATAATAACACATAAATTTAACAATTAAGCACTGAATTATGGGTTATAATTCAACAAATTAACCATTAAAACTCTATCAATTTAGCCCTCGACAAAAGAAAAAGACAAAACCCTTTGACCAAAATGATGGCCTTTTGACCGAGTCATCTCCATCCTCTCTACCTTTGACTAACTCCCCACCTTTTAACCATTTGACCATGACCATTCCAATAGCAAGTCTGCAGAGCAATTAATTTTTGGAGAGAACACACCACTCCATAAGCAAACAAAAAGCTTAGACCAAGAAAAAAAACATGTGAAGCCCTTCTCCAAGAGCAACAATCACATGATTCATAGCTTGGAGAATCAAAAAATAGCATCATCTTGACCTCTAACCCTATAGCACTAAAAGACAACAAGATAAATATAAGAGGAGACACTAAGATAAATGGGCAGTTGGCCATACTTGGAGAAGAAGAAAGAAGATTCAACCAACAATTTGACCCACCATTTCTCCACTCAAAGTCACAACACATAAGCTTTCAAGGGTGAGAGGCAAGATTCAAGCATCAAGAGGCTCTCCAAGTCTTCATTTTTGTAGATTTTTACATACATAAGGGAAGACAATCATCATTTTATTTTTTTATTTTTTACTATTATTTTTTGTATTTTGGAGAATATGGACACGGTTGAGCGTATTTCTATTATGAGTGGCTAAAGTATTTTTATGATTTGTTGTTTGAACTATTTGTTAACCTTTGGTAGTTGATTTAATATTATAAATGTTTGTGTTGTTTATTGAGCTTTAACCTTGCAACAAATTGAGAGAGTGAGCTTGGTAATTTGTGTTAAATGTACAACGAGAGTTAGCATTTAATATACCTATAGATAACAAGCTATGGATTTATTAAGAAGAGATTTCAATAAATCGATATACTGCTTATAGGATAGCTTTATATCTAGTTGAATGTTTAGGAAAGGCTTTGCATATCCAAAGATCCCAAAGTTAATCCTAATTATTTAACTAGTGACATTTAGTACCTTGGATAGCAAAAATATTAGAAAATCTTGAGCCAAGCATAAATTGAATCAATTCAACAATAGGGAAACAAATAAGGATAATGACAAGTCCTAACTTTTAATCTTCATTTCTCCAAGTTTCAATTTACAATTTTGGTTTAAAATGTGTTGCTTTCTTTTACCTTTAGTTTATTTTCATTTACTTATCTTTTTAAATTTGTTTGAACCAAGTTCTTAAACAAAGCTCATCCTAAATTGAGTGGTGGCTAACTATAATCCTTGTGGGATTGAAATCTGCTTTTTACTACAAGTTACAACCCGTATACTTATGGTTTTGAGCGTAAAACTAAGTTTAGTTTTCCAATCAACAAAGTTTTCAGCCTTATTACCAGGGATTGTTTGTTTAGCATCTTTTTTAGTTTGGGTAACTTTGATTTAAGAGTTTTTTATACTTTTCCTTTTGTATTTGCAGGTGCATGAACATAAGGAGCACATAAAGGTCTACCAAATTCAGTGACAAAGAGTTATAAGATATAGTAAGACATGAATGAGAGTTAAAAAGAGTGAAGCGCCACGATAATATACAAAGAAATATAAAGGAAGAAGGAGAGTAAGGAGGAGCTTAGAGGACTTTGATGGATTTCATGAGGCCAAGGTTTAGTCCTCAAAGAGTTGCAAGGCTTGAGGTTCAATCAAACAATTTTGAGATCAAACCTATACTCCTAAACATACTTCAGAGCAGTGTGCAGTTCTATATTTTGTCCAATGAAGATCCTGACACCCATTTAGCTAACTTTTTTTATATATGCAACACTTTTAAGTTTAATGAGATGTCGAATGATGCTGTAAGTCTAAGACTTTTTCCATTTACACTGAGGGATCGAGCAAAAGCATGGTAAAACTCACTTAGTTCAGGTCAGATCACTATTTGGGAGCAGTTAGACCAAGCATTCCTAGCTATGCACTGCCCCTTAACTAAGACTCCCAGGATCATTAAGGAAATCACAAACTTTCAACATAGTGATGGGGAATCATTATATGAAGCCTAGGAAAGGTTTAAAGAGTTAAAAAGAAGCTACCACTACCATAACCTTCCAAAAGAGTTCCTACTACAAATATTTTACAATGGTGTAAATCAGAGCAAAAGCAACCATAGATGCAGCTGCTGGAGGTTCTTTAATGAATAAAAATATTAATGCATCTTACAATCTTTTCAAGGAGTTGGTGAGCAATAGGTTCATGTGGTAAAATGAGAAGAGTAGGCAAGGTTTCAAGGAGCAAAAGGGGATGATTTCGATTAGCACGATGACGATTCTTCAAACATACATTTCAGCCCTCACCAAGTAATTGAGCAACTTCCAAGATACATCTTCCTCTTCTGTTAACACTTTTCAGTTTAGATGCGAATTATGTGGGCAGGATAGCCATGGCACAACAAAATATTTCTTATTAAAAAGTAGTGGCACAAAACAGGTAAATTACTTAGGTCAACCCTAAGGAGGTAACAATCCATATTCCAATACTTATAATCCGGGGTGGAAAAACCATCCAAATTTTTCTTGGAATACTAACAATACAGATAGCCAGGTGAGAGCTCAAGGACCTCCTAGATTTTAACAAGACTGATTTGGGTCTTTCGAGAGTAAGATGGATAAGATGATGGATGTGTTGAGCTCTAAATTTACAAACCAGAAAGCAAAATTTGACCAGATCTTAAAGAACCATACTTCCTCCATCCACAACTTAGAGGTTCAGGTAGGTCAACTTACTAATGCTTTGTCTTCTAGAAATACAGGTAGCCTACCAAGCACTACTAAGTCCAATCCAAGGGAGCAAGTGAAGGCCATCAGAGTTATAACTGTAGAAGAAATAGTGAAGCCAAGGAAGAAGGTTAAGTATGAAAGAGATAAAAGTCATGCTAGAGAGGAAAAGCAAGAGGAGGATAAGCCCTACATCCCACCATCGCCTTATAAGCCAAGAATCCCATATCCACAAAGGCTCCAATAAAATTCAACAGCTGCATAAGTTTCTAAGTTCTTTAAGAAGGTGAAGAAGTTGTCACATATGGACTCCATATTGAATATGCCCAAGTATGCTAAGTTTTTACTGAATATCCTAACCAAAAAGAGGACTTGGGATAACAACCAAATAATGGAATTGACTTGGAGATATAGCTCACTCATCACCAACCACATGCCATCCAAGATGCAAGATTCAGGGAGTTTCACTATCCCTCGTACTATTGGTAACTTGGAATTTTCTACATGTTTATGTGATTTAGGAGCAAGTTTCAACTTGATGTCTTTATCTGTTTCAGGAAATTAGGGTTAGGTGAGGTGAAACTGACTTCCATGCTTATACAACTGGCAGATCAAACAATGAGGATGCCATTTGAATTGGTGGAAGATGTGCCCGTCAAAGTAGATAAATTCTTTATTACAGTTAATTTTGTTGTGCTTGATTTTGAGGAGGATAGTAGTTGCCCACTGATCCTGGGTAGACCTTTCATGAATACTAATAAGGCATTAATTATTGTCTACAAAGGAATATTAGTCCTTAGCATTAGTGATGAGCGGATAGTATTTAACATGGGTAAGAAGTTGAAAAATCGAATGAAAACAAACGCTTGTATGAAATTAGATGGGATTTATGAATGTGGAAAGATGCAAGATATGAAGCATGAGGGAAAGTTAAATTTGAAAGATGATGAAGGAGTTAAGAAGAAGGAGGAGCTGGGTGAGTGGTTGAAGCAAGAACCTTTAGGAAAAACAAATGCCCTTACTCTATTTTCCCTTGTGACACCACCCATGCTTAAGTTACAATCCTTATGTCTAAATTTTGAGTGTACCTTCTTAGGTAAAGGAAAACCATTACCTATTAGTACTCCTAGCGATGTAACCTTAGAACCAGAGAAGAGGGTAGTTAAGGTGAGAAAGGAAAATATTATAGCAAAGTTGAAGTTGATTCCTTGTAAACTCAAATCTAGGGGGAGAAGATCATTTAAGGGGCCTACATTTGCAAGCGTGGGGAGGTTGGAGTGAAATGCTTCAAGAGAACAACATTCCAAGACTTTTGGGCATTATGGCAAGTTGTATCTTGGAGACTTTCCTTCAAGATAAAAGGGAGTAGTTTCTTCCCTTTTAATCTTTTGATTGATTTAATTGGTGATGGTCAAGCTAATGACCTTAACTTATCATGTTTGTTTTTAGTTTGTTTTTCTTTGATAAGTTTTATGTGTTTACTTTCATTTGGGTTTTCATTGTTCTTCAGCTTTTTTTCCCTTTAAATACCTTGTTGTTTAGGTGACTTGATTATTGTTTAAAGGTTTTTTTAGCATCATAGCTTGATGGAGGACTAAAGAAAGTGAGGAAAAATTTCTTGTTTGCCATGGAATTGAGGAAGGAATGTGCGACCTCTATTGCCTCACCACCATAAGCCCTTCTTACCCTTAATCTCTTATTTTTTTTGTTGCTTATGTGTTTAGTATTTCACCATGTTGTTTGTTGATTTTTGGGTGTTTCCCTTTTCACATTGAGGACAATGTGTTATTTAAGTTCATGGAGGTAGTCTTTGCATTTATGTTTGGATTTTTCTATTGAGGAAGCATATTTTTGGCATATTAGGGTGTTGTTTTGTGTAAGCAATGGAACCTCACTTGAATCATTTTAGCTTGTGTGGCCATGAGATTCTGTCATGTCAATTAGAATGATATTTAATGCATGTATGAACTCAAATGAGGCTACTTGAGTAGAGAGTGAACAATGTTGAGTAATGAAAGTAGTTGGTTGCATAAACTTACTTAGAACTTGTCACTTGAGCAATGAGGTAGGGTATAAAAGCATAATGGATTTTAAATTGAAACTTTTTGAGGAATTGAGCCTTTATGACTCCATTCTAAAGTAATTTCATTTCTTTCTATATGTCATGCTTCCTTAAGTAATTACGTTTAGAAGTTGCTTTAAATCGGTTTAAATCTACTAGATTCATGCTAGATAGAAATGATTAAAGTCCTTTTTGTGTTAACCTTTTGGCTTAAATGACCTACCCTATCATTATCCTTTGCTACCCCTGTTAAGCTTTTAACCCTTTTTTTTTCTTGAAATACCCCATTTTTAAAACCTCAAACCTCATTAGCTTACTAAATCACAAGTTTAATAGAGTGCTAAGTGATGCATTAGTTTGGGATTTTTTACTACATTTTTTTTCTGAGATGAGTTGAGTGATGCTTGTACTCATAGAGCACATGTCATTTAGTTGCTATTTTGTTCATTATTTCTTCATTATTATACAAAAAGAAAAACAAAGAGAAAAGAATAACAAAATAAAAAAGGGTAAGAAAAAAGAAAATATGGAAAAATAAAAGAAAAGGGAAGGACCTTTTATTAGCATAAATAAGTGATGAGTAGTTAGTTTTATCCATTTGCATATCTCATAAGTTTATTTTGTTATCCCTTTTGTGCATTTAGTACTTTATCAATACTTACGATGTACCTCTAAACCCTTTTGACCCACCTTAACCTTAGCCACATTACAACCTCAAATAAAGTCCTTTTGATCTATCTTAGTATGTAATCATTATGGAGGAAAATTGGTGTATTAGCAAGTTTATAATAGTGTGGTTTTCTATAGGAATTTTAAGAGAAATAATAATCATCATACACTTAAGAGAAATGAGTGAAACTGTAAGGAAGATTCGTTGTTGCATTTATACTTATCTTTGCACGATAGTTTCATAAGTTGACTTTGCTTATGTGCACTAATGAAAAGTAGTCATGATATGTGTAGTAGCTTGACACTTGAGTTGGATAAAGTTTGAGGGATTACATGTTTTGATCTTTATGAAAATGAAGTGATAGAATTTAATAGTTAGGATTTGTGTTTGATTTGCTTGAGAATAAGCAAAGATTTAAGTAGGGGAAGTTGACAATTATGCATTAGTATAAGTCTTTCAAAATATTTAGCATGTTTTCCTTTGCATTTTAAGTTGAATTTGTTGTGTTTAAGACTTATTTTGTGTTTTTTTGTTTAACAAGATTATCATTGTTATTTTTTAGTGTTTTCATTTACGTTTTGTCTTTTATCATTTAATTATTGATTTTGGGCTATAACTGGATCTTATTAGTGTATTTATTTTTGTGTAGGATGAATTAGTGTTGAAAATTGGAGTTAGAAGAAATTTTGAAATTGAAAAAAAAAAGAAAAATAAATAAATCAAATGAGCAAAAATGTTAGCATATGAATGGAGAGGATGGAGCTTTTCATACAAAGTTGCTTTTCAACGTTAACCATGCATGCAAAGTTGGTCTGTGAACAGGGAATTAATTCAATTTAAATCCGAAAGGATGGCTTCCAAGCAAAGCTTTCCTCAGTGAGTCTGGAGATTAAGTTGAAAAGCAAAAGACAAAACCCTTTGACAAAAATCAAGACCCTTTGACTCCTCCATCCAAGCATTGACCAAGACTACCAAAAGGAAGGTCCTTTGGCCAAGTCTCCTCCAACCTCTCCACCTTTGACCAACTCTCCACCTTTTGACCATTTGACCATGATCATTCCAAAAGCAAGTATGAAGAGCAATTAATTTGGTAGAGAGTTTGCCACTCCACAAGGATACAAAAAGCTTGGACCATGATAAAAACGTGTGAAGCCCTTCTCCATGAGAAACAATCATGTTATTCATAACTTGGATGCCAAAAAAATGACATCATCTTGACCTCTAACCCTAGAGAACTAAAGGATAACAAGATAAATATAACAAGAGATGCCAAGAAAGATGAGGAGTCAGCCACACTTGGAGAAGAAGAAAGAAGATTCGGCCAACACTTTGTCCCAACCTTCTCCACTCAAAGTCACATCACACAAGCTTTCAAGAGTGAAAGGCAAGATTCAAGCATCAATAGGCTCTCCAAGTCTTCATTTTTTCCAAATTTTTACATACATAATGGAAGAAAATCATCATTTTATTTGTTTTATTTTTATTTTTTCCCCTTATGTTTGGTATTTTGGAGAATAAGGACATGGTTGAGCATATTTCTATTATGAGTGGCTAAAGTATTTTTAGGATTTGTTGTTTGAACTATTTGTTAACCTTTGGTAGTTGATTTAATATTATAAATGTTTATGTTATTTATTAAGCTTTAACCTTGCAACAAATCGAGAGAGTAATCTTGGTAATTTTTGTTAAATGTACAACGAGAGTTGGCATTTAATAGACCTATAGATAACAAGCTATTGATTTATTAGGAGGAGATTTCAATAGATCGATATACTGCTTATAGGATAGCTTCATGTCTAGTTGAATGTTTTGGAAAGGCTTTGCATATCCAAAGATCCCAAAGTTAATCCTAATTTATTTAACTAGTGACATTTAGTTGCACCTTGAGAGAAGGTGGCTAAAATATTAGGAAATATTGATCCAAGTATAAATTGAATCAATTCAACCAGAGGGAAGTAAATAGGGATAATGACAAGTCGTAATTTTTAATCTTGATTTCTCTGAGTTTTGGTTTACAATTTTAGTTTTAGTTACATTTCTTTCTTTTACCTTTAGTTTGTTTTCATTTACTTATCTTTTTAATTTTTTTTAATCAGTTTCTTAAACAAAGATCAACTTGAATTGAGTGGTGACTAACTACAATCCTCATGGGATCGATATCTACTTTTTACTTCAAGTTATAACCTGTATACTTGTAGTTTTGAACGTAAAACTAAGTTTGATTTTACAATCAACATATTACAATTATATATAGAAACTAATTTGATTGATTAATTAAATTAAAATTACTAAACTAAACTAACTAAATCTTTAATTAATGTAAAAGAAACCAAAATTGAAATTTAAGAATTACCAATATAATTGTATAACTAAAGGGTAAAATTTTAATAATCCAATTGAGTTAAAGACAATTGTGAGGCTTGATTTAGGATATCTTCATAAAAATAAGAGATAGTTATGATTAAGTCTATATTGATCCTATTTTGTTGTTTGGTCATTCAATGAACTTAGGAAATAAGCTTAAAGATTAAGAAGTTTAATCATAAAATCTCTATTTCAAGAATTAATAACCTCACAATTAATCATTGTTTAGTTATTCACTAACTTAAATTGTGTTGTTTATTGATTTTTCAATAACTAGGATAGATTTCTCAAATCCCTAATTATTTACCAATCTGTTCTAAAAGGCCAACTTATAACAAATAATTAAGTTCTTTAATGAGCAAAGATTAACAGTAAAAATCCAACAATAAACTTAGTAAAACCATCTACTGACCTAGTCTTAACTAATAAACAAGTTAGCCACACATATTACTCAATAAACACAAAGTATTTAATTGAAAACACATATCTATTGACTAAAACTAATAATATAAATACAATCAAATTAAAATTTTAGAACACACCAAGAGTATGTTCCAAACTAATTTCCAATCTATAACACGTGATCCACTCCTTATAATCCTCAAAAGGAAACTTAAATGTTTATTATAGCCAACTGAGGAAGAACTAAAACGGAAAAGCTAAGAAAAATCTAAAACATAACTAAAGTTTGATTAAAAGTCTAATAAAAGTTCACTACAAAGCCTCTAAAATACACTTATATCCATCCTAATTAGTTTAGGGTTGAATTAGAAGTGAATTATCCCTTAAATCTCTGGCTAGAATACACCGTTGGAGACATCAATTGCCCCTAAAATCGAAGATCAATAACGTCGCCAATGACCTATTTTATTCTTTTATCTTTATAGTAGACTTTGATGGTAGTTTATTTAGACTATAACAACATCATTAATGGGTTGTTCTTCTAAGTTGAGAATAAGATGAGGATATAGCTCTACTCATGATAAGCTTTAAGAAATTTCTAAAGAGGAATGCATCCACACAAAGAAGGGACTCAAAGGAAGAAAAGTACAATTTTAAGAATAAATTAGTTAACCTTACATGTTTTGAATGCAAGGAAGTAGTTCATATATAGTCACAATGTCCATTCCTCAAAGAAAGTGACAAGAATGAGGAGAAGGAAGTAAAAACAAAAACAAAAAGGCAGTAGCCATATGGAGTGATTCAAGTGAATCTAAAGAAGAAGAAATGGCAAACATGTGTTTCACATAATAAGTTACCATATTCTTCCACCTCTAATAATGATATGAATGTGATGTAGATTTTAGTTATGATGAATTAATAGATTATTTCAAAGTATTGATTACAAAAAAGAAGAAATTGTCTACCAAATGTAAAGAAATCTTGAATTGTTACATGAATGTAAATTAGAGAATGAGAAGCTTAGACATGAACTACAAGAAAATAATGCAAATGATAAAAAAAATAGTATATGAAAATGCATCACTAAAAGGAGAAATAGCATCCATTAAGGAATCATTAGCAAAATTTACAAAAGAGAATGAGAAATTAAAAAAAATTCTAAGACCATGAATGATGACTAGTGTTAAATATAGGCTATACTAATGATAATAGACCTTCATCTAGTAAGACAATTTTCATAAAAGGGAAGACCTTAGAAGATGAACCTATCCATAGGCTATATGACCAAAATATATCCATGACACATCCTAAAAAGTGGCATTATGCATAAATGTATATTTCCAATACAAGATATAGGAAAGCACCACAAGATAGATATAATGATAAGAGATCTACTATCAACCTACGAAAAACTACCACATAAGGAGATTTAATAAATCTAGACTTAGAAATGTCTTTATACATGCTTATAGATCATATACACCTTTGCTTTAGGCATATTGTGATTATTATAAACAAGTAGCGCAATTTTATTATGATAGATCAAGTAGATGGAATGTTACATTAAGTGTAACACCCACTTAACCCTTGAAAGGATATGCGAGTATTACCAAAGATAAGACTTAAACATATTAAATTAATACATAACATTGCCAAAATTCAAACAATCAATAGACAGAAGTTAACTAGTACACTAAATTTATCTGAATTAAGGTTATCACATTCCAAACTCTTAAACAAAATAGTACAGACCTTAAGTTCAATTACACTCTATGTATTATAATATTTACAAACTGGTGACAAAATGCATTATGTCTCATATTATGAAAAAAAATTCAAACATACATTCCCAAACAAAGTACATTCTTCATTGGCCCTTACAGTTGTCATTTTCCCATACTTCAAATTCTCCTATCTAAACCTACACGGGGGCAAAACCACCGTACTAAGCATAAAGCTTAGTAGGGAATAAACTAAACAAGGTATAAGCTAACAACTATTACAAAAAGTTATCCCAACAACTACATATTCGAGAACAATCCACATATCAACCAAAAGATCTTGAAACTCAAACCAACATATAACATATCAGAGTAGATTACATGCTTTAGAGCAAAACTCACTAATATCATAATTGTATATCATATATTCTGGACCAAAACAGAATGATGTTTCAGAACAAAGTTTATTTATATCAAAACTAAGCATAGAACAGAATACAAAACATGTTAGTCTATTAATCCGTTATACATCAGTGGGTAATGGGACTAATTTAGGAGATACCATGATCGGTATCACAGAACATGAGAGATATATGTCTCAATAACAGCAGATACCGAAGTGTTAGTAACAGGAGACACCGAAGTGTCACAGGAGCAGCTGCAGACCCTTATAGGCATGCCTATATACCCACGACTAGGATTTAACAGTATTTAAACAAAGCATATTCATTTCAAAATTCTCATGTGAGGGACATATTGCAACACATACAACTTTATTCTATTTTTGTTC
>JAOXYD010000136.1:10891859-10906637 GCA_028565735.1 Pinacopodium congolense
CTAGCACAACGACACCCTCTCAGGGTGTCGTTGTGTCTCGACTGATGGACACCAACAACGGCCCCCTATTCTTCAACAACGGCACCCTCTCAGGGTGCCGTTTATGGTCAGCACAAAGAGTCTTTCTTTGATGTTCTTACTCCAATCTTGATCATTAAGCTCCAATATGCAAATCAAACATTATAAGGCATCAATTAAACATTTAAACATTGATATACATAATTCAACAAATTAACCATAAAAATCTTATCAATTTGATCCCTATCAATGATCAGTTTATTCACCTACAACTTTTGTTGAAGCAAGAATGCATAGTGGTGAAGACCACTTTTGTTTACACTTACAATGTAAACTTTCAAACAATGCCCCTATATAGAAAACTAAAGGATTTGCAGAATTCCATCTCCCTTCCTTGGTTGATATTGGGAGACTTCAACATTATGCACTACCCTAGGGAAACCAAAGGCAATGCTTGTTGGAAGTCTTACATGAAGAATTTTAAGGAGTACATGGCCAACATTTAGGTAACGGATCTAATAATGGAAGGATGGTTTTATACCTAGGTTAACAAATAACAAGGAAGATGTTTTATTTGGAAGAAGTTTGATAAGGAACTAGCTAATGATTTGTGGCTTCAAGCTTACTCGGAGTCCAAAGCTTGTTTTAAAGACCATTTGTTCTTAGATCATACCCTGATTATGATCAGAGATATGTTCAAATGCAGACCTAAGAAAAGCCCCTTTAGGTTTAACAATTTCATTACTAAAGCTGTAGGATTTAGAGAAGCTATTCTTCAAGATTTAGGGGTCCTATCTATAGTAACAAGTCTTACATTTGTGTGAAGTCTCTCTATCATGTTAAAGTTAAATTGAAAAAGTTGAATAGGCAACTAGGTGGGGATTCTCATGCTATGGTGCAAGAAGCTCGGGTTAACCTGAAAAATATTCAGTCCAGGCTCTACTACCATCCTGAGGATGAAGAGGTAAAGAGGCAGGAACAAATGATACTTATGGAGTATGGTCAGACACTTAAAGCTCATAACTCCTTGCTTCAATAGGGCTCGAGGGTGTGTTGGCTAATAGAAGGAGATAGGAATTCCTTTTTCTTCTATAAAAGTGTGCTTTCAAGACTTATTGTTAACAAAAATACCTCCCTCCAAACTGAATTAGGGGCATTGGTAGATGATGAATAGCTTTTGCTCTAGGAGGCCCATCTATTCTTTTCAAAGACTCTTGGTACATCAGCTTCTAGTTCTTCCTCCGTTTCTCTTCTCCAATCTATAGTGTAGAGACAGCTCCCTTAACATGAGAATGATCTTTTGTCGAGGCCTTTCTATAAAGTGGAGGTGGAAAAGGCCTTATTCTCTTTATGTTTTCAGAAAGCTCATGAATTAGACAGGCTCAACACTTTCTATTTTCAAAACGTTTGGCCTGACATAAAGTACTTGGTAACTTTGGCTATTCTAGCGTTCTTTGAGAGTGGGAAGCTACTCAAAGAACTAAACAAGACCTTTACTTGTTTAGTCTCCAAGGGCCCTACTCTTTCTTCCTTATAAGATTATATACCTATAGCATGCTACAACATTTCGTAAAAAATTATCTCATATTTAGGTGTGCCTATCTCCATTAAATGACCTTCTTGTGGGGAGTTCCAACTATTGCTAGATAAAATTCACCAGAGAACTACTCAATGGTGTAACAAAAGTTTATCCTTTGCAGGTCAAAGATTAACTTGATCCACTCTAGTGTCCTTATCCACTAGTCCTTTCATCTTCTTTTTCCAGTAACTATTACCAAAGTAATTGATTGAGCCTTACAGAATTTTCTTTAGTCAGGTGAATCTAATAAGAGAGCTATAGCTAAGGTGAAATGGTCTAAATTCTATCAGTCAAGTGAAGAAAGGGGACTTGGTATTATATCTCTAAGAGTCTCTAATAGAGTTTTATTATGTAAAAGGCTTTGGCGATTATTGATTAATAAAGAAACGCTTTAGAGTAAATGGATGCATGTATATTGTCTAATGAGTATGTGTCTTTGTTGTTGTTACCCTCAATCCTCCACCTATTCTTGGTTCACCAAGGTTTCTTGAATTCAGACACTAGGTTGAAGTTAGGTGATGGAGAAAACTGCTGATTCTAGTCTGCCAACTGGGTCTCAGCTAACCCTCTTAGGGAATGTGGTGAGCTTCTTTCTATGTAGGAGGCAATCCCTCAGCACACCATGAGTCTTTGCCTAACTCCCATATTGCTAGATATTTGCTTAGTATTTAATTGAATAACTCTTCTAAAGACACAGATGTTTATAATAGAACTCCATCCGGCCAATTCTCAAACTCTTCTTATAGAAATATGATGAGCCCAAATCAAGGAAAGGTACCTTAGTATAAATTCCTTTTATTTAAGCTATGTCATCTTTGTGCATCGTTTATATTTTGGTTGGCAATCAAACGAAAGCTCAAAACACGTGATCAACTTTGCAAGTATCTCAATGTATCACTCGGATGTGTTTTATGTTTGTAGATAGATGAGTCGATTGAACACTTACTAATCAAGTGCAATTTTTCCTGATTCTTATAGCTCCATATAAAATGATTAAGTGGATATGATGCACCTTTGGAAGATTTAAATGAATTTATTTGATGGTGTTATAATACTATCAAGGATTGCTCAAGTAAGGCTATGACTTTTAATGTGGTAGTGACTTACTTAATTTACTCTACTTGGAAAAAAAGAAATTAGAGAGTTTTTCAATCTAAAAGTCATCCTAAAGTGGAGGTTCTAATGGCTTTAGTGGATAAAGTACAATTGTATTTGATATCCCACTCAATCCACCTCTCATGTAATAATGGTTTGAGGAATAGATGGTGATTGTTGGATAATGGAAGGAGTTAATAGCTAGATTGGTCAGGGATGGTAAGTACTATCATTAGTTGTTTATTTGCATGTCCTATTTAGGAGTTCTTTTAGGTGGGTCGATTAAGCTTTAGTGTTCTAGGCTTCCTCTATGATATAAGGAGGCTTGGTTTCTTCACCAAGTTTTGTTCTTGTAATTGACTCTTCTATGCTTTTATTTTAATTTTATTTAACTTTTCAAAGAAAATAAGAAGATGTAAGAATTCCTCTTTATCTTAAGGAAGATTGTTTGATAGTGAAACTTCTAAATATGATCTTAAAAAGTGGAGATAAGAAAGGGATTAGTTTGTCGAATTATTATAAAAATTAATTGTGTATCCTCTTTATCCTTTTCTTATTTGAGTACTTGTCTTTATGATTAAAATTTAATTGCTTGAACTTAGATCATTGTTTACATTAACATCATCTTCATTATTTAGGTTGAATTGTCCTTTAGAGACTGTATACATTACAAAATCAATCACAAAATCAGTTTAGGTAGCTTAAATTTAGAAAATTTTTAATACTTAATTCATCTCCTCCCCTTAGGTATATTAGGGCTAACAAAGTTGAAAATTTTGAAAAAAATCACAAAACAATTACTAATTTCCTACACTAGGAAGTTATTCCTGGATTCTAATAAGGGCACGTTCGAAATGCCTAATGTCGCAAGCAAGTTCATTAGATGTTTTTATTAGGTTGAGATAACGAGACTCTAAATATACTTGTTTAACATCAAGTTTGCAATGACAGTTGGCAAAAGAAATTTATTAAAAGGTGGAGGTATTTGCTCCTCTCACAAAGTTGTTTTCTCGTACAAATATCCAACTACTCACATTTGTTTTCTAGCATGTGTAGGATCAAATTAACATTATCTAAGTGGATCATTTCTTCTAAGATTCAAGCAATAGCAAATAAAATGATGAGAAAATTTGACAATATGTAATTGGAACTACAATGACAATTGCTACTTTTTCTGGATCCGAGGTAGACTTTTGTTGCATTTAAATATTGTTTTGGATAGCTGTACAATGTTCAAGTTTGATTACATTTTGATATCATTGAACAATTTTGGTATGATTTATTTTATGATTTTTAATAAAGAATCAATAAAGAGTTGGATCACAATAGTTCAACATCAAATTCAGCTTTTTTTTATTCATCCTTATCAAGCAGCAAAGTTATTGGTTTGGGTTTTGGCTTTAAGGAATTCTTGACGGAAAAAGAGATAGCATTTCATATAATACGACGAAGTTGGATAATTATTTGGAAGTTAATGTTTGTGAAACAACTAATTAGAATTGTGATATATTATTTACGTTGGAAGTTGAATGGAGCTTAATATTTGATTATGCAATCAATTGCACAAGATTTGTTGACTATCCCATCATCTACAGTTGCTTTTGGTTATACTTTTAGTGCTGGTGATAGGATAGTTAATCCTTATTGCAGTCGATTTCATTCGATGACTTTGGAGATCTTGGTATATTTTAGAGGTTAGTTATGTATAGGAAAATTAAAGGTAAACTCTATATAGGTTACTATCTTACTTTATAACTTTACTAACTATCTAGGATATAATATTATATTTTCTTCTTTATATTGTGATAGACATAGAAGATGTGGATATAAATGATGTCATCCACTGTTCTAGAAGTTTATTCAAAGAAATGTCTAATTTTGAGGGTATATCTATTTGTTATCAATCATCATTCATTTAATCATTTTGTTATATTATTAGGTATGATTTTATAATATATTTTTCTTAAAATATGAAGGAAGTGGTGCAAAATGTTGACAATGTTGATTATAAAAAGGATTAGTATATAATTATAGTTGTTTTTTTTTTAACTTTTCAAAAAAAAGTTTTTTATATTTCTAATTAGAATCAATTTTTCACCATGAGTTAATGTTCTAAATTTCTCTGAAAAATCTTGGATGTTTTGATGATCTGATTGTTAGTGTTTCTTTTTTCACTGGTAAAAAATATGATTGTACTGCCTAATAGTAATCATATAATGTACTTGAATTGCCTGTTCCGAAAAGAAAGGTAAGAGGGAAGTGGAGAAGGATAACAAAGACATTATCAGAGGCAAAATAAATCTTTATACAAGTCTTGCTGGTGGTATTTTTCTAATTATATTTAGTTAATTGCTTATTGCACTTCTTGTTTTTTTATAGCTTATGGATTAGAATATAAAGTAAAGCATCACTAAAAATGAAGAATTTCCACTTGCACAGGTTGTTACTTAAGAAAGTGTGATAACTTTTGTGCTTCTAACTTACCATCAAGCATAATATCACAAGGAAACATACTTAAGAAATTGGCAGGCTATATTATGCAAAGTAAAATATTTAGTTGTCAGGTTGGCCCAAAAACATTCTTCATGAATTAACATCAACCTCTTGCAAATCATGACATACATTTTACCTATTTGTTGGATGAATTTTGCCTCTTCATGTCAAACCACGGTATCTCTGGCTTTGCTGTCTAAATGATTATGTGAATGACATTTGGTGAATCTTTCTTAGCCTTCTACGGTCCATGTCGTCTTGGACACAGTAATTCTGTTATCCTGAAGTTTAGTAATATTGACATTACAGCTAGTATTTTGTTATAAATTATCTATCCAGCAGTGGAACAGTGGGAAATTAGTTCATATCTGGTGACCGAGGAATATGGTGCAGAAGCAGAAATGGTATCACCGCGCCTTCTTAGTTTTTTTTTATAGAACTAAATTAATAAAATATAAATACAAAAGTTGAAAAGTCAACAAGCACGTGGGGTTCACCCAACTACAGCACTTTCACATTGCAGGGCGGGGGTTGATTCTGGAATTCCAATGGGCCTACATAAAAAACTTGTGTCCAGATCCGTCCCAGTACCATAGCTACCAATAAATGCTCTAGACTGCAAGGATCCTTATGCACTGCTTTTTGTTTCTTTTAACCAATTTTATGATTTAAAATGGTAATATCACTGAGCAAACAATCTAAAATCAGTCAATTACAAAGTCCAGATCAGATATGTGCACATTGGAGAAGCGAGGCAATGTGTACATTCTAACGCTCACCGGCTCTGGCGAGCACAGGTTCAACCCAATCTTGCTGGATTTAATCCAGTCGGCTCTGCGGCGGCTCCGCGATGAGCCAGCCTCTCCTTGCTCGGCGCTAATCACCACCGCCGATGGTAAATTCTTCTCCAACGGCTACGATCTCGCTTGGGGAAGTTCCGCCTCGTCTGCGGCCATAACTCAGTTACGCTACCGGTTGATGTCAGCGAAACTCCGTTCCGTGATCTCCGATCTCATTTCGCTTCCCATGCCGACGATTGCAGCGGTAACTGGGCACGCTTCGGCGTCGGGGCTTATATTCGCTTTGAGCCATGACTACGTGGTGATGAGAAAGGATAGAGGGTTTCTGTACATGAGTGAGCTGGACATCGAGCTTGTGTTTCCTGCTTGGTTCATGGCATTGCTGAAGTGCAAGATCGGGGACGCGAATGCGAGGCGGGATGTGGTTCTAACGGCGGCGAAGATGACGGCGGAGGTGGCGGTGGAGAAAGGGATTGGAGAGGAGTTGATAAAGAGCAAAATGGAATGGACACGTGTATGCAAATAATAGGAAGATGGTTTTGGCTGATGTAATCGATAAGCTTGGATTCGACGAGACTGTTGAAACTGAAAATGAAAATTCTATGAAATCAAAATTGTAGTAAAAGAGTGAGGGTTTGTTCGGTGTTTGTTTTCGCGTTATTTTATTAATTTTGCTGTATTTTTTATTTTAATATTATTTTGTACGGTAATATTTATATTTTTAATATTTAAAAATTAAAAATTAAAACAAAAAAAAAACATGATCAAACATGTTCAAATGGTACACTGAATCGTTTTATTATCTTATGTCGGAATTATGGCTAGGTTTACGTGGATACTTAAATTACCTAGTCTCTGTTATTATTTTATTAGCTGGTTTATTAAGTTATTTTATTGGTACATATTTAAGTGTTAACAGTATAAGAGAAAACACTTCTATTGCGCAAGAAATAGAACACTCACTCGTGATTGAAAAGAAAGTGATGATGATACTATACTTTGTAGTTATATATAAAGTAAAGCCCATCTAGAGCCCAAATGAAAGTAATTTTATTTCAGTTATAAGCGGCCCAGAAACGTTACCAACTTCCACTAGTTGTGTGTAAAGGTAGTTGTCGGGTTTGTAACTTCATACACCTTCAGCCTGAGCTTCTGAAGCCTTCTTGACCTTGAGAGCTTAAACCCCTCAAAACCCTACCTTTTTTATATAAAAAAAGCAATACTTGTTGGGTCTGGTGTCTTCTCTCACTCTCGCTTTGAAGAATGAATAATCTGAAACTCTACAAAGAAATTTCACTGGATCTCAGTTTACTACAATCAGAGCATGAGCTTATTCTCTTCACTGCTCTCGACATCGAGCGTAACCGCTTGTTCTTTGCTTCTTCCGCTAATTACGTCTACACAACTCATCTTTCTTCTTTACAGGTTTGCTCTTTTCTTCATGTCAGCTGCGGCAAAAAATGCATGATCATTATTCATTTTTCTTTCTTTTTTTCAGGATGGAAGGCACACGACGTTGTTACCGGCAGAAGTTATTCCGATTGAATTGGCAGATGGAGATTGCATCACTTCATTCGATTATTTAATGGAAAAAGAAGCTTTAATAGTGGGAACTTGTAATGGGCTTTTGCTGTTGCACGGTGTGGACGATAGTGCCACCGAGATTGTGGGTCAAATTGATGGCGGTGTTAGGTGCATCTCTCCTAGCCCTGATGGTGATTTGCTCGCAATTGTTTCTGGGTTGGGGCAGCTTTTAGTAATGACTCATGATTGGGATCTGTTATACGAAACTTCCTTGTTAGAGGATCAAACTCAAGCTTCTCGAATAAGTAAGGACTAAGGACATTCCCTTTACTTCTTTTGTTTAATTAGTTTAGGTGAATTTTCTAGAAATTGAACATAAGGAGAATTATCTTATGGTTTCCTAAGGAGAATTATCTTATGGTTTCAGGAGAAAAGGATTTTGCTTCCAAACATATTCTTGAGAGTTGCATCTCATGGAGGGGTGATGGAAAGTACTTTGCCACACTAAGTGATGCTGGTAATTCCTCTTCTTTAAATGAAAAGAAGCTTAAGGTATGGGAACGAGATTCAGGTGCATTGCATGCTAGTTCAGATACAAAACCTTTCATAGGAGAAGTTGTGGAATGGATGCCTAGTGGTGCGAAAATTGCAGCTGTTTATGATAGAAGAGCTGAGAATGAGTGTCCTGCTGTAGTTTTCTATGAGAGGAATGGGCTAGTTAGGAGCTTGTTTAGTATTAACGAGCCAATGGAAGCAACAGTTCAGTTTATGAAATGGAATTGTAGTTCAGATCTTCTGGCATCTATTGTTAGATGTGTGGGATATGATTCTGTTAAAGTTTGGTTTTTTAGCAACAACCATTGGTACTTGAAGCATGAGGTTAGACACTCAAAGCAGGATGGAGTAAGGTTCATGTGGGATCCAATTAAACCCATGCAGTTGATCTGCTGGACTCATAGGGGGCAGGTCACAATTTACAATTTTGTTTGGACTACTGCTGTCTCAGAAAACTCAGCTGCATTGGTCATTGATGGCTCCAAGATACTTGTTACTCCTTTGCCTTTTTCCCTGATGCCACCTCCTTTATACTTATTCAGTCTCAAGTTTCCAAATGTTGTGCGGGATTTGGCTTTGTATAGCAAGAATTTGAAGAACTGTGTTGCTGCTTCGTTGGCTGATGGTTGCTTGTGTATTGTGGACCTTCCTGAGCAAGA
Source organism: Pinacopodium congolense (assembly GCA_028565735.1). Classification (NCBI taxonomy): domain Eukaryota; kingdom Viridiplantae; phylum Streptophyta; class Magnoliopsida; order Malpighiales; family Erythroxylaceae; genus Pinacopodium; species Pinacopodium congolense. The sequence goes on from JAOXYD010000136.1 coordinate 10,900,583, forward strand.
TACTTGGGAGGAACATGAAGGAAAAGAATTTAACATTGAAGCATGCATTTCTGAGACTGAATTTGGACCCTTAGCACATATTACATGGCTGGATGCACATACAATACTTGCTGTTTGTCATTATGGTTCCAATCATAGTAATGCACCATTGGCTGAGGGTGGACTAAGTAGATCTTATTTACAGGAAATTCAGTTCGTCTGCTCTGAGGATCAAGCCCCAGGCATGGTTACAAACTCAGGCTGGTGTGCTAAGATTTCCTATAAAAACTGGTTGGAAGGGCTGGTAAACAGTATTGTTCCCAATCCTACTAAGAAATATTCGGCTTTTGTTCAGTTTGATGGTGGAAAAGTTTCTGAGTACGCATCAAAGTTGGGCTTGTCCCATGCTCTAGGGGCTGTAAATCATGATGATTTTACTCTTTTATCATCTTGCCCTTGGATGAGTATTGTTCCTGTTATCACTGGTGAGTCAGTTAAACCATTGCTTTTTGGACTTGATGACATTGGTAGGCTGCAAGTTGGTGGGAGGATATTATGTAACAACTGCAATAGTTTCTCATTCTACTCAAACTTGGCCAATCAAGTGATCACACATTTGATTCTTTCAACTAAACAGGATCTTCTATTTGTTGTGGACATTTTGGACATACTGCATGGTGAAACAGAGCTGAAATATGAAAACTTTGTTCAGTCGAGTAACAGAAGAAGGGAGGTCGAAAATGCAAATTTTATAAACATATGGGATAGAGGTGCCAAAGTTGTTGGCGTCCTACATGGTGATGATGCAGCTATAATAATGCAAACAACTCGGGGAAATCTAGAATGCATATATCCAAGAAAACTGGTGCTCGCTTCAATAGTCAATGCTTTAATCCAAAGACGCTTTTGCGATGCACTAGTCATGGTAAGGAGGCACAGGATTGATTTTAATGTTATTGTTGATCACTGTGGCTGGCAAGCATTTCTTCATGTGGCATCAGAATTTGTCAAACAGGTTAACAATTTGAACTACATAACTGAGTTTGTTTGTGCAATTAAGAATGAAAACGTAATGGACACCTTGTATAAAAATTATGTTCCTTCAGCTTCCCAAAAGGTATGTGAAGATGTTCAACCTAAGGACTTCAGAGGTTCTAATGATAGTAACAAGGTTTCTGCTGTTCTTCTGGCAGTGAAGAAGGGTCTTGAGAACCAAGTCCCTGATAGTCCTGCTAGGGAGCTTTGCATTCTGACCACATTAGCCCGTAGTGATCCACCTGCACTCGAAGAAGCTCTGGAGAGAATAAAAACTATTCGTGAAATGGAATTATTAGGTTCTGATGACCCCAGGATAATTTCTTATCCTTCTGCTGAAGAAGCTCTCAAGCATCTCTTGTGGTTATCTGATTCAGAGGCTGTATTTGAGGCTGCCTTAGGCCTTTATGATTTGAACCTTGCAGCTATTGTGGCACTGAATTCTCAGCAAGATCCAAAGGAATTTCTTCCTTATCTACAAGAATTAGAAAGCATGCCAAGTCTCATAATGCGGTATAACATAGACCTAAGGTTGAAAAGGTTGGAGAAAGCTCTCAAAAACATTGTTTCAGCTGGTGAAGCTTACTATTCAGACTGCATGAATCTCCTGGTCAAAAATCCTAGACTGTTCCCACTGGGTCTTCAACTGATTACTGACCATGCTAAGAGGATGCAGGTGCTTGAAGCTTGGGGGGATCATCTTACCAATGAAAAATGCTTTGCAGATGCTGCAACATCTTATCTTTGTTGTTTCAGTCTGGAAAAGGCTTTGAAGGCATACCGTGCTTGTGGTAATTGGAGCGGAGTGCTTACAGTTGCAGGACTCCTTAAATATGAAAAAGATGAGGTGATGCAACTTGCTCATGAACTGTGCGAAGAGCTCCAAGCACTTGGTAATCCTGGGGAAGCTGCAAAAATTGCTTTGGAGTATTGCAGGGATGTTAAGAATGGAATTAATTTGTTAATTACTGCAAGGGAATGGGAAGAGGCTCTCAGAGTTGCTTTCATGCACGTGCAAGAAGATTTAGTTGCTGAAGTAAGGAGTGTTTCCTTGGAATGTGCAAACTCATTAATCACTGAGTATGAAGAAGGCTTGGAGAAGGTGGGGAAGTACTTGACTCGCTACTTGGGTGTTCGACAGAGAAGATTGCTGCTTGCAGCAAAGCTCAAGTCAGAGGAACGGTCCATGGGTGATCTTGAGGACGACACTGCTTCAGAATCCAGTAGTCAGTTCAGTGGAATGAGTGCCTACACCAGAGGGTATCAGCTTGTATACTTGTTATTCTAAGTGGTTTTGAAGTATTTTGACACTAATGACAATCGGGTTCCTTGTTTTATGGCAGGTCAAGGAAGAGCTCAGCAGTTTCTGTGAGCTCTAATGTCACTAGCAAGGCAAGAGACGCAAGACGTCAGAGGAATAGAGGAAAAATTCGCCCTGGCAGGTATTTTATATCTCCTCACATTTTCATTACTCACCACTTTACTTTTGTCATTTATCAAATGTACTTTTTGCAGCCCCGGTGAAGAGATAGCTTTGGTGGAGCATTTGAAGGGCATGTCTCTAACATCTGAAACAAAGCGTGAGCTTAGGTCTCTTCTGAACTGCCTTGTGACACTAGCTAATGAAGAAACTGCAAGAAAGCTACATCGCATGGTAGAAAATTTTCAATTGTCGCACATAGCGGCAGTAAGATTAGCTGATGATACAATGTCTAGTGACAAAATAGAGGAGCAGACACAAACCTTAGACTACTATTTGACAAAAACAAGAACTGAAATGCGCCATTTAGAGGCTTTGTCGTGGCGGCCTAAAATTTTTGTTTCTTCTCAAGTTTAACAAATGTTGAACTTCCATGTGCAGTGTGTAGGTCTTGGTGCGCTTGAATTTATTTTCTTTTGGGGCTGGAGAGTAATGTAGAAAACGAAAGCTATATATCTGCGGTTTACAGATATTTTGTTGAGACAAGAAAGGAAAGCCGAAAGATCTTGCAATCTTTTGCTTCTCGTTTGATAGATATAGATAAGAAAGTAATTAAAGCTCGATGATTTATAGTTTCTCATATCAGCCGCCTGACATTTTTTTCTTTTTTCAAATTGGGCATTGATGAAGATTTCAATTCTTGGTGTTCTTTAACTGCGCAAGGCGATTGCTATGAATTCATGCTAGCTATAATTTGCAACAGTTGCTGAGCAGGTCTTTTAATGGTTGTTTAGGGTGAACCATAACATTTCTATAATCTCATCAAGCGCGTACATCTCTCATCAAGCGCGTACATCCTAATTGGAGTAATGCTTGAAATGAATGGGGGTGTTCCTATGATAAATTTGTATGATTTTTCATTCTTTTTCATTTTACTTCCTGTATTTTAGAAATAATTGCTTAGGTTCTCGTACTATTGGCAGCCATTCAACGAATTCGTTGGGGTAAGTATTTCTAATAGGATAATAAGAGTATTGTTGCATTGCCTCTTTGTATATACCGAATCGACGGTTAATCAGCTGTCACGAGCATCACAATATCTTCGTCTTTTTTTTTTTTTTTTTCTGTTTCAAAACCATCCTGTAATAATTGCCCCTAAAATTATGACATAGTAAATCACCCATCCTGTATAGCATCAAAGATTGTTCGAAACGTTATGTGAGAAAATTAAGAAAATTCAATTTTGATAACTTGGAAATAATGATTTAATAACAAAAGTGACTAAAATATAATATAAAATCATGAACTTTAAATTAAGGACAATAGCGTTTTTTACTATTAAAATAAATATAAAACAAGAATTTTGTGTGTAGTAAAATGGTGATAGATTAAGGGTATCATAACACCATTATTAAGTGCCATTGGTCATTTATTATCCAATGGGAGCAAAACAACATATTTTGGGTAGATAAACGATAGCCATTTATAGAAGTTGTTTGCTTGTTGACTTTCCTCAAATGCAAAATCGTGCTAGAATCACGATACGAAGATATAAGTTTGAATAGTCGTTTATCTTCTAAAAAGTGGAACCAAGTTTTGCTTGAACTTATAACGCCTCAAACAGTCCATAAACTATATACCAAGTTCCTACGCATTAATTTCCTCCACTTAGGTAAAATACGTCAATTTTGATGGAATATCAAGATATAAAGGAACTTCTAAGTTATGATATAATGATAAATTTACTGCATTGAATGTTTTGAAAATTCTCATACTACCTAGAAGGTCAACAACATAAGTATTATCGTTGATCTTCTTAAGCACTACTTAGGGATCATACCTCTTCGTTTGCAGCTTACTATATGTTCCAATTGAAAATCGCTCTTTGCAAAGAAATATTATAACTTGATCATCCGTGTTAAAAGTTTTCAATCTCTAATGTTGATTTGTAGCTTGCTTGTACCATTAGTGTGTTTTCACAAGTTTCTGCTTCACCTCCTTATACACTTCAACGACTTACTTAGTTATATACTTAAATGGAATACTAGTCTTTTCACTCTGAGGTAACTTGATCAAATCAAGTGTATCTTAGGTGTCTTAGTATAAACAATAGAGAACAAGGATATGTCAATAGCATTATGGACTACATTATTGTACACAAACTCTATATGTGATAATGCAAGATCTTATTACTTAAGCTTATCTTCGCAATACTGCAAATCAAATTCCTTAATATCCTATTCACTGCTTTAGTTTGTCATCAATCCATAAATAGGTGGGGCTATTGAAGTTCAAAGAAGAATAAAAGTAGTTAAGAAATTTACTATCATGAGAAAAAATGATTGTCTTTGGTACTCTATGGAGGTGGACAACTTCCTTAAAAAAACAACTTGGCAAACCCACTACATCAGAAGTGTTTCTATAAGAGATAAAACGAACCATCTTGGAAAATCTATCAACTACTATAAAGGCTAAGTCAAGTTCCCTCTATGTTATTGGTAATCTCAAAATAAAATTTGAAAAAAAAATTCCCATATGTTCTCCGTTATTGGTACCCGTGTCCTTAGACTATCTCTATGCCTTTTAACAAGTAAAACATTTCTCCATGAATATGTAAACATCTCTCCTCAATTGTGCCTAATAAAGTCGTTCCTTAATCACTGTCAATTTCTTATCCTAACCTAAATTGCCTGCTAGACCTCCATCATCGAATCACCTACTTCATTAAGGATGTTCTAGGTACAAATAATTGATTCTCATGCATCAAATACTCATAAGTTAAGTAAAATCCTTTTACAGGTTGGTTACCTAAGACCTTACTCCATACCTTTGCTAAGTTTTCATCATGTTCATAATCTCCTTTTAAATATGTAAATCCCAAAATCTCATTGCTCAAGATAAGCAAAGGATGCTCTCCTACTCAACACGTCAATTACATGGTTTTGAAATCTTGACTTGTACCTTAGATTGAATGAAAATTTTTATAGGAATTAACTCCATCTCGCATCCATATCACTGTTGGTTCTCTTCTGATTGCTCAAATACTTCAAAGCTTTATGATTTGATTACTACAATAACTATTTTGTGATCAATTAGTGTTCCCAATTCTTAAGAGTATGAATCATAGAATAAAACTCTTCTTCACATACGCTCCATCTTCTTCTGAATTCACTGAGCTTTTAGCTAAAGAAAGCAACTAGCCTCTCTCTTAGGATAGGACAACTCTCATTCTAACCCATCTTTCATCGTAGTCTATCTTGAATAGCTTATCAAAAATTTGTCCTCTAAAATCTCACTTTCCTTCAATTTCATCTTATAATGAGGTAAATTTGGTAAACTCATCCTTAAAATGAGATCAATATGGAGTTGAATCTCTCCCCTAAGTAGTTGCAAGTCATTCCATTCATCATCACCTATTTGACTGATAAAACATATATTTATCTCGTCTCCTTAACCATTGTCTCAAAATTTTATGCAATAAAAAAAACACATTACCTTCTAATAATGGTGCGCTAATCTTTAAAGGTAACATTGTGTATTTCATCCTTTCCTTCTCTAACTTATACTTATTGTTTTCATTCATATGTTAGGCATTTACATCATACTACAATGGTCTTCCAA
>JAOXYD010000136.1:10911784-10932310 GCA_028565735.1 Pinacopodium congolense
GCTGCTCCACCAGCAAGGGCTCGTGCTGATTATGACTGCTTGATTAAGCTTCTCTTGATTGGTGATAGCGGTTTGTTCCTTTGCTCTCCCTTACTTTTTTTTTATTCGTTACCATTTGGGTACTAGGAAATTTTGCGGGGTTTAAACAAAAATGGTGTTCCGATGCTTTATTGGTTTTGTTCGTTTTCGAACTTGGGCTATTTATTGGTTGATGATTTTACGATTTCTGAAAGTTAATGTAGCTTGTGGATGGATAATGGTAGACACAAGGAGATATTGTTGACTTGGCATCCTTTCTTTTATTTCAGTTTGTAATCATTACCTGAATTTCATTGCAAGAGATTAGTTAAGGATGATAGCATTTCAAGATTGAAGATTTATTTACGTTCACGGAGCTGCCTAAATGGAGTAGATGATCCGATAACGTTAACGTTGTTCTCATAGCCGAAACCTTAGGAAATTCAGTGCTTTAGTCCTGGCATTAAGACAAGGTGTCTCTGTTGAATGTCTTCTTGTAATTGGTTGACTTTTGCTTTCTTGTTCCTATATTTGTAGGTGTGGGAAAGAGTTGTCTGCTTTTGCGGTTTTCTGATGGGTCCTTCACGACCAGTTTTATTACAACTATTGGGTTTGTAGTCTTGAGAGCTCAGATACTTTTATGTTGTGATCATATCCGTACTTCATTTGCAAATATGTCTAATGTGAAGTGAAACCAACTACTAAGTGCTATACCTACTTGATTATGGATAACTGATCTAAAATTTGCCTTCCTAACATGCTACCATTGTATGATATTTTTTCTTGCATTACAAAATTTCATGGAACAGCACATACGCAACATCACATATTTTTGAGACATTCTTTCTTACCCTACTTCACGTACTTTTACCAACAGTATTGACTTTAAGATAAGAACCATTGAACTTGATGGCAAAAGGATCAAATTGCAAATCTGGGATACGGCTGGTCAGGAGCGTTTCCGAACTATCACAACAGGTCTGTGTTTGGGTTTTCCAATTTGATTCTATTTTCTGAATTATAGGTGCTGCATAAGTAGCACATGTTTTTATTTGCATTAAAAAGTTCATCTCTAGTGATAAAGGGGATGCATAGTGCATTACCACTGTTTTCCTTTGACCTTGAGACTTTGGTGTATTTTCGCCTAGCTTTTTGACTTGTTTAGGTAGTGTTAAAATAATATATGATCTATTTAATGGGTATCACTCATCAGCCTAGATTTTTGGATTAAATAGTTTCTTAACATGATATCAGAGTCTTATGCAACCAAGAGGTCCTGAGTTCAAATTGCGTCACTCTCATTTATGATGAATTTTTTGATATATTGTGTTCATGCTTGCATATGAGGGGATGTGTTAAAGTAATACAAGCTCCATTTAATGGGCCTCTCCCATCAGCTTAAGTTTTTGGGTTGAATGCTTTCTTAACCGATATAATCTAGGGTGAAATAAGTATCTTGGGAAATGCATAGTAGTATCACTGTTGGAAAGATCAGATGGAGCAAAAAATGACACTCATAGTAAATCCTATGAGATTTAGCCAACTAGGATGTTTCCATCATGATTAAGTCACCTTGGAGTTTGGGAGCTGCAATGGGTGTTACGCTTTAGATATAACTTTGCATATTTTTTCACCTAATAATTGTGAATTCTTTCTTCATTGATTTGAAGCCCAATATTTTGTGCAGAACAATGATTTTTTTTCCAACTGTATCTTTTCTGCAGCTTATTACCGTGGAGCCATGGGGATTTTGTTGGTCTATGATGTTACTGATGAATCATCTTTTAACAGTAATCTCTCTTTTTTCTTAGTGTAGGGCTTGGATTTTGAATTTAATTTTGTTATGCTGTTGGCAATTGATAATGGTTCATTTTGTTTGTTCAAAGGTCTCTGTAGAAGCTGGAGGTTACTATTTCTTGTGGCTTAATTCTTTTATCTTTAGTTTTTTTTCTAGTTTTAATGCATTCAATCTCTGAAAATTTTCAGATATTAGGAATTGGATTCGCAACATTGAACAACATGCTTCTGACAATGTCAACAAGATCCTAGTAGGAAACAAGGCAGACATGGATGAAAGCAAGAGGGTAGGTCTTGAATTTTTAAGTTTGCCTGAAATTCTGGCATCTTTAGTTTCCCATTTAAGAATGCACGTGCATTAGTTGAGCTTACTACAGACAACTTGCTGTCAAACATTCTCTTCAATACTGGCTTCATTTTTCACCTTTGTTGTCACTCCAAAAATCTGTTAGAAGGATAGCTTTGGAAATAGGACTTGTTAGCCTGTTTGATCAATAGTTAGAACAGAAAGGTGTGCTCTTTTCCGTTTGATTTCTTTGCATACTGTTCATATGTGTCCCGATGTCTTCCACATGCTTGGCCATTTGCATGTTTGCCTATAAATATGACTTTAACATGCACAAAATATTCACTGGTTACAGCAAGGGTTTTCTTTTCATTTCATTAGGCTGTGCCTACATCCAAGGGTCAAGCTCTTGCTGACGAGTATGGTATTAAGTTCTTTGAAACTGTAAGTGGCTGTATGCTGGTGCAATTAAGTTTTTGAAAGCCTTGTTGATCTATTCTATGAAGTAACAAAAATCGTCTTCTCTAGAGCGCAAAGACAAACTTAAATGTTGAGGAGGTTTTCTTCTCAATTGCAAGGGACATCAAGCAAAGACTTGCTGACACTGATTCCAAGGCAGAGGTACCTTTGTTTGAAAATGACTGAATACCTGCTTTATTTCTTTGGGGGTTTCTGATATGTTTTAACTGGTGAAATCTCCCCTTCCTCCCTTCATGAACATTGATATATCTCTCGTTTTGCTTGGTGTTACATAGCCTCAAACAATTAAGATCAATCAACCTGACGCATCAGCCACTGGGGTCCAAGCTGCCACGAAGTCAGCTTGTTGTGGTTCATGAAGTGGGATTGATTCTATGGACCGAGGCTGGGTTTAGCTAGGTGATCAGGTTAATTGGTAGGCCGTAAATTAATTATGGTGACATTCTACTTGGTTGAGTTAATTGTACCTAAGTTGTAATTTCCTTTGTGCATTTACAGTGCTATTATGTTCACTACGTGGACATCACAGGTGGGAAGGGACACTCTTCTATCCTTTTGTTTGTACTTCGACTCATTGACTAGTCTGGATGTAGATAATCGAGTTTAACTCATGTATCTTCTTATGAAGATCTTTGCTTTACTTGTGTTTATGAGAAGAGGAAGACTAGGGGGCCTCAGCTAGGAGCTTCCCATAGCCCTCCTCCTCTCACAAGGGACGTGCATTTATTGGGAGCCCCCCATGGCCGTAGGGGCTTCCCGCGAGGGCTTTTAATTTTTCACTTAAAAGAATTGCTAGTGTTCTTGTGCCACATTATACTCAATAATTAATATTTTTGGATAGAAAACTCACTAATTAATATTTTGGTTGTGGTTGAGCAAGGTTGCATCATGTTGCTGATGCTTGAAAAGGAATAGAGTTGAACTTTGTTAAGGCAATTAAAATTTTGCCATAAAGAACCTGATGGGAGTGCAACCTTCATTAATTATAAAATACATTCAAAAGAATTTGGCTTGTGCTTAATATGCATTGTATTAATAGTGTAGATGATTTGAATTCTACCATTTTTCTTCGTCATTATGTTCTTGTAGATTTCCTCATCTTCCTTCTTGTTGTATTGCTTTCCTCATCTCTTAATCTTGGTCTTCTCAGTTTGCTTGTATTTCTTTTCTGCCTTAAGTTTTCTTTCTTGCCATTTTGGTAGTCTCTTGCTTTTTGTTTTTTGTGGATGGGTTCCTCAGATGAGGAAAGGTGACTCTACAAATTCAGATCACAAGACTCCTTAGAAATCAAACAATAGTTGTCAATTTAGACATGTTAACATTTAACTTAGATCAAGTTCAAGGTCTCCAAGGTTCTGTCCTGTTGGATTTGGTTCAAGATATAATTGGGGCAAATAACCAACCCAAAGCCAGTTACTTAGTCAAAAGTCAAGTTGGGGAGGCTAAGTTGGATAATAATGGGACTATGGCAACTAGTTGCTTTTGTAATTATACTATTGCGACCCCCAAGCTTATCGATATAATAGGGAGTATGGAAGGCATGTACTTAACTTATTAAGAGAAGGGGAGTGACAACTTTGTTAATATGAGACACTTGTTTGGGAGCTCCACAGTCACAAGGTACTAACAGTGTTGTTGGGTTGCTTAACGGGTAAACCATTACGCGATGAGCTAACATCCAAATTTAGTGGCTGCTCTGGAAAAGGAGGCTATGGATGAAGTCACAATCTATTGTTAGTTTGGGAAAAGGCTATTATGAAGACTCTATGCAAGCTGCCTCCTCTACAACAGAAGGATTAGATAATAGCTTGGCTAAAAATGAATTGCTTAAGAGTTAAGGGGATTTTTAAGGGATAGAAGTGTCGTATGGAATGAAAATAGAACAAGTTGAAATCAAAAGGAAATTTAAGAGAAAATTGAAAGCTAAGGTTTCTCTTAATTAATGTCTATTTTAGTTTGGACTATATGAGGGTTAAACGACCTTAATAAACAAAGGGCTATTGCCAACTTCATTTACTCTGTCAAACGTAAGGCCTTTGGTTTATCAACAAGAATTGGTAGAGCATCTCTAATTTGGAAGCCCGTTACAATGGGCAAATCATAATCTGCTTTTGATCTTGCTATTTTCCTTGTGTTTCAAGTTGTTATTACTAATTGGTTAGTGCATATGGTTTTGTTATATAAACTTAAGTCCATTGAGATGACTACTTCTGTGGTTTATGCATCTAATTTTGGGTTTCAAAGAAGGGCTCTATGAACAAGCTTATTGAATTGGAAAGGATTATTGCCTCTCCTTGGTTAGTGATAACAGACTTTAATTATACTTTAGATTTTAGTGAAACTGACAATCTTAAAGGCAACAACTCCTCTGTTTGGAGTTTTTAGATGGTTTTCAGAGAGTATTTGAGTAGCATTGCTACCACGGATCTTAGTTACATAAGCAAACAATTTACTTGGTTTAATAAATACTGTAGTAGCAAATGGTTAAAAGCTTTTCCCTCTAATAAGGCCAAATTTGATCGGATTCTCATTTCTGATCATAGTCCTATTAAAGTTTTTGGTTTAGCACATGGAAAGAGTCATAATTCTCCATTTCGATTCTTCAAAAACTTGGTCTACTTTCTTGGTTTTGAAAGACTGTTAGAGCTAGTATGGAGGCTTCAACAAAGGGTTTTGAACAATTCAAACTAGTTCTATGCTTGTTGACATTAAAGTTGAGTTAAAAACTTTGTTGAAGGAAAACTTTAATGAAGAGAGTAGAAGGCAAGCCTAATTGGCAAGGAAGAGGTTGGAAGCCTTTTAGGATAGTATTTATGATGATCCCTCTAATGTGCAAAAACAGATGCAGGAGGAATGTGCATTAAGGTATTATACTTACACTAATTTCCAATTTTCAATTATTTGTTAGAAGTCAAAGGTTTAGTGGATTAAGGAGGGGATGTTAATACGTCCTTCTTTTATATATCTCTCCTGCACAGGAGAAATATTAACAGTCGTCCTCTTTGGTTGATGAAAACGTGGTGTGTATCTAGACTCAATAAGGACTAAAATATTGGGCCTTTAATTTCTTTCAATTGCAGCTTGGTGTTCAAGGTCAGTGTATTACAACCTCTGAAGTATTGAATTCCTTAAATGCTCCCTAGATTAGTGATAGACAGTCTAGTCTATTGACTAATCAGGTCACAGCGAAGGAAATTTATAAGGTAGTAATTTCCCTAGCTCCTGAAAAAGTTATAGGTCCAGATAGTTACAATTTTTTTTCTTTAAAAAATCTTAGTATTTATGGGTAATCAAGTTATCAAAGCTATGTAGGAAATTTTTTTTAGTTCCAATGGGATGTTAGAAATCTATAAATAAGACATTTATTGTCTTTATTTCTAAAGTTGCTAACCCTTCCTTTATGGGTGATTTTCGGCCAATCTTCTGTTGCAATACAATTTATAAAATTATTTTCAAAATTCTTACTTCAAGGTTGAAAAAAGTGCTAATTTCTTTGGTTAGTGTAAATGAGATTGTATTCCTTGAAGGATGTCATATAGGGGATCACACTTTTTTGGCTCTTGAACTCTTCTGCTCCTATCATAAGAAAAAGAAAGCCAAAAATTGTGCTATCAAACTGGACCTTATTAGAGCCTATGATTTGGCGGATTGTCAATTTTTGGCTCATATGTTACATTGGCTTTGATTCCCCTCTAAGTTCTATACATCGATTATGGAATGTATTTCAAGTTATTCTTTTAATATTCTTATGAATAGAGAACTAACCTGCTTTTTTAAAGGTAGGAAAGGCTAAAGACAAGGGGATACTTTGTCCCCCTATATGTCTACCTTCTGTATAGAGGTGTATACCAAAATCCTACACCATAGAATTACTGCCAATCCCCGTTTTTAAGTTCAACAGCAATTGCAAAAACTTTGGTATACACAGTTTGCCTTTGCAAATGATATTTTCCTCTTTTATGGTGCTAATCCTAACTTTATTTCTATTATTATGGAGGCGGTTCAGTGCTTCTCAAGCATTTCAGGTTTAACGATTAACAGAAGGAAGAACCATAATACTTTTTCCTATATTTCTGCTCCTCTTGCTGAGGCTCTTATAGGAGACATAAGTTTGGCTATTAAGTAGTTGCCTTTCAATTATTTGGGTTTACCTATCATTTTTAGGAAGCCTTCCTATAATGATTGCCTTGAGCTAATTGAAAAATTCTGGCTATTAAGTAGTTGCCTTTCAAGTATTTGGGTTTACCTATCATTTTTAGGAAGCCTTCCTATAATGATTGCCTTGAGCTAATTGAAAAATTCCATAGAAGGTTTGGGTGTTGGTGTAACAAAGCTTTATCGTTTGGAGGTAGATTTACAATTAGTCAAGGCTATTTTTATTACTTTATGTCTATTAGGCCTCTCATCTAGTTCTGCCTAGGAAGATGATGAAAGACATTGAGAGGTTGTTGAGAAATTTCTTATGGTAGGGAAATCCCTTTAAAGCGAGGAAACTAAAAGTGAAATGGAAAGAGTTAGCTTTGCCAAAGCGTCAAGGAGGTTTGAGGATGATTTTTAATACTGATGCCAATAAAACAAATTTACCAAAACGGGCTTGGCAGCTTTTCACGGATAAGCAATCATTATGGGTTTAATGGGTTCATTCTTTCTATTTATAGGGCCAAACTTTTTGAGGTTATAAGCCAAGGTTGAATTGTTTATGGACTCTACAACAACTCCTCAAGATGAAAATTACTATTTAGAATATGATAAAGTATAAAGTTGAGGATGGCAAGGGCGTTTCTTTGTGGTATGACAATTAGTCCAACTTAGACCCTTTATACCTCGTACCTAATTTGGCCACTTAGAACCTGTTGTTATCACTTATAGCTACAGTAAACATATTCATTCAAAATAATGCTTGGGTTTGTAACTTCAAGGGGTCTAAGTTGATTCAAGACAACTTGTCCACCTACCTTTTTAATCTACAGGTTGAGGATTAAGTACGATAGCTGCTTCATAGTTCTGGTTAGTTCATTGATAACTCCTTTAAGCAATTTCTACTTGATATACACCCTCGAGTCCCCTGGTTTAAGGTCATTTGGAATAGTGGAAATCTTCTTAAAGTTTCTTTCATTATGTGGTTAATTTGTAAAAATGAACTGGCAACACTTAAGAGAATTAGATGGATTCCTATTTATTATAGGTCATGTAAATTCTATATAGAGAGTATTGAATTGGATATCCACCTTATTTTTAGATGCTGCTTTACTTATACTATTTAGACAAAAGCTCAACACTTATTTTAAATAAGTTGTCCTGAACATGATTGGAATTCCATCTTGGTTTGGCTGTCTAACTTGCCAACCCTATCTGGCGTAGATTTAAAGGCTCTTAGAGTTGCTTTCTATTATTGTATCTATTGCATTTGGAAAGAGAAATTCTAAGGTCTTTAGAAATGTTTTTAGGAATGATCATAAGTTTACACATGATACATTACTGTGGATTTGTAAGATCATTCTTAACCAAATCGATACGGGTTCCATGTTAGCTAACATTAAGCATGCATGGGGGATTTAAGGTACTCGATTCAGTGGATATGCTAGATTATGTCTAGAAGCCATGCCAGCTAAAGGCATGGCCTCGGTAGCTCTTAGATTAATGCTAAATCATACTAATGGGTCACATAACTCTCTCATATCGATAGAGAAAAGAGGCAAACTTAAGGAAATATGTGACGCACTTGGGGATCTCTTAGAGCCTTTTTTTTAAATTGCTGATTTCATAGAAGGATTCCCTTGAATCATCTCATCCGGTGGCCTACCATTGGTTGATCCTAGTTGCGTGTTCGTTGTCATCTTGATCGGAGGGACTTGTCAAAAGAACAACAAGGGTTAGCTGTGTGGATCTCAGAGGAAAGAGGCAAACTTAAGGAATTAGGTAATGAACATGGAGATCTCTTGAAACCTCTTGATAGAAAATCTTTCAAATTACTGGTTTCACTAAAGGATTCCCTTGACTCATCTTGTCTAGGAGCTTGCCATCAGTTGATCCTAGTTACGTGTTCGTTGTCATCTTAATCGGAGGGATATGTTAAAAGAACATCAAGGGTTAGCTATGGATATTAGATGTAATTAGCAAAAAATAGTGTTTTATTTGTTGATTTGGGTGTCTTAATCCCAAGTTCCCTTGTTGGGTGTTAAATGGGTTCATTTCCAAATGCTTTTAAACACATGATGTGCAAATGTTTTGTTTGACCTTATCTTTGTTACAATTTTCTTCTTATTAATGATTATTCCTTTTAATTTTAAAAAATAGTATTAATGATGTGCAAAACAATTTGTTTAGGGATTTTTTAGGCCAATCAAGTCAACCATTGGCTGAACCTTTACTTGAAACAATATGCTATTATTAGCTTGTTAGGCTTTGTCACAAGTCCTGTAAATAAAATCTACCTAAACGTTCAAGGCCACTATATGACAAGGTACAATGATAACCACTCTGATCATTAAGATATCGTTAGATTATTCACTTTTTCTTTTGTTTCTATGAATTTTTTCATTCTTTAAATCAAGTTTGAATATTTGGGAGAAACTAGACTTATAACTTTAACAATATAACACCCCCTCCTTCAAACTTTATTAATTTTCATTTCATAGACAAATTTCCATTTTACTTTAACCTTAATTTTTCAATTCTTTTCACAAATTAATTCAAACCCTAAATTCATAATTATTCATAATTCTATCCCAACCATTCAATACATCAAATATATAATTGAATAACAAGTTACTCAATCTAAAGAAAGAAGAATATTCATTAATAAAAATCACGAATCCTAGTGCCAATAATCCAAAAAATATCCAGTAATATTATCAGTTTCAACTATATCATAAAGAAGGAAATTATCAAAATTTACTAATAATCGATCTAAATTCTTTTTTCGGTATGTTGTGATATGCTAATCTACCTGAACTATCTGCTAAAATATAACTTGAATTCTAAATTGTCAAAATTACAAAATATCTCCTGAAAAATATATTTGGAAAGGAATGAGGTGTCAATTCAGTAAAAGAAACTAGAATTTACCCATTATGTATCACATAATTCACAGAGATAAAACAGATAATATTTATAATCAGTGTATCATAGTATAATTTTCACATTGCATAAAATCTTATATCACAATTTATATCAGTCTTTATTTTTTTCAAAATTTTCTTAGTTAGTTCTCCCATTTCTATGTTCATAGTTTAAATTCTTTCTTTATTTAAAGACCTTATTTAACTTAGTTAAATTATACCCAATAGTCTACTAACAAATAGACCACTTCGAGGTATCCTTATCCTAAGGTACCGAGTCTCATCACAACCATCATTTAGGGCACTTCCCACCTCCTTCACTAAGAGTATGGCATGTTGTTACATCTTAGCCTCGTCCACTAGGAATGATTTTAAGATCTTCCAATCATAGGACCTTAGGACCAGTAGCCCAATAACTACAAAAGTTTACAGTCAATATACCCTTAAAAATTATATTAAATTCATATTTTATGCAAAATTCACAATTTCAATCCATTACCCACAAAATCTCAATTATTCATAAATTGTATAAAATTTACGTAATATAATACTTTGAGGTTGCATGATTTACACAAAATCACATTATTTACAAATTTCACATGATACATTTTAAAAGACATATTCTATTTTTATAATTTACATAAAAACATAATATTCATTTTTACGCAAAATTTTACACTTAATAAAATATATTTAAATTCTATATTTAACATAAATTCATATTTTCACTATTTATGCAGAACTTATATAATAAGGCATTTTAAATTGTCAAAATTCATAAAAATTATAATATTACATTCTTTTCATAAAACACAAAATAGACTACATTCTAATTAACTCTTACTTAAAAATTCAAAAAGCATCGAATTTCTAATTATTCCTAATCTCTCTTCGATCTCTCTCTGTCATTTGAATATTGAAAATTCAATTAGACTCAAATAAATAAATAATACACTCGGAATTTCTTTCTCATTGACTAAGCTTTCATTATCTTTTTAAAAATTCTTAAAATACCCTCAAACTAAAATATTTTCTGTTATGCCCTTCCAAATTTATTAAAATTACAAAACTATCTTTAAATTTCCTAAAACCTCAATTTAACTCCTTATCTAAAATTGCAAAATTGCCCCAAATGTTTTTTAGTTTTTCGCCTTTTCTTTTCTCTTTTCTCCTTCTTTTTTCTCTCCTTCTCTTCTCTCATGATGCTCTCTCATCACTCTTGCTTCACATCTCCCTCTTCTTCCTCGTCACTCATTTCTTTTCTTTCTCTCTCCATGCTTCCTCTTCCTTCACCATCCTTACCATACGACCACAACATGCATAATGGTTAAAGTTAGAGTGATTAGGAAAAAAATTGTAGAAAATTTGAAGATAAAAAAATTCTTACCCAATCAACAAACTAGCAAAATCACAATGAATGTTTAGGGAAAAATGGATGTAAATGGGTTTATATGTTTTTAAAGAAAATAGATGAAATAGAGAAGAGGAGTGAGGGCCATCGGTAAAGAAGAAGGAAATTGATGGATTTATACTTTTTCTTTTGTCTTGTTATTCTTGGAATAACAACCTTATAAACACTTTTGAAACCAAAAGCCATTATGCGAGAGAGATGCAAAGAGAGATGAACTGATAGTGAAAGCTTAGAGAAGAAAATGGTGTAACAGTTGGGAACTTTCAACTACAATTCATTTTCAAAAGAGGATATTAGGTTTTATAGTCTAAAATATATGTAATTTAAGAACTGTCATTTATGCTTACAAGATGGGGTGGGTTTTATTAACCTAGGCCTAACCTATGCTAAGCCCATTGCTTTAAACTTAATAACCAATAAGACTAAAATTTTGGAACTTTTCAAACAATATAAAGCAGAAACACCTAAATCTACCAGAAAACTAAAGTCTTGTTTAGTTGGAAGATGTTTGGTATTATTTTTTATTTTTATTTTTATTTTTAGTTTTTGTATATGTATATTAGTTTTTATGTATTTTTTAAATTTCTGTACTATATTAATATACTATTTTTATTTGTTTTTATGTTTTAAAAAATAAGAAATGAAAACAAAAAATGAAAGTAAAAACAAACATGGCCTTGAATTTCTATTTTTGATTTTGATTTTTTGTTTTTTTAAATAAAAAATAAAAAATAGTACAGAAACCAATAAAAATAATATATTAATACATCACAAAAATAAAAAAACACAAAAAATAGAAAAATACATAAAATTCAATAAAAATATAAAAAATATAACTAAAAATTACAACCAACAACCCAACTAAACATAATTTAAAACAACTCTTATTATCTACCGACCATAGGCATGAAGGAGAAAAATTTGACCCGATTAAAACAAATCTAATATTGGTGTCGTTATCTTCTAAGTGGGACATAGAAAACCATACAACCCAGTCATGTAATAACCCCCCAATATTTAGGTGAGAGCCTTACCTTAACTAACTAGTCAAAGATCGCATCTCTACCCCCCTCTACAAAGCACACAATTGAGCAATGTGTAGATATCTTTTGGCACTACACACCTGGTTAGTATATAAGGGAATCATGCTTCAGAACAGAGGCTAGGATGATCAACACCACCAAATCTCAGGCCTGCAACTAAGTCAAGATGGCTACTTGTGTAGGGGGAGACTCCACCAATAGTTTCAGTTCTTATGATAGCTATTATGACATTACCATGATTAAAAGGCAAAAAGCCGTGATGATAAAGTGAATGGGATTCTCCAAGGAAAACCGGGAGTTCATAAATCATTGCATCTGTTTTCGTTATTTTGGTCAGATTTTGATAAACTTGAATTTATAATTTGGTTGACCATTAAGAATGGTCTTTAAGAGTACTTTTTGTTTTTATGGGGGTTGTTCTTAGATCAATAGTTTATGTATATACTTTGGGTTGTACAGAATCTTTTCTTTTTATTAATCTAATCTTATTTACCAAAAAAACTAACTTTAAGTATTAGAGTTCTTACATTAAAAGAAAATTTTGATGATTTTTGCAAGTACCACGATTCAACTGGTAGAAAGAGCAAGTTTGCCTAGTGATAAGCTAAGGATTAGTCGTAGGTAAAAGGTTTGAACTCGTAAAAAAGTCATCATTTCACTTTGTCTATAAGAATTCTAAGTGAGAAGTCATGTCCTTATCCATAGCAATATGGATGAACAAGGAGCTAAGTATAAGAAACTTGAAGGCCCTAGAAATGTAACTGAGAGAAGCTCACTTCACTAACTACCCCACCATGGTGATGTTTATACAGCTGTAAGAACAAATCTACATTTTAAAGGAGTTCATACGAGGGAAGAACCCTTCGATCATGAGTGACAAACCTACAAATTATCATATTGTAAACTCTGTTGGAAAACAACACAAGGATAATACACGTTCTCTCCTACTTTCATAAGTGTCCTAAGTAGATCAGCAAGATCCAAGCCACAGTATCCATTTACTTTTTGCAGTTCTTAGTAAGCTGCCACTACTAAAATTCAAGTCCCCAACCTTAGAATTATACAGTGGCCTAGCGAACCTTAATGATTGTGTGGTGTGCTACTTATAGACTTGCATGAAGTCTCAGACGTCATGAAATGCAAGTTCTTCTCATCCATATTGGTTGAAGCAACAAAAGATTGGTACTAAACTACAATATGCGGTACGATGATCTACTTTGGGTAATTAGGATCTCGCTTCAAGTCTCATTTGCATGTATAAAGCATTTGCCTAGGGTTGTTGATATTTTAAGATTATAGCACAAAAGACGGGTGAGACTCTGAGGTATTAGAGAGAGGTTCAATATGGAGGTCATGTAGATTCTGAATTTGAATCTTTTTATAGTACCTGTAGCATATGAAAAAGGCCTACAAAGATACCAGTCTATTTGAAAATCATTACTAATGTATAAGGCACTTAATTTTGAAGAACTATAATAGAGGGCTTAAAGGTCCATCAACCTAGAAGAAGCCGAGTGGTCACCCAATAGACCTGCTAAGGCTTCTCAGTCATGAATGTAATAGAAAAGCTAAACATTAAAAAAAAAAAACTCACGAGGCTATGAGGATAGTCATTTAAAGATAGTTGGAAAAGTAGATCTGCCACTATTAACTTCTTTTTAAGACAAATATTAAACTTTTCCTCTAACAAAAACCACCTGGAAGCATGCAAAACTCTCTTAAACGAGTCCATGAGGAAGAATAAAAATAAATAGTCATTTCCGTTATAAAGAAAATGTACAAGATACCAAAGATTACTGATATGAATGAATTTATCATATTTTTAAATTCACTTAATTTCATTCTTATTATTTGTTTAAAAATGTTTAATTTATGTTATATTTTATGCTTATGAATATTTTACCTCCTTTTAGTGAATTATGAAGTAAAAAATTGATTATTATTTTAATTTTGAAATAAAGAAAAGAAAAAATTGAAAAACAAAGCTTAAAGGAAGGGAGTGCAAAGTAATTGACGGCATAAACATTACATGCTTAATAGAGGGAGAGCAAAAATGACATCAAGGTGAGCATAAGTAATGAAGATGACAATTAACAAAGCAAAAAGCAAGAGGAGAGGAGTAAAAAATGCATGGAGTGAAACATGAAAGCATAAAAAAGGAAAGGATACGTGGCAACTCCAAGAAGCTTAGGAGAAGAAGACAAACTTACAAGAGTTCTCCGGGAGAAAAGCAAAAACGTTTTACAAAGCAAAGGTTAAATGGGAGAGTGGAGCTTCTCTTCTCATGACAAGTGTCCCACTCTTCTTAACATAAGAAGACAAAATGCAAGGCAAAGAGCATTAACTGACACACTCCATAAAATACCAAACCCTAACTTCACACATATATATTCAGTGCTCTCATTCTAAAAGAAGGGAGCTCCATTTTTCTTCATTTTTTGAGCGGAAGATTTCTTCATCTTTTTAGTTTTCTTTTAGTTTCTTTCTTTAGTTCTTAGGTTATTTACGTTTTTTCTTGTATTTTTCATTTCTTTTTATTATTGAACCCTCCATTTTATATTTTAGTCTTTAAATATTAGTTTTTTTTGGTATATTTTGTTTAAATATTTATGTTGAACCTTAGTTATTGCTATTTATTAATGGAATGCTTTATTTTGGTTAATTTGAGTGTTCTTAAATTTTCAGCCTTTATTTTATTTATTTCATTATACTATTTATTTGTTTAATTTGTTTAATTATTTTCATATTGTTAAGTTAGGCTGTGTTTGGGTTGGAAGTTATTGAAGGGATTTTGTCTTAATAATTATGAGAATTGATTAGGAATTGAATGAGTTTTATGATTTAGGTTAGGATTGAATTGAAATTCAGGTAAAATGACATGAATTAGGGAAAAATGCTTAGGATTAGCTACCCTAGATATGATTTCTAGTTAATTTTTAGGAATGAACTTGTGATACGTAATAGTTCTAATGATTTCCATATGTAGCAATAGGCTAATTAAATTTGTCAGTGAATGTAATCAACTTATCCTACGATTTCAATTCTCTAAGTTACACAATTCAGGCTTGCTTAGGTAAGCTCTTTCTTAGTGTGTTAATGTTGTCACTTTGTTAAATCTAGAGAGGTTGTTCTAAGTTACCATGTGGTTAGGGATAAGTTTTTTATCGTACAGAACTTATCTAAACATAAATGAAAATATGACGCAAGAGCTTGTTTGTGTTTATAGGCTAGCATCTTAGATCAATCACAATTTATCTATTTCGAGGATCAATTCTAAGTCTAGAATTCTAAATTTATCTTCCACCTAAATTTTTGCATTTGTTATTTGTTTCTTGTTTGTTTGCTTCTGTTTCATTAATTGTCTTTAGTGTTTAGTTTAATGTTTTTGTATCCAGGAATTTTCTTTTCTTTTTATTTTCCTTTTTAGTCAACACCAGAATATCTTTAGCATACTCTAGTTCCCCTTGGGATCGACCATGACTTGCCCTAACTACATAGTTAGGTTAGTTAGGTAAATTTTATTATTTGAGAGTTCACAACCACTCATCAAAATTTTTGCACCGTTGCCAAGAGTTGGCGCTTGTCTTTTAGCTATTTCTAGTGTTATTTTTGTTTTGTTTTGTTATTCTGGGTCATCTTGTCTTTTGTTTGTTTTAGTTTCACAGCTTTTTCAAAATTTAAGATCTTTTAACGACAATGGATCACTATCAGCATGTTTTTTAGTTTGATTCCTATTTTTATTATCCTTATTATGATGATGAGTTTTCATCTGTTGCTACTTTTAGGTTAGAGTATCAAATGGTGAATTTCACACCCTTAGTTGTGTAATTATCGATGGCTGAATAATAAGTTAAGATATGTGAAGTTTGCTCATTTTGAGGTTATTCTTCTGGTACATACCCTGTTTTGCAGGATATGTCGCAATATAGTTTTGATTCCATACCCAATACTACCAAGATCAAGCACACTTCTAGCTCGTGCCTCCACCTTCATCATTGACACAACAAGCTAGTAGGATGTTGTTGGAGGAAATTGTAACAAATTTGGAGACGAGTACTCTACAATTTAAGTAGGAAATGAGGAGTAGTTTGAAGACTTTGGAAGATTAATTGAGCCACTTAGCAGATGTGGTTCAGAGTATAGAATACCATATGTCTATAAGTATACTTAGCCAACCAGAGGAGGAGGTATGCGTTATTCCATCCAAAAGTGGGGACCCAATGGAGAACCTAAAAGCAATAGAGGAAAAGCAAGACCAGCTAGGAGAGGAGGAGACAATAGTTCAAGACAAGAAGGAGGATGCACAACCTCCTATGGTAAGTGATACATTTCATATTATTACTAATCGAATTTCGCTTCCTTTTTCCTAGCAATTTGAATAAGAAAGAAAAAGAAGAGGAGAGGAGCAAGTAAGAGCCACAAGAAGTAAAGTTTTTGGAGGTCAAAGGTGGCAAAGAGGATGTAGAGTCTCTACAGCCATTGGTTATATTGTTACGGAGACCATTTTGGTGGAAGAAGAGAGATGTACATATCGGAGAGTGGACCTTAGACTTTGATGAGGAGACTTTGAGCCTTTAAGGGAAGTTGTTTTAGGCTCCTTACGGAGTTTAAGTATGCTTTATGTTGGGATCAAACATCCATTTGAAAATGAATGACGTGAATATGCCGAGGGTCATGCTTATAATCTTAATTAAGTGCTTGATGGGAGGCATCCCATCCGTATCCTTTATTTTTGTGTGTTTTAATCTTTTGTAAATATCTTTTAGTTGGATTGCTTCAAGTGTTTTATTTTCTTTTTATGTGTTTTGGTTGTAGGTGGAAGATGGGTTGTTTCATTCTTCATGGGGGGAGTTACCATTTTTGTTCCTTCTAAATTCAAGGGAGTTTTCTTGTTCCCATCCTTGTGTTTTTCATTGATTTTTGGAGATTAAGGATAATGTCCAATTTAAGTGTGGGGGTAAGGCAAGTTGAGAAACATTTTTGAACATTTGAATTATTTTGAGTTTGATGGTGATGATGAGAATTTCGTAGCTTAAATGATTTTGATTTTTAGTTGATAGTGAATTGTGGTGCTTGAATGAAGTTGATGCTTTTAATTTGAGAATCTTTACTCAGCTGTTAAAATGATGCTAATTTTTTTTTAGTTTTTCCTTTTCTTTTGAGTGCCTTGCATGTGATTATTAACCCATTTGTATAATCTTTAATGGTTGAGTATATTTTGTATGATTTATTATATAAATGTGAGATGAGATGTTTAGAATAAATTGTCAAAGGAAAAAGAAAACGAAAAAAAGAAAAGAAAAAATAAAAAAGAAAAAAGAAAATGAAAAAGAAAAAGAAAAAGAAAAAGAAAAAGAAAAAATAAAAATAAAAAGAAAAAGAAAGAAAAAAAAGAAGAAAAGTGTTCTTGTTATCATGTTGTTGAAAGTATATTTGTTTTGTGTTGTTGAATAAGAAACATCTTTGTTCTTTTGCGATGTTGTTTGTATTGAGCAATTCTAACTCTGTTGGCTTCAATCTAATATAAAATTGAAGTTGAGAGTGGTACTTTTAACCATTTGAAGATGTTGATCTAACCTAATAATCATGGGTGTTCATAAAAAATGTTCACCTTTGCGTCAAAAAGTTAGATGACATGTTAAACAAACATTGCTCAAATCTCAATTTGTATCATGTTTTCATTTGTATTTGGTTATTTTGAGCATCATTGATTAGTTTGTGTGATAACCTATATGAAATGGCTTGAATGTTGGATATTATACAGATTGGGTTGCTTTTTAACTGATTGTGCACTTTACTTATAACTAACTTGTTTTTGATCATGATATAGATAAAATTTGTGAACTGGATTAAAGGCATTGATCGATTTTTGTTGTGCTTAATTAGCTATTAACGCTTGGAATTTTTTTAAGTGATAGTTATTGCTTGAAGACAAGCAATAGTTCAAGTGTGGGGGTATTTGATTAGAATGAATTTATCATATTTTTCCATGTAAATTCACTTAATTTCATTCCTATTATTTGTTCAAAAATGCTTAATTTATGTTATGATTTATGCTTATAAACAAGTTACTCCTTTTTGGTGAATTATGAAGCAAAAAAGTAGATTATTATTTCAATTTTAGAATAAAGAAAATAAAAACAAATTGAAAAAAAACCTTAAAGGAATGGAGTGCAAAGCAATTGACGACATAAACATTACATGCTTAAAAGAGGGAGAGCAAAAATGACATTAAGGTGAGCATAAGTAATGAAGGTGGTAGTTAACAAAGCAAAAAGCAAGAGGAGAGGAGCCAAAAATGCATGGAGTGAAATGTTAAAGCATAAAGAAGGAAGGGACATATGGCGGCTTCAAGAAGCTTAGGAGAAGCAAACAAAATTACTAAAGCTCTTCAGGAGAAAAAGTAAAAACATTTTACAAAGTAAAGGCTAAATAGGAGAGTGGAGCTTCTCTTCTCATGGCAAGTGTCCCACTCTTCCTAATATAAGAGGACCAAAACGTAAGGCAAAGAGCAATAAACGGCACACTTCATAAAAAAAACACGTAACCCTAGCTTCTCACATATATATTCGGTGTTCTAACTCTAAAAGAAGGGAGCTCCATTTTTCTTCATTTTTAGAGCTGACAGTTTCTTCATCTTCTTAGTTTAATTTCTTTAGTTCTTAGGTTATTTACGTTTTTGCTTGGATTTTCCATTTATTTTTATTATTGCAGTCTCCATTTCATATTTTAGTTTTTAAATATTAGTTGTTTTAAGTGACCAGAAGCATGAAGGGCCCAAACTATGCAGTCATCCCTTGCCACATTAGAATAGGCTTTGGGAAGCTATTTAAGATACAATCCAATCTTCATATATTACAATGCCATTGATTATCATGAATAAGAAAGCTAACCTTTATACATGAGGGAAAGAATTTACCAGATGTTAAACTTTCAGATGATAGTAGGGAGGGCCTATTGTTAGCCAATTATTAAACCATAAATTAGTGCCTTGCCCATTCCTAATGATGTGCTTAATCATGCCATGAATATATAGTCTAAGTCACAAAATCTGAGTCATGGTTCACAAAGAGTCAGATTTAAGCTTAATTTGACAATTGCTCTTACTTTTGAGATAAAAAAAATGGATCCAATTGCCATACCCTCTTAGATAAAGCAAATTTATTAGCAATAAGAGGAGAAGGTATTCCCAAAACCCTTTTTTTTAGGTTTACATATAATCAACCACTTTACCTTAGCTACTACTTTATTGATGGTCTCGCTAGACCACAAGTACCTGTTAAGGCTCCTATCAATCCCCTTCAGCATTTTCTTAGGGAGTGCTGAATGATTAAGCTAGTAGACATGTAAATTAGAAAGGAATGAAATAATGAGTTGTATACTTATAGCATTATAAAGAGCTTTACTTATCCAAAAGCTTACCCTATGCTCAATTCTTTTAAGGAGGCGAGTATAGTCTTAACTGGAAGGCATCTTATCGATTATATGGATACCCAGATTAGTAAATGGCAAGGCACAATAAGGGATGCTAGTGAGGTGGCTTAAGGACCAAGCCTAGGTTTGATCACTAGCTACAATAAATAAATTGCATTTGCTACAATTGATCACTAAGCTAGATAAACTTCCAAAGATCTCCAAAGCCTCCACAAAGGTGCAAAATGATGGTATATCTATACCAAAAAACACTAGCATATCATTAACGAATAATAGCTTAGTTAATTTAAGCCCTTTACATTTGGAATGATACTTAAAAGAAAGATTTGACTTAATTTTTTACTTAATCTGTAACGCCCTAATACACTCTGGAAGGAATACCAAGGCGCTACTCACTCAATTTTCACCCTCACATTATCTTTATCAATTTTAATAACCAATTGCGGAACTGTTTACCAAGTTGTAAAACATGCATCTTCATTTTACATGTAACGACACAGTGGAATCTAATAACACATGTATAATAGTTAATTGAATCATAAAGCATTCTTTCATTTCACATCCACTATCGCTATCGATTTATAAAAATAAAAGTTTAACATTTGAACACAATTGGGATGTACGTCAAGAAAATCCAAAATATATCCCAATTACAAGTAAGTACCAAAAATATAAAAATCCAAGAGATTTGGCCTTTACTGCAGTGCTGGTCCCTTGCCCTTATCACCTTTACTGGTACCTACACGAGGCAAATGCACTGTGCTAAGCTTTCGCTTAATGGAAAAAAATAATAAAAAGTAAATAGTTTGCATGGATTGCTTACTGAAATCATGCTACATGTAGAAGCAAGTCATCTCAATATTATAATATCACAAGAAGTATAGGAGCATTGCATTTTCATGTAAACAATTCAACTATAGCGATTATGGAACACTATAAACATATTTCACATGGTGATCAATTTCATGTAACTCATGCATTCAAACATTTCACTTC
>JAOXYD010000136.1:10932410-10945247 GCA_028565735.1 Pinacopodium congolense
TTCCTATTTTGTCCCCTTATTTAATTGACTCAATTTATACTTAGCCTAAGTTTCGTTAGTTAAACAATGTAGGATTATCCTTGCAATCTCTTATCCTACAACATCTTTCATAAAAGTTTAACTAGGTATAAAGCAATCCTATAAGTAGTATATTAATCTATTGAAATCTTTTTCTAATAAATCAATAACTTGTTATCTATAGGTCTATTAAACACCAACTTTTGTTATACATTTGACACAAGTTACCCTACTCACTCTCTCCATCTATTACAAGGTTTTAAGCTCAATAAATAACACAAAGTTCCATTCCGTCAAATTAACATACAAGGGTTCACACATAGTTCAAACAACAAATCATAAACCAAATTTAACCACTTATAATATAAACAAGTTCTATAATATTTGGAATTTCTATAAAACAAAACATGATAAGAAGGATAAAAATAAACAAATACAATACTATGTTATCTTCCCTTCTTCTCCACAATAGAAAATCTGAAATATGAACACTTTTGATGCTTAAGATGATGACTCATGAGATGAAAAAATATGGAGATGTTCTCTTCTTCTTAACAGCTCAGTCTTTTAGAAAGTATATTCCTCCCTTTGTCTAAATTTTTGTGCCAATTTTATATTTCATGCGTTACCGCCTATCTAATTGATATTAGCCACGTGTGTGGCTTAAAGTTGAGTGCGTGGCCAAGGTAGAGTGGTGGATCGTGCTAGTGGCACCAAGCCACAAGCGTGGCCCTCCATCCCAAGTCAGAGGAAGGGGGTGGTGCCATGCCTATTGCACCAACCACAAGTGTGGGGGCTCCTTTCAAAGTGTCACCTGTTCTATTTTCTGCTTCTTCTTTTACCAAAACTGCATATTAAAATAACACATTCATAAGACATAATTCTCATACAAAATTAATAATTAAATTCGTAAAACATAAAACACAATTAAGAACACTAAAAAGATTAATAAATTAATCCTAAACACATTAAAAAATAAACAAATCACATGCTAAACACTTATAAAAACAAATACTAGAAAACAAATATCAACTTCCTAATACTTAATTCTTTGTTTTTCCTCAAGAAAAATCAAATACAATAAACATAATCAAGTATAACCATAACATCCTATCGATTAATCTTCATACAGATCAAGTACCTGCCATCTTTTAAACTTTAGCCAACCCGAATGTCAAGTTACTACACATATCATAACTAGTTTACATCAATACACATAAACAAACTCAACTTATGATACCATCGTTTAAAGGAAATCATAAACCCAAAATGTATTTTCCTCAAGGAAGTTACTCATTTCTCTCAAGTGTTTGAAGGTTGGTGTTTCACTCAAAATTCCTTTAGGAAACCACATTATCACAGGCTTGCCAATATACCAATTCTCCTCCTCATTAATTACATGCTAAAATAGATCAAAAGGACTTTGTTTTAGGTTATAATGGGGCTAAGGTTAAGCTAAGCCAAAAGGGTTTTAAGGGTTCATCACAAGCATATAAAGTACTAAGTGTACAAAGGGATGACAAAATAAACTTATGAGCTATACAAATAGACAAAACTACTACTATGCACTTATTGTTGCTACAATCTTTGATTCTTTTCTTTTCTTTCCCTTCTTTTTTTTCTCTTTATTTTTTTCTTTTTCTTTTTCTCTTCTCTCTTTTTTATTTTATCTTTTTATTTTTTATAATTTAAGAAACAATGAACAAGACAGAAACTAAATGCAAGGTGCTTTAAGAGTAGAAACAATGCAGCCAAACATCCCTAACTAATGCCTCAATTAGCACTCTATTAAACTTGTGATTGAGTAAGCTAATGGGGTTTGTAGGTTTTAAAATAAGGTGATTTCAAGAAACAAAGAGTTAAATGCTCAAAGGGGTTTGCAAAGGGTAATAAAATTGGTAGGTAATTTGAGCCAAGGGTTAAAAAAAAAGGGCTTTAATCATTTCCATCTAACATGCATTTAGTAGATTTAAAACGATTCAAAGCTAGTTTTGAAGGTAATTACCTAAGGAAGTATCACACATACAAAGAAATAAAATGACTATAAATGGAGTCATATAGGCTTAATATCCTCACATAGGCTCAATTGAAAATCTCTCATGTTTCTATGCATTAACTAATCACTCAAGCATCAATTTCTAACTAAGCTTATGGAACCAATTACTTTGGTCAATCAACATGATTCACATTCTATTTAAGTGGCCTAATCAAACTTCAAGCATAGAACTCAATCTCATTCCAACTACTACAATAGAATCTCATGGTAACACATTCATCACAAATATTCAAGTGTAAGGGAAATAACACGCCTAATATTAACAACTTAACATGCAACCGAAATGACATGTAAAATGAAAATAATAAAATAAATGATAAATGAAAATGAAAATGAAAATGAAAATGCCACACCTCCCCACACTTAGACAACACTTTGTCATCAATATGAAAAAATAGGTAACATGCAAAGAAAAACAAAATATAGGATGAGCATGAAGTTGGAGTAGAGGATGATGCAACAGGGTTGAGCTTGCAAAAATATTTCTTGATCTTATGGGTAAGGGACCGTTTCTTCTAAGAAACCTTCTCAACTTTGGAGTCGAGGCTCTCCACTTTACTTTCTAAATGCTTGTTAGATTCTAATGTCTCTATGAGTAATTGATTGTTGGTTTGCATGAATTGAAGGACCTATTGCCAACCTTAAGTTTCTGGAGGGGAAGCGGAAGGACCAGTGTTATTGTTTAGTACGACCTCAGAGGTAGGCAACTATTGTGATACTATCCTTCAGTTCTTGTAAAAGAAAGAAGTTCTAGAAAAGGAATCGCAGAGTGGCAAGGAATGGTACTCCATGATCTCTGATCTACATAAGCCATCAAGATAAAAAAATTCAGGGGCTATAATGTGTACATCAGAAAGGTCAACATGATAATGTGAAGTAAGAGCACTTACAATGTAACCCATGCTAAAAGCACTACCGTGTTTCATCAGGACATTTACGATGGACCTAAATATTCTATATGTTGTATTGATGGGCTGCTGATGGTCCATGCACCACAGAAAGAAAAGTTCTAGTGTAGAACATTTATTACTCTACAATTTATTAAAAACCATGAAATACATGAATTTATGTAAAAGCAAACGAGCATGGCTTTTAATTAATAAGTTTGGGGCATTCTTAAAATCAAATTTCTTCTCACATGTGAGATATTGCCAATATCAATGTACATTAAAATCATAGTGACGGTCAATCAAGTTAGTGTTAGGAAGATCAAACATATATTGCATAACACTATAATCCAATTTATATGTTTTTCCATTCAACCTAAACAAAATAAATCCATATTTACATCATCATAATACAGGGTGGAGAAAAATTAATAAATCAGTCTAGGATATGCAACATAATTACAGTGAATAAGTTTTTCACAGCCAACATTTTTAGCTAATGATTATACCTCTTCAAGCAAGCCTATTCATTCTAACACTTCTAAATTAATAAATATAAAAGGTATAAGGTATCGAGATTTTAAGTGTAAAAGGCGTTGACCTTCTACTATAGTGAAAATAGGAAATGCAGCTTTGAAACATATAGCTAAATCAATGGAATTTGCCCCAACTATAAGTGCCTCTAGTAGGTCTCAAGGTATGGAAGACTCCATCTTCCTTGGTGACATGGGTGGAAGATATGTAAAACAAGAGACTATTATAGAGAAGTAAAGAAAAAGCTTAAAGAAAATGAGAAGCTAGAGGTGAAGAATGGAAGCTTGGACCAAGAGTAAATGGAATCTGTTGAAGACCTGCACAAAAACTAAGTAAAGATCATCAATAAATGGAGATGAAAATGGAAACTTATAGGGAGACGCTCTGAAATAAGAGAGAGTTAGAGCGAGTGAGAAATCACCCCCCGGACACTATTGGCGTTGGTGTGCTAAGGGGTTTCCTATGCCTTTCTTTATGCACGATACCGGCGTTGGCGTGCATGAGGGGTACTAGCATTGGCTTACATATAGGTTGTTTTAATTTTAAATTTAATTAATTTTCTTACAAATTTTTTAAAAAATTTTAATTTTCACAATTAAATTATAATCAAAAATAAAATCCACCAGGCAAGTGACTAGTATGCTGCGGGTATGGGGTTGCTTCGGGTGTTAAATCTATCCTAGAGCAATTTTTCTTTACCCTGCTCCATCCTATATCACTGTTAAGCATTAATCAAGTAGAGATTCATCTGAACATAGAAGAGAAGACAACCTCATACTAAACAAAATCAACATAGTTAACAAATAATTCAAACTAAACCAAAGGCAACTAAACACAAAGAAATGAACCAAGCAAACAAACTATCTACGAAAAAACACACAAACTGACGAAACATGCTAAGTTAAGGATACTAGCTTAACCATGCTTAATTCATTCAAGAGAAAGTGAGTGAAAGGAAAGAAACGACTTCCCTTTCCTATGAGAATGCCTCTCCGAAATATAACTTGCACCCATACCCATTAACCTTCATTTCTTCACCCTTATCATTCTTCAACTTCAAAGCTCCATAGGGAAACACTTGTATAACCTTGAAGGAGCCATTTCATCTTGACTTAAGCTTTCCTAGAAATAAACGAAGTATTAAGTTAAACAAAAGCACCAAGTCCCTATTCTTTAATTCCTTCTTCTTGATATGAGCATCATGCCACTTATTCACCCTCTCCTTGCACAACTTGGCATTTTCATATACATCATACCTTAACTCCTCCAATTCATCAAGTTGTAACAATCTCTTCTCACTCGCTAGCTTCCAATCCATGTTCAACTTTATAATTGCCCAACAGGCCCTATGCTCCAACTCTAGTGGTAAATGGCAAGGCCTTGCTATACACAAGTTGATATGGTGCTATACCTATAAGGGTTTTGAAAGCTATTCAGTAAGTCCATAATATGTCATCTGACTTCAAAGCCCAATCTTTTTTTGAAGTGATCACCACCTTATCTAAAATCTTCTTCAACTCTCTATTCACCACCTCTACTTGACCACTAATTTTCGATGGTAAAGAATAGCCACTCTATGATAAACATTGTATCTCTTACAGAAAGCCTCAAAGGGTTTGTTACAAAATTGACTCCTTCTATCACTTATGATAGCTCTAGGCACTCCAAATCTAGTAAAAAAATTTTTGATGAATTATTGAACCACCTTGCCATCATTTCCTGGAGTAGCTATTGCCTCAACCCACTTTGAAACATAATCAACTCCAACTAATATGTATGAGTTACCTAGGGAAGATGGGAATGATCCTATGAAATCTAAGCCCTACACATCAAATATCTTCACCTTCATGATTTTGGAAAGTGACATCTCATCCCTCTTAGAAATATTGCCCACTTTTTGGCACCTATCACAACGTAATACAAAATCTCGAGCATCCTTAAACAATTTTGGCCAGTAGAATCCACACTCTAAAATGCAAGCAGTCATCTTATTCACTCTATAGTGTCCTATCTAAGGGGAGTTATGACATTTAGTCAAAACTTCAGCCATTTCACCTTCAAAGACACATCTGTGAATCAAACTGTTAGCACATATTTTATATAGTATAGGTTCATCTCAAATATAGCAAGAACACTGGAATAAGAAATGATTCCTTTATTGACACGAGAGATTAGGGGGAAGGATATCATCTAAAAGGTAATTTGAAATATCTATAAACCAAGGAAGAAAAGGATTTTCTACCATCATTAAAGCTTCATCAGGAAAGAGCTCTGCATTTTCCTTTTTTGCTTCATGATGTTCCCCTTCAAGTCTTGAAAAGTGGCCTGTTATAATATTTTTTGCTTCTTTCTTGTCTTTAATCTCAATGTTAAATTCTTATAGTAGAAGCACTCATCAGATGAGCCTAGCCTTATCATCCTTCTTTGCAAAGAGATAGCGCAACATCGCATGATTTGTAAAATTAATAACTTATGAGCCTAAAAGATAAGAACGAAAATTTTCACAAGCATATACCACTACAAGTAACTCCTTCTCTGTAATGGTGTAATTCAGTTGTGCCCCTGTTAAAGTCTTGCTAGCTCAATAAATTGCATATAGCCTCTTCTCTTTCTGTTGTTTAAGTACACAACTAATGGCATGGTCACGTGCATCACATATGATCTTGAAAGGAAGTAACCAATCCAGCGATGTCAAAATAGGTACTATTGTAAGTGCCTTCTTTAACCTAATAAAAGTAGCTAAAAATCATCAATAAACTTAAAAGGCACATCTTTAACTAACAAATGAGTTAAGGGTCTAGCAATAAGAGAAAAATCCATGATGAACCATCTGTATAACCATGCATGATCAAGCAATACTTGGATTTCCTTGATGTTGATGGGAGGTGGGAGCTTCTCCATCACTTTTATTTTAACTTGGTCTATTTTAATCCCCATGTATAAGATCTTATGGACCAATACAACTCCTTCTTGGACCATGAAATGACACTTCTCCTAATTTAAGACTAAATAAGACTCCTCACATCTTTGAATCACTCTATCCAAATTAAATAAGAAATGATCAAAAGAGTCTCCAAAAATAGAAAAGTCATTCACAAATACCTCTACGAAGTCCTCATTCATGTCCATAAAGATGGCCATCATGCACTTTTGGAATGTGACAGGTGTATTGTATAGACCAAAAGGCATCTTCCTTTAGGCAAAGTCTCATAATGACAAGTGAAAATAGTCTTCTCTTGATCCTTGGTATATGAATACCTGATTGTATCTTGAATATCCATCAAGAAAATAATAAAAAGCATGCCCAGCCACCATTTCAATCATTTGATCTATAAAAGGTAAGGGGCAATGGTCTTTCTTAGTAGTCAAATTGAGCTTCTTATAGTCAATGCACACTCTCAAACCTGTGATGATCATAGTGGAATTCTTTTCACCTTTCATATTTTCCATCACCGTCATGCCTCCCTTCTTAGGAATACATTGAACTGAACTCACTCACTCACTATCAGAAAAAAAAAATACCAGTATTTAAGAGCTTCATCATTTCCTTCTTCACAACTTCCTACATGTTCGATTCAATCTTCTTTGCCTTTCCCTATCCATGTTGCATCCTTCCTCAATCTTATGCATCACCACATTGGGGCTAATCCCCTAATGTCAAAAATTGCCACCCTATGACTCTCATCTTCTTCTTAATGGTCTCTAACACTTTTTCCTCTTGCTCAAAGTCTAGTTGGATGGAAATGATAATGGGTAGGTTGTGATTCTTACCTAAAAAGGTGTATCTCAGGTGGGAAGGTAAGTGTTTTAGTTCTACAGTGGGCGGCTTTACAATAGAAGGTGGTGTGGGTGCCTTCATTCTTACTAACTACTCTTATTCAACCTCCTCACTTAATTCCTCTTGGCGCCCACTCTCATCCCAATGCACTTCAACAACTTCCTATTGAACTTTCTTTGCACACTCATCCACAACATCAATCTTCATATATGCATTACTGTCCATTGGCTTCTTCAAAGATTTAATCTTGTTAAATTCAACCTGCTCATCACCAATTCTTAAAATCAATTTTCCTTAATGAACATCAACTAATGCCCTACCAGTATTCATAAAGAGTCTACTCAAAATCAATGGACAATTCCTATCTTCTTCAAAATCCAATACAAAAAATTTTTCAGGAATTATAAATTTATCCACTTTTACCAACACATTTTTTACAAAACTATATGGCCTCTTGATGGATTGATATGCAAGTTAAATGAGCATGGATGTTAGCTTAACACCTCCTAATCCTAATTTCTTAAAAATAGACAAAGGAAGCAAATTAATAATTGCACTTAAATCACATAAGCATTGGGAAAACCCCTTGGATCTTGTAGTTTAGAAGGAATTGTACTTGAGATGATCGAACTATAATTCTCCATCAAGGTTACCATTTGATTGTCCTCCCAAATACGTCTATACGTCAATATATCCTTGAGAAACTTTGCATACTTATACATATACTCTAATGCCTCCACCAACGACAAATTTATTTGAAGCTTCTTCAACTTATCTAAGAATTTGGAGAATTGAGTATCTACCTGATGTTGTTTCACCCTTCGTGGATATGGAATTTTGGGCTTGTAGGGTGGTGGTGGCACATATGGCTTCTCTTATTCTTTCTCTTCTACCTTCTCTTCTTCTATCCCCTTGCCTTTTTCCTTTGTTTTGCTATCCTTTTTCACACTTTACCCCTCTAATTGCCTACCACTCTTAAGTCTGATTGCCCTGAGTTGTTCCTTGGGATTGGCCTCAGTGTTTCTTGGTAAGCGTCCTGCATTCCTAGAAGATAAAGCATTAGCAAGTTGACTTACCTATACCTCAAAGTTTTAAATTGATGAAGTGTGGTTCTTTTCAATCTGATCAAACTTTGCCTCCATCCTTTTCTAACTCTCTTCCTACCTTCTTTGTCCTGCCTCTTGACTTGAAAATTTGGAACCCAATACGTCCATTAACTTGTCCATTTTTCTCTCCAAAGACCCACGTTAGTCTTGTTAAAATCTAGAAGGTCCTTGTGCTCTCGCTTAGCCACTTGCATTGTTAGTATTACAAGCAAAATTTAAGTGGTTTTTCCACCCAAGATTTTAAATGTTAGAGTATGGATTGTTACCTCATTGCAATTGGTCTAAGTAATTATCTTGCTCTGTACCACTAGCTTCTAACAAGAAGCATTCTAATGTAGCATGATTATCTTGCCTACATAACTCACACTGAAATTCCATGGCTTTAACTGAGGACAAGGAGGCTCCTTACATGTTACTTAATTGCTTGGTGAGGACTAAAATCTATGCCTGTAAAGCTATCACTAAGTCAAATGGAATCATACCTTTTTGCTCCTTGGAACCTTGTCTACTCCTTTTGTTAGACCACATGCAACTGTTGCTCGCTAACTCTTCCAAGAGGTCATAAGCTACATGTATAGTTTTTCTCATCAAGGACCCTCCTATTGCTGCATCTATGGTTCCTCTAGTGCCCTGATTAACCCCATTGTAGAATGTTTGTAGGAGGAAATCCCTTAGAAGATTGTGGTGAGGACAACTTCTTTGTAATTCCTTAAATCTCTCCCAAGATTCATACAACTACTCCCCATAACTTTGTTCAAAATTAATGATCTCCTTGATAATTCTTGTTGTCTTATTCAAGGGGAAGTACTTAATAAGGAATGCTTGGGCTAATTACTCATAAGTAGTGATTTGCCCTAAACTGAGTGAGTTTTACCATGCTTCTGCCCAATTCCTCAAGGTAAAAGGAAACAATCTCAACCTTACGACATCATTAGAAATATCATTAAACCTGAAGGTGTCATAGATCTCCAAGAAGTAGGCAATATAGGCATTGGTATATTCATTTAACAATCCATAAAACTGCACACTACTCTAAAGTATATTGAGGAGTACCAGCTTTATCTCAAAGTTGTTTACTTGAATTGCAGGTCATACAACTCCTTGAGAACTGAAGCCTTGCCTTATAAATTCCATCAAAGTTTTTTCAGCACCGTCCTGTTCTCCTTCTTCTATCATATTCCTTGGTATAATATCTTGGTGTCTAGCTCTTCTTAACTCTTTTTCGTGGCCTTATAATGTCTAACAACTCTTCGTCACTAAGTTTCTTAGACCTTCTCGTGCTCCTTGTGATCATGCACCTGCAAATACACAAGGAAAAGTACCAAACACTCTTAAATCAAAATCACTCAAACTAAACAAGACGCTAAAATAAATAATCCTCGACAACAATGTCAAAAACTTATTCTTTGCAAAAACAAAACTTGTTTTATGCTATAATACTGCAACTTTATAAGTTGTTACTTGTAGTAAAAAACAAATATCATCCCACAGAGATTGAATCTAGTCACTTTATTAATTTAGCTTACACTTTGTTTAAGGAATTGAAGCAAGCAATTTTTAAAAGATAAATAGAGCGAAAACAAATTAAAGGG
The DNA here is from genome assembly GCA_028565735.1 of Pinacopodium congolense. Taxonomy (NCBI): domain Eukaryota; kingdom Viridiplantae; phylum Streptophyta; class Magnoliopsida; order Malpighiales; family Erythroxylaceae; genus Pinacopodium; species Pinacopodium congolense. The sequence continues at coordinate 10,942,382 of JAOXYD010000136.1, forward strand.
AAAAGTAAGCAATGCAACCAATGTCAAAACCGTAAATTGAAACTTGGTGAAATAAAGATTAAAGACTAGGACTTGTCATTATCCTAATTTGTTTCCCCTTGTTTTATTGACTCAATTTATGCTTGGCCTAAGAATTTCTAATGTCTTAGTTACCCTCTCTCAAGGTGCAAATAAGTTTAGCTAGTTAAACGAATTAGAATTAATCTTTTGATCTCTCAACCTACAATGTCTTTCTTAAAAGTTCAATAAAGTATGAAGTAATCCTATAGGTAGTATATTAATCTATTGAAATCTCTTTCAAAAAAATCAATAACTTGTTATCTATAGTTCTATTAAACATCAACTCTCGTTATACATTTAACACAAGTTACCCCAGTCACTCTCTCGATCTATTGCAAGGTTTTAATCTCAATAAATAACACAAACTTCCATTCCATTAAATCAACATACAAAGGTTCACAAATAGTTCAAACAAAAAATCCTAAACCAAATTATTCATAGTATAATCAAGTTCCATAATATTTAGAATTTCTATAAAACAAAACATGACAAGAAGGATAAAAATAAACAAATTCAATACTATGTCATCTTCCCTTCTTCTCCACATTATAAAATTTGAAATATGAACGTCTTTAATGTTTAAGGTGATGACTCCTGAGATGCAAAATATGGAGATGGTCTCTTCTTCTTAATGGCTCAGTCTTTCAGTAAGTATATTTCTCCCTTTGTTTAAGTTTTCTTGCCCTTTTTATAAGTCTTGAATTTCCACCTATCCAATTGATATAAGCCACATGTGTGGCTTAAAGTTGTATGTGTGGCCAAGATGGAGTGCTAAACCACACCTGTGGCACCAAGCCACAGATGTTGGGACTTAGGATGGAGGGCCACGCCTGTGGCTTAGGGAGGGAAATGAAAGGCCATGCCTGCCTGTGGCACCAAGCTGTAGGCATAGGGAGGTAGGGGATGGCCACAAGCATGAGGGCTCCTTTCGAAGTGCCACCTACTCCATTTTCTGCTTCTTCTTTCATTAAAACTGCACATTGAAACAACACATTCATAAGTCACAATTCTAACCTAAAATTAATAATTAAATCTGTAAAATATAAAAAACAGTTAAAAACATTAAAAGGATCAATAAGTTAATCCTAAACACATTAAAAACCAAAAAAAAAAACCCACATGTTAAACACTTGTAAAAACAAAGACTAAAATATAACTATCAAATAGAAACTTACTCAAAGCATTTAATAACCTGTCCTTAGCTCAAATTCATATTAAAAACATACATATATAAAAGAACAATTAGATTCAACCTTAAGCAATATGTTCTTTAAATATATATGAATAAAAAGTAAGAAACAAGTGATTTAAGGGTTTAGATTGAACCAAAATGAAGCTCCAAACTGTTATACAACCTTTAATCACGTGTACATGCCCTTTGAATCTTTAAAAACAACCTAAAAATACCAAATACAAAGCTAGAAAATGAAATAAAAAAGAAGACCTAACTTAAAGAAAGAAGAAGAAAAATCTAGGTAAGATCTGATTTAGCTACCCTAAACTATGTTCTAACTGTGTGATTGTGGTCTCTGAAGCTTCATAAATATGTATGTTATAAGTTGGAGGCAAGTAGATCAAGTTGCTGCTCATGTTAAGGAAGAGCCAATTGGAAAAATCACTACAGGTACCTAAACAAAACTTAAACCAGACCTAAATGGCATTGTTGGAGCCCCGACATTTAGCTTTGAAGAATGACTTCAATAGTGGTTCTTCATCCTTAAATAGTGGCTGAGCTAAACTATTGTTTTACTGCTATTTTTTTATTTTTTGGATCATTTTCTAGATTTTTCGCCTGTGTTAATATATCCAAAGATAAATTAAACACTTAAACACTAATTTAGGAGCACCTTAAACTCGTGGGCAAGCTAAGGTCTTCAATAAAGAATTAAAGAAAACCTTAGGAAAGATCCTTAATGCTTCTAGGTGGGATTTTTCATTAAAGTTACATTATGCACTTTGGGTATAGAGGACTACCTTTACAACACCTATTGGCATGTCACCATTTAACATAATTCATGGAAAAACTTTTAATCTTCCTATAGCGTTAGAACACAAAGCATATTGGGCTACTAGGTTTTTAAATTTTGATTTACAACATGTTGATAATAAGAACCTTATGCAGCTTTATAAGCTTAATGACTTTAGGTTTGAGGCATATCACAATTTGAAGCAGTATAAGGAGCATGTACAGAGATGGCATGACAAAAAACTCTTACATCAAGACTTTAAGATGGTCAATCAAATATCAATTTATAACTCGTGGCTTCACCTTTTTTTCGAGAAGATAAAGTCTAAGTGGACTTGTCCATTTGAGTTAACAAAAATTTTTCCATTTGAGGTTTTTAAGTTAAGAAGAAAGAATGAAGAACCTTTTACAGTAAATAAAAACAGGGGTCAATTATATATACTCAGGTTGGTGAAGGCTATAAGTAAAAAACTCTTCTTTCACAATTCTTCCACATCTTCTCACTAATCTCCCATAGCACCTTTTTTTTAGGTCGTAGGATTTCATTTATGCATTTTTATTTCTTTTATGCTATTATTTTAGTTTGATTTTTTCTTTCCTTTAATTTTTTCTAATCTCTTTCCAAAGTTATATAAGGATGACCACACCGAGCACAAGGATGATCCTTTTCAAGGGAGTTTCCTTATTCTTCATACCCTTTTGTGCTTACTTTTGTTTTATGAAAATTGGGGACAATATTCAATATAATTTTGGGGGGGGATATCTCTACTGAATTTTGGGGCGCCCTTCTCCATCTTTTCCCAAGAGGAAGGCACTAGATATAACCTCTTAAAAGGTAAA
>JAOXYD010000136.1:10945347-10961153 GCA_028565735.1 Pinacopodium congolense
AATAACCTAAGGAAGCATCACACATACAAAGAAATGAAATGACTATAGATGGAGTCATATAGGCTCAATCCTCACATAAGCTCAATTGAAGATTCATTAAGCCTTTATGCACAACCTCATTGCTCAAGTATCAAGTTCTAAGTAAGCTTATACAACCAACTACTTTCATCACTCAACATGGTTCACTCTCTACTCAAGCAAACTAATCCAAGTTCCAGCATGCATTCAATCTCATTCCAACTAGCATGATAGAATCTCATGACAACATATATCAACATGATTCAAGCGTGGTTCCATTGCTTACACAAAACAACACAACATCCTAATATGCAACAACATATACATCCTATATGACATAATGTAAACGACAATTACAATAACTAAAACAATGAAAATGACAATGCAAGTATCCCCTCCCCACACTTGGACAACACATTGTCCTTAATATGGAAAGGGAACTACAAAACAAAATGCAAAACAAAATGCACAATAAACAAATAAACAAAATAATTAACATAATGCATATATTAAATGTAAAACAAATGCAAGAGGTCAAGGGTTAGAAAGCTCATGGAGATGGTGGCGGTGAAGGTGTGGTCAAAGGGACGTCAGTGTTCTTCATCTGAAGGAACTTGAGGAACTTCTTTTTTTTATGTACTACTGCTATTTATGCACTTGTCTCATCTGGGTGTTGATTTCATTGATCTGCATTATCATTTGTTAATGGTTTGCCGCCATTTGGTCAAGAATTTGTTGGAACTTATTGACATTCACTGTTGCGATTAGTTCTTCTTTGACTTCTTATTCTTCTTGCTCTAGTAGTGCTCGTGAAGAGGATGGTTGGGAGGTGGTAGCACCCTTACCTTTCTTGTGCTTAACAATAGTTCTAGTCTGAGGATTTCAAAGCGTCATAAAATGGGGCTCCAAAATCTCAAAACATCTCAAATGTGATATATAAAAAATATCAGGATTCTCAGAACGTACAACATCCAAATTCATATTATAATACAAAGCCGCAATTGTAACAAGATAACTCATGCTACTATAATAGCTTTGTTTAGTTACCACACTTAGAAGGGATTGAAATATTCGAAAATATGTGTTAACTTTCAGTTTTCGATCCATACACCACAAAAAGAACAATTCTTTAAACGAAAATTTGTTACTTTCATATTTGTTAAACACTAATAAGCATATGAATTTATGAAGTAGTAAATGCGTAGGGTTTTGGATGAGTGAATTAGGGGAACGCCTAGAATTGAAGTTAGACTCACTTGTGAGTGTTTGCCAATATATGTCCACATCAAACTCAGGGTGATCCTTAAGTATTTTTGTTTTAAGCAGGTCAAATATAGCACGCATTACAACATAATCTAACTTATATGCTTCACCACCCAAATGAAACCAAAATATCTCCATGGCATTATTATAATGAACTATGGTGAAAATTTCCAATGTTAATTTATGATAAGGCCTAAAATCACAACGAATAAATCAAGCCTAACCAATGTTCGCAGCTAAACATTCAACTTGGCTCTTTAATTTCAGCCTATTTAAGAGATCAAAATTTTGAATACCTAGGAGAAAGTATAATCCTATCTTTAAGGTCGCGGTATCTCATACCTTCATCTTTAAAAAAAAAGGAAATGGTGATCAAAAAGTGTCCATGATATAGGGTCGATCTTATCTAGAGACTTCCAATTGTAATGCATTGCTTTTTCTCAGAGCTTGAGCCTTTCTTGAAGCCAGTTGAGAAGAAAACATGTAAAAATAGGCAAGAGAGATGTTAGTCACGTTTTATAAAGAGAAAGAAGGAAGAACTCACCAAATTTGAAGATTTTGGAGTGGGTAACGTGAAATAGGGTGAAAGGAAGTGAACAATGATGGAAAAATTGAAGGAAATACCAAGATTTGGGAGAAAGATGAAGGATTTTGAGGGTTTTGGGGAGGAGTTTTCGGTTTTGAGAGAGAGGGAAAATGGAAAGATGAAGAAAGAAGGAGGGGAAGAGAGTTTTAAAAACTCTTGGGTGAACAGGAAACCAAATCTGCAACTCTTTAGATAGGTTACCCATGATCGTGGGAAATAATGCCATTCCCACAATCATAGGCTTTATAAATAGTGAATAGTGGTTTTTCCACAAATTTGCTCCCTCTTAACTAAGCATTCACTCTTAACATTTAAGCAACCTCCAATCACATTAAAAACACCTAAACAACAAGAAATATAAAGAGAAAAAAATTTAAAACTCAAACAAAACCATATTAAGCATTAAGAAATTAAAGAAAACCCACACTAAGCATAATTAAAGAAAACAAGGAAACAAAGGTAAGCAATAGAAAGTTAAACATGCTAAGTTAAAGTTATTAGCTTGACCATTTTCATTCAATTATGAAAGAGTGGATGAAATGAAAGAGATGACTTCCCTTTCTTGTGAAAATGGCCCTCCAAAGTATAACTTGCACTTATGCTCATTAACCTTGAATGCTTCACCCTTATCATTTTGCATCTCTAAAGCTCCATAGAGAAACACTTAAGTAACCTTGAAAGGTCCACTATATCTTGACTTAAGCGTTTTGAAAATAACCGAAGTTGTGAATTGAATAAAAACACCAAGTCCCCACTCTTAAACTCCTTCTTCTTAACGTGAGCATCATGCCACTTTTTTACTCTTTTCTTGTATAACTTGGCATTTTCATAAGCCTCAAACTTCAACTCTTCCAATTCATTAAATTGTAACAATCTCTTCTCACCTTTAAGCTTCCAATCCATATTCAACTTCCGAATTGCCCAATAAGTTCTATGCTCCGACTCCAAAGGTAAATGGCAAGCCTTGCCATACACAAGTCTATAAGGAGTAATACCTAAAGTTGTCATTAAATTTGTCCTGTACGCCCAAAATGTGTCATCTAACTTCAAAACCCAATCCTTTCTTAAGGTCCTCACTACCTTCCCCAAAATCTTCTTTAATTCCTTATTCACCACCTCCACTTAGCCACTCATTTGTGGATGGTAAGGAGTAGCCACTTGATGATTTATATTGTATCTTTTCAATAGAGCTTCAAAGGGCTTGTTGCATAAGTGACACCCTCCATCACTTATGATCACTCTATGCATTTTAAATCTAGTTAAAATCTTCTTGATGAATTGTTACACCACCTTACCATCATTGGTTGGAGTAGTTACGACCTTTACCCACATGGAAATATAATTAACTCTAACAAAGATATAAGTGTTACCTATGAAGGATGGGAAAGGTCTCATAAAATCCAAGCCCTACACATCTAATATCTCCACCTCCATGATGTTGGAAAAGTGACATCTCATCCCTCTTTGATATATTACCCACTCGCTGACATCTATCACACTTCATCACAAAGTCTCGAGTATTCTTGAACATGTTCGGTTAGTAGAATCCACACTCTAAGATCTGATTAGTAGTCTTATTAGCTTTATAATGCCACACATAAAGTGAGCTACGACATTGCATCAAAATTTTAGCTATTTCATCTTCAGAGCCACACCTACGAATCACACTGTCAGCACATATCTTATAAAGTACATGTTCATCCCAAATATAACGAGAACATTGAAATATAAAATGTTTCCTTTGTTGATAAAAGAGATTAGGTGAAAAAAATACCACCTGAGAGGTAATTAGCAATATCTGCAAATCAAGGACGAAAAGAATTTTTTACCATCATTAAAACCTCATCAGGATAGCTCCCCTTGATTTCCTCTTCTTCTTCTTAATACTCCCCTTCAAGTCTCGTTAAGTGGTCCGCTACAACATTTTCTGCTCCTTTTTTTTCTTTGATATCGAGGTTGAACTCTTGGAGTAAAATTACTCGTCTGATAAGCTTAGCCTTAGCATCCTTCTTTGTAAAGAGATAGCACAATGCTGCATGATTTGTAACAATAATAACTTGTGAGCCCAAAAGGTAAGAACGAAATTTTTCATAACCAAATACCAAGGCAAGAAACTCCTTCTCTGTAGTAGTATAATTCAGTTGTACTCATGTTAAGGTCTTGTTGGCATAGTAAATTGCATTTGGCCTCTTTTTATTCCGCTGTCCAAGTACACAACCAATGACATGATCGCTTGCATTATATATGATCTCGAAGGGAAGTGACCAGTCTAGCGACGTCAAAATGAGCGTTGTGGTAAGTACCTTCTTTAACCTATTGAAAGCATCCAAGTAATCATTGTTAAATACAAAAGGCACATCTTTAACTAATAAATGAGTTCAAGGTCGAGCAATACTAGAAAAATCCTTAATGAACTGTCTGTAGAACCTTGCATACCTAAGGAAAGCCCGGATGCCTTTAATGTTAGTAGGAGGTGGAAGCTTTTCAATCATTTCCGTCTTAGCTCGATCCACCTTAATCCCTTTGCATGATATCTTATAGCCCAATACAATTCCCTTTTGAATTATAAAGTGACATTTCTCCTAATTTAAGACTAAATGAAATTTCTCACATCTTTGAAGTACTCTGTCTAAATTAAACAATCAATGATTAAAAGAGTCTTCAAAAACATAGAAGTCATCAATAAATACCTCCATAAAGTGCTCATTCATATTTGCAAATATGGTCATCATGCACCTTTGGAATGTGACAGGTGTGTTACATAAACCAAAAGGCATCCTCGTGTAATCAAAAGTCCTGTGGAGACAAGTAAAAGTGGTCTTCTCTTAGTCCTGTAGGTATATAAATACCTGATTGTACCCTGAATATCCATCAAGAAAATAATAAAATGTATGGCTAGCCATCCTTTCAATCATTTGGTCCACAAAAGGTAAAGGGAAATGGTCTTTCTTGGTGGCCAATTGAGCTTCCTATAATCAATAAAAACTCTCCAACCTGTGATGGTCCTAGTAGAAATTTATTCACCTTTTTCATTCTTCATCACTGTCATACCTCCCTTATTAGGCACAAATTGCACTGGACTCATCCACTCACTATCTGAAATGTGGTCAATGATCCCCGTATCCAATAGCTTCACTACTTCCTTCTTCACAACCTTTTATATGTGTAGATTTAACCTTCTTTTATCCTCCCTTACTGTTTTACATCCATCTCCAGGTTAATTTAAGGCATCACCACATTGGGGCTAATTCCCCTAATATCATAAATTTTCCACCTTATGGCTCTCATCCTCTTCTTAATGGTCTTTACCGCCTTCTCTTCTTACATAAAGTCCAATTGATTGGAAATGATAATGTGGAAAGTATGGTCCTTATCTAAAAAGGTATATCTCAAGTGAGAAGGTAATGGTTTAAACTCTAAAGTGGGTAGCTTAATAATGGAAGGTGGTGTGGATGCATCAGTACTTTCTAACCTCTCTTACTTAACTTCCTCACATAATTCCTCTTGACTCACACTCTCATCCCTCACTTCAACAACTTCATCAACTTCCTCTTCAACTCCCTTCACGCACTCATCCATAACATCAATCTTCATACATGCATTACCATCTATAGGTTTCTTCAAAGATTTCGACATTTTAAATTCAACCTGCTCATCACCAATTCTCAAAAAAAGTGTTCCTTCATGCACATCAACTAATGCCCTACTAGTATTCATAAAGTGCCTACCCAAAATCAAGGGAAATTTTCTATCTTCTTCAAAATCTAACATAATAAAATCAATATGAATGATAAATTTATCTACTTTTACCAACACATCTTCCATAACTCCAAATGACCTCTTGATGGATTGATCTTCAAGCTGAATGAGCATGGATGTTGATTTAATGTCTCTTAAGCCTAGTTTCTTAAAAATAGACAAAGGCATCAAGTTAATACCTGTACCTAAATAATATAAGCATTTGGAAAATTCAAAATCACTAATAACACATAGAATAGTAAAAGTCCCTGGACCTTGTAGTTTTGAAGGCATTGTTCTTGAGATGATTAAACTAAAATTCTCCGTCAAGATCACCATCTGGTTGTCTTCCCACGTGAATTTTTGCATCAATATTTCCTTAAGAAACTTCCATACTTGGGCATACATTCCAATACCTCCACCAAGGAAAAATTATGAAGCTTCTTTAATTTCTCTAAAAATTTAGAGAATTATGCATCCACTTGATGTCGTTTAACCCTTTGTAGATATGGAAGTTTAGGCTTGTAAGATAGTGGTGGCACATATGGCTTCTCTTTTACTTTCTCCTTACCTTTCTCCTTTGCTTGGCTCTCCTTTTACACATTTGGTTTCTCCAGTTGTTTGCCACTTTAAAATGTAATAACCTTGAGTTTTTCTTTTGGATTGGCTTTAGTATTACTCGGTTGGCTACCTGCATTTCTAAAAGACAACACATAAATAAGTTGACCTACCTATACCTCTAAGTTATTGATGAATGAGGAGTGATTCTTCGCGATTTGATCAAACTTTACCTCCATCCTCTTTTGACTCTCTTCTAGCTTTCTTTAAAATTCTTCTTGGTTTGAAAACTTAGCTCCCATAACATCCATCATCTTATCCATCTTACTCTTCAAAGACCCAAATTGGTCTTGTTGGAATCTGGGAGGTCCTTACACTCGTGTTTGACCACCTATATTGTTAGTATTTCAAACAAAATTTGGGTGATTTTTCCACCCCAGATTGTAAGTGTTAGAATATGGATTGTTACTTATTTGTGGTTGGCACAAGTAATTTACTTGTAATGTGCCACTAGCTCCCAATAAAAAGCATTCGGTTGTGCCATGATTGTCTTGCCTACATAATTCACATTGAAATTGCATGGCCTTAGTTATAGACGATAAGGCTTCTTACATGTTACTCAATTGCTTGGTGAGTACGGTAACCTGCGCTTGCAATACTATCACTGAGTTAATTGGTATCATCTCTTTTTGCTCCTTTGGCCCCTATTGCTTGCTAATTCCTCCAAAAGTTCATGAATTGCATTAATAGTTTTTCTCATTAATGATCCTTTAGCAGCTGCATCTATGGTCTCCCTTTTGTTCTGATTAACACCATTATAAAATGACTGTAGCAAGAACTCCCTTAGAAGATTGTGGTGTAGGCAGCTTCTTTACAACTCTTTGAACCTCTCTCAAGCTTCATATAATGACACCCCATCACTTTGCTGAAATTTTGCAATTCCTTTATGATTCTTTTTGTCTTGGTTAGTGGGAAGTACTTGGTAAGGAAAGCTAGACCCACCTACTCTCATGTGGTAATCTGTCAACTAAGAGAGTTGTACTATGCCTTTGCCTGATCCCTTAAGGTAAATAGGAACAATCTTAACCTTACTGCATCATCAGACATCCCATTAAAGCTGAAGGTATCACAAATCTCCAAGAAGTTAGCTAGATGGGGGTTAGGATCTTTATTGGGTAGCCCATAAAATTGCACATTATTTTAAAGTATGTTGAGGAGTGTTGGTTTGATTTCAAAATTATTTGCTTAAACTACAGACCTTGCAACTCCTTGAGGACTAAAACATGGCCTAATGAAATCCATCAACGTCCTCTCAGCTCCTCCTTGCTCTCTTTCTTCTGCCATATTCCTTTGTAGTGCCTCTTGGCGCTTAGCTCTTCTTAGCTCTCTTTTGTGCCTTGTGATGTAGGACAACTCTTCTTCACTAATCTCGTTAGATCTTCTTGTGCCCCTTGTGTTCATGCACCTGCAAATACACAAGGAAAAGTATCAAAAACTCTCAAATTAAAGTTACCTAAACTAAACAAGACAATTCCCGGCAACGACGCTAAAAACTTGTTCAATGCAAAAGCAAACCACTAATTTTATGCTTAAAACCGCAAGCATATGGAGTGTAACTTGTAGTAAAGAACGGATATCAATACCATAAGGATTGTAACTTAGGCACCACTTAATTTAAGTTATACTTTGTTCAAGACCCAATTTCAATTAATAAAAAAATTGAAAAATAAACTAAATTAAACAACTGGAAGTGAAAAAAAATAATAGAACAAAAGTGCAGAAACTTTGGATTTCAAGATTTAGGATTATAGATCAAATTTTCCCTAAATTTTCTCCCTCCTACCTTATTGATTGAATTATGCCTCATCTAAAATGTCCTAATATTTCAATTACCCTTTCTCAAGGTGTAATTAAATGTCCCTAACAAAATTAAATGGAATTGATTAACCAGTCTCTCAATTTACAAAATCTTTCCACTAATTTAACTAGTTGTGAAGCTATCCTATGTGCAATCAACTAATTAGCCAAGATCTCTCTCTAACAAATCAATTAACTTAATGAATGTAGGTCTATAGGGTGCTAACTCTCATTGTACATCCCTACACAAATTACCCAACTCAATTTCTCAATGTATTGCAAGTTATAAGCTCGAAATTCATCAAAAGCATCATTCATTCAATTCAACAAGATAGAAGTTCAACAAGTAGTTCAAAAGTAATCTCTACAATAAACTCAGCCACTCATGGGCTCTTGATCAAAAGTAATCTCTACGATAAACTCAGCCACTCGAGTGACTTTCTAACCTTAGCTCCCACGATCATTGGAAATAGCATGATTCCCACGATCGTGGGCTCTTGATCTCAATTCCAACGATCGTGGGCTTTTAAGCTCTTGCTCCTCCGCTTCTCTTCTCTTCTTTCCCTAGCTCAATCACAAAGATGATCATGCTCTATACCTATACCAAAATGATCGATTCTTACCCCAAACTAACACCAAACATAAAAGGACAACAATAATGATCATGCTTAACAAAAACACACAAAATAAGTCTTAAAACACAAAATTATCATCCTATAATGCAAGAAACACATGCCAAATACATAGAAAAACCTATACTAATGCATAAATATCATTAGGCCAATGACTATAATTTAGGTAAATCATCCAACGACCATGTTTGGTAGGTTTAGGTTAGGAATTGACCAAGAAACTACCAAAATCCACATGTTTTAGGCAATTTCATTCTTACCCATCTTCAAAGTTTACTTACTTTCTTTTTCGATTTCCATGGCAATTTCAAAGAACAATCCAAATTGATTATATAGTTATATAGTTCAAATTTTGTAAAGTTACATGATTTCTTCTTTTTTTTTTCCTTGATGATTGTGTAAGGAAATTAACCATGATCAAATCATGGTGTAGCAAAATATTTTTTAACAATTTCCCTAAAAACACTTTAACAAATTTAACTTGAAACAAATGAATATAAAAAATAAGAAGAATTGAAAAACTTGGTTTTTTTCATAGAATCTTCATTTCCTTTATAAATCTACTAACCACAATCTATCCAAATGTCTAACCTCTAAGCATCTACATATCTGACTATATGAGAACTTAAAAATGATTTCTATGAGGAATAAGAAGAGTAATGTTAGCTATTCTTTCTTTCTTCTTCCTTTTATATAAAAAATCAAAACGTTCTAATTATAAAATTAAATAAAATTATAGTTAAAGTCAAACTTTGATTATAATTTTAATTCAATCTTAATAAAATTAAATATCACATATTTGGTCCTTAAAATTTCTAAAACTTCACAATTAGGTCTAACTTAAATAATTTTTGTCTTCTTTTAGTAAACCTTTATGTATAACCCATTAGGTTCTAATATACTAACAATGACTATACATTAAATTTTAATTCACAAGTAGAATTATATAAATTAAAACTTCTTTTAATTTATTTTTAATTCTCTAATTAAATTATTTATAGGCATATATCAAAATTGACATGTACTATTCAAATATTAAAAATGTCAAAATAGTTTTATTTAATCTATCTATGCATGATTATAATGAATAATTTAATCCTTTCATCATTTAATGCATAAATTATAATTACAAGATGTAATTAGTTTATAATATAAATAATCCAGCCATATTTTTTTTACTAATTAGTAAATAATTCATAATTGATATTTGGAAACAATTTCAAATTTCTATTCTCTCTGATCAAATAATTCTCGAATAATTTCTAATTAAGAGCATTATAACATTCCTTCTAATTACTTTAGGATGTAGAATCCTTTATTGATTCATTCAACTATCTCCATATAATTCATACTATATCTGATTATTACCGATTTAAACTACTTCGTAGAACATATCATAAGTAACATTAAAATACTGTAATTCTTATATGAGATAACTTTTGTAATCTTAAGTTTAAGAATTAAGTATATAACCATCATAATAATGTAATAAATAAACACACAAGTAATATTCCTTTCAAGATCATCATAATCAGATTAGATTAATAACCTTATTCTATAATAAACAGTCACAAATTTGTTTAAATGTTTCCACATTTTAATTTATGAGATTGATTACTTTCTTAATAAAAAAGAAATATATTTTATGTTAATCTTATTATTTCATTAATAACCTGTCTTGATGAGACTATGATAATAAACATTTTAAGAATAATATAGAATATATTCTAAATCTCATAGTTATGATCTCATCATAATTTCTAATTGTATGGTAATTATTTTAAGGAATTTATGATTAGTATTAATCATTAAATATAATTAACAAAAAACATATAGTATTAAATAAATTTGCAATGCCATATATGTTATTGCATCTAACTGATTAACTGTAAGGGTATAAACTAAAAATATATCACTTGTAGTGAAACCAATCACCTATATATCAATAATATATCCATCCATATGTCGATCATGTCTCTTTTGAGATAGTAGCTTAGTGAGAGGATTTGTATTGTCTTTAATAGACACTCACTCTAATATGATGTCTTTTCACTCTACTATCTCCCTAATCAAGTAAAATTTCTTAAGTACATGTTTAAACTGCTAATGAGACCTTCACTTCTTCCCTTATATAATAGCATCATTATTGTCACAACACAATGCTATCAAATTAACAATAATAGGAACCACTCTAGTTCAATAATGAATTTCTTAATCCAAATTATGCCCTTCTCCACCTTAAAAACTATAATATACTCAACCTCAATTGTAGAATCTGCAATAATCAGTTATTTGAAACTCTTCCAACTAATTGCACCACTATTAAGAGTAAATATATACTATATTTTTTATCTATTATCATCATAATCAGACTAAAAACCAGTATCTGAATAACTATAGACTCTCAACTCAACTCGTTAATAGACCAAGAAAGCATTTTTAATTCTTTCTAAGTACTTCAAGATATTTTTCACATCCATCTAATGATCCTTAGTAAAATTAACTTGATATTCTACTTATTATGCTTAAAACATAAATAACATCTGATCTCGTACATAACATCGATTGATCTAATAGCTAAAGCATATGGAACACAATCCATTTCATATTTCTTCTTATGTTTTAGGAAATATACTCTTGACGAGAAATTCCACGTGGCATGGGTAAAAATAATCTTTTGAAATTATCCAGGCTAAATCTCTTTATTACTTTATCTATGTTTGTTAAAAATTGAGCAACCTCTTTCATTTATTCCTATAAATATTTATTTTCAAAATATAGACTTCTTCTCCTAGTTCCTTCATGAAGAAGTTCTTGGATAATAAAATCTTTACATAGTAAAGCTTAGGTATATTGCTTCCAGTGAGCAATAGCTATCTTCATACAGCACTAAAAAGACAACTACACTTTTACTAATCTTTTTATAAATACATGATTTATCCAAATTTATGATAAACTCAAACTTTTTTATTGTCTTATCAATATGGATGTTCCAACTCCACAACACTTACTTAAGCCTATAAATGGACCTTTGTAACTTATATATTTGATTAGGAAATTCTTTAGATTCAAAACTCTTAGGTTGTGTCACATACATATCCTCAAGAAAACTTGCATTGAGAAATGCTATTTTGACATTTATTTACCAAATTTCATAATCATGGTATGCAGCAACAACCAAAAAAATCTTCATAAATTTATATGGTTATTAATTATAAAGAATTAAATAAAGTAACTATTAGTGATGCATATAAATTACCAAGAAAGGATTATATAATTAGTGGCTTAAAAGGAAATAAATGGTTTGCAACTCTAAATGCAAAATCAGGATATTGGCAATTACAATTACATGAAAATTCAAAACCATTAATAACATTCTCTTGTCCACCTTAAAAACATTATCAATGGAGTGTATAATTTGGATTAAAATAAGCTCCTGGCATTTACCAATGCTTTATGGATAATAATTCAGAAAATGAGAAGAATGTACGTTAGCTTACATCGATGATATAATAATTTTCTCAAATAAAGATAAAGAAGATCATTTTTAAAAAAAGTTTAAAATAGTACTTGTTAAACTAAAGGACGTCCCAATCATGTATTTTGATGATAACAAAGCATTATTATTACTAATGTTTGTGTTTTGATGCAATTGTAAGATAGGTAAATGTTTAAAATGCAAAATTATGTTTGTAAAACCTAAGGTAGAAGAGCTCAAGTATAGATGAAAGGATAAAGATTGAAGATCAAGTGATGAAAGAAAATCAAGTCATGAAGATCAAGTTTGGATAAGTTTAGGAAAGTGTCTTAAAATGTAAATTTCCTAAACTTGATATTTATCAATACTTGTAAGGGCTCTCACATTTGCATGACATATTTGCATGACCATTTGCATATAGGATTTGAATTGTGGTCTTAGTGATTAATTGAATTTGATTATGACATTAACATGTTAAGAGTTTATTTAGAAAAAGTATATAGACTTTAAGGTGTTTAATCAAGAGGTAATATGATGAATTATGACAATATATGCCTATTGATGATTTTAAGTAAATTGAATTATTGATTGAACTTATTTATATGTGTATAAATCTAGTTAAATAAAAATTGTGATGTGAATTTTGGTTTATGAAGTTTTGAAAAAGGTTTAAAGTTGTTTAAAAAGGAAAAACTTTTATAATCAAGGAAATTCTTATGTTTGTATTAATTAAAATATTTTGACGATTCAAATAGCCTTGAATTATGCTTTAAAACTTATTTGAAGTCTTGATTAATGTTAAGAATTTGTTTGGAAATGTTTGTATTTGATTTGGAGCATGTTTTATGTTTTTTGGACCTTAAAAAACAGGTCAATAGATCATCAACAATGCCATAAGTAAGGGTCTTTGATGCAATCTATCCTGGCGATCAACAACGGTAACTCAAAGCCTTCAACGGCGTCGTTAAATACTTTAAGAACTGCCATTGAAGGCCCTAATTGTAATGGCTAGTTTCCGCTTTCATTTTTTAAGAACGTTTTATCTCTTAAACAACTAGTTTTGCATTCTAACGTCTCTAAACCCTTCCTACACCTTTATATACCTCTTCTAAACATCACCTTCACCTCTTTATGTTCTAAAATTATATTTACAAGCAAAAATTACTCTCTCACTCAAAATTGTTAAACACCTTAACTACTCTTTGCTCAATCCACTCTTTCATCTCTTTAGTCTATTTATGAGCATACAAAATTGTTATTCTTAGTTTGGTTAAGTGTTCAGAACTTTAATTGATCAAATTATTGAATTTTAGAAAGTTTATTTTGTTGTTTTAAAGATGAAGTTTCCATTAACACCAAAATTGTCTCTGTTTTGGGTTAGCCTTTGTTCATCTCGAGTTTTACTAATTAAAATTGTTTTTAATGATGAAAGTTTATTGGTTTTAGTTGGCTTAAGGTCTTAAGAGTATGCTAGAACTCTTGTTTTTATTTTCAAGTATTTATATTATTGTTTTTAAGACTAAATTTTCAGGTTGTTCCAAAAGTTGTCCAGGTTTGTTTTTCTAACTTTGCTCTTAATTTAAACCTTTTTTTGTGCATTAAAATTATTTTTATTATTTTAATCTATTCTTAAGTAAATGATTAAGGTTCTTGTAGGCTAACTGCATTTATTTTACATCATTTGGTTGGTTAAATTTGTGTGTTTTATAAGCTAGAACATATATCCTACATATTTTAATAGATTACATCTTTTAATGATTATTTTGATTATTTGATGCATTAATCACATTTTTGCTAGATCAATCTGATTTTTTATGATCTATTGATGTGTTATGAAGCTTTTCATAATTTTTATTTGCTTCTAGAAATTGCATAATCGTTTTATATTGGATGTGCTTTAGTGAAGCACCATAGAAGGTGTAGTTTGGTTACTAACTTAGGGGATTTGCTTTGTTAATTGTTGTGATTGATTTAAGGTTCCTCTTTGGCATTAAAAAAGTTATTGAAAGGTTATTTTTTACCTACATAAAACAAGATTTGAGTTGCATTGACATTAGAATGTGAATTTGATTATTTTATGTTATATATGTGCATTAGAGGTTGCATAAGGTATAAACATTGCAATGGTTGCATTTGAACCCTTTCTTGGATTGATTTTGATCAAGTTTTTAATAAGCTATATAAGCTTGATTTGAGTCTTGGGTGACCTAATTTTAGGAGTTGTCTTTATTGGATAACTTGTTGTATTTCAATTTTAAGCATTTCAGGGAAACGTAGAGCTAAGAGAATAAATAGGTAATTTTTCATAATGCTCTTATTTTCATATCAACTGTATTTAGTTTATTAATATCATGTCTATACAACTTTAATATGCATATTATTATTAGTAATATGCTCTAATTACTTAGCCATATTAGGTATTTACTTTCTAATCTCTTATTATCTATTTAGACATAATTAAATATTATTCCTATCTGTCAAATTTGTAAACATTTACATCAACCAATGGTACATATGGAACAAAAACTTAAAATGGGACAAAATATACAAAAACATTTCATAACACATTTCAATATTTACTTAATATTAGAACTTCAGAAAATACATTAAGAAATATTCAATCTATAATTGATCGAGATGTAAGAGCAAATCTTCAAGACAAAGATGAATTAAAAGCCCTATATAATCAATATTTTTAATATTATAAATCTCATTTACCTCTTTAGATATGGATTGTTTTATCTGCAATGAATTACTAGCAAAAATAACTAAATTAGAACAATTAGTTTTAGATTATAAGGATGAACAAGATTATTTTCAACATAAATTAGAATATTTACAATTTGTAACATGCCATAAAAATAGCAGAATATCAATAAAAGAAAGATTGGATATAGTACAAAATTTATATCAATCTTATTAACAAGAAAAAATAGAAACACATAAGACACTAACAATGCATTATAGACAGTATCATCTTCTCAAGAATATATCTATCGGAGAATCATCCACTACTAAAAATAATTAGTAAAATGACATAAAATGAATTAATTAAAAAGAATAGTCAAATCTTAGATATCAATAACTTAGAAATAACTGAATATAATGGAATATTTCATATTAATACATTACTTTCAAATGAAAAGAAAAAACAGATCACCAAAGTGCAATTAGATCTAAATAATGGACAAGATATAATGCAACATCTACTTAAAAATTTATTAAATAGAAGGAATATAATTTATTAGGGAAAAATGGTTCAAAAAACACCTATTAGAATAGATCAATGCAATGGATATATTCAAATAAATTTAGTAGATGAAAATCAGATTACCCAATAATTTCAAAAGGTATCTGAAGAAAAGAGACAAAAAAAGGGATATATCCATCTTTCAACAATACAAATATTATTAAAATCGACATTTCAAAAAGGTATCGAATCACCTATATAGATGGAAATAATAGATGAAAGATTAATAGATTTGAAAGATTAAGTATTAGGAATTATGAATGGGAGTTTAGCTTATGGAAAAATAAATTTTAATACTTGATTAAAATTAGAAATACCTTTACAATCACATAAATTAGATGCAACAGTCATAAGAATGAAGCTTATCAAAAGTAAAGACAACCGTTAAATCTCTTTTTCAGTTCTCATACAGTTATTTTGAGCTTC
>JAOXYD010000136.1:10961253-10982099 GCA_028565735.1 Pinacopodium congolense
ACAGCCAAACAGTCAACTGTCTTTTTAAAAAAGCTCTTCTCAGAAAAGCTCTACAGAAAAAAGTTCTACTAATAAAAGCTCTACTGAAATAAGCCCATTCAAACGGGCACTTAATGTCCATCTTTACACGTACAAGGAAAAAAAAATATTTTGAGAGAAGAAACAAACCAAAATTAGCTTGGAATGAATGCCTTTAAACTACATTTATAAGCTTTACAGATGTGGTTGCGTCAACTACTTGTTAATGAACCTAAAAAAGGATCATCCTCCGTGCACGCGTTATTCCCAGATGTCCAATTATTTTCTCGATAATGCGCTCTCTAATTAATCTCATCAACAACTATTTAACAGCACTTCCTCTCAATTCTTGGCTAAATAACGGAATTCTGGAGATTCCCGACAAGCATTACTTTTAATAGGAGTGGCAAATTCATCGCTTGTAGCGATCAACTTGAAGAGCAAATAGAAACCATCTGCTTATACATGTGAATTTCTTGAGTTACAAGTTAACTTATGGGTCTAATTGGCACGGACTCTGTAATTACTAATTTAATCATGGTGGAGACTACAACTAAAAGAGTTGCATAACTCGATTGTAAAGTTGAAAAATTAGTGGTGCGTGAGTAGATCTGATACATCCAAGATGGCTAGTTTTAGTCGGTCTAAGAAGAAGCACACTAGAAGATTAACGATTTTGCTTCTTTTGTAACAATGGGCAAGCATCAATAGATTTTAGACACCGGCAGTTTTGTAGCACCATTATGTGTAAGATAGTACTAATAAATTCTAAGTGACGTGTATTGTTCTGTCTAAATATAATCAATTATATATCGTGTTCTAAGTGACTTGTATTGTTCTGTCCATATATAATCAATAACACATCGTGTTGCCTCCTACTTGAAATTTTATGAATTTAAGCATAATGAATAATGTTTTAGACCATGAAAAGACGAGCTCACGTCACGAGGGATCCATTTACTTGCTTGTGAGAAGATGAGATGGATTGCAATTGTGTTAGCAGAAATATTTTAATTTGCAGGATCCTTAGGAAAGTTGGTAATTAATCAAAAGCTGAGAGGTTAATGGCCTGATCTGCTTTAAATTATAGCCACTAATTTCAACTAAACGAATCTCTATCATTGGCCATGAGTAGACTTCGTTGCTTTAAATAAATACATTGAATTGTGAACAGTGAGTGGCAGAAGATTTGCAAGTAAGAGACACCGGTATTTATCAATTATGTTCAATGGCGCATCATTTTGGAGCCGACTTTTAACTATGAGCGTGCTGATGTACCAATCTATTAGAGAATGTTGGCTGAGGAACTTTTCCATTTCCATAACAAAAGCTTATACATCGTAAATCTTACTGATAGTGTGTAATTGGGATGATGTCATAAATAAGTTACTCCTTTTTTCTTGAAAAATTATAATGAAATTACTCCTTATTTTTTACTAAATTCAAGAATGACAATTTTCAATCTGCCAAAGATTGATATGTACGCGCACATGTTCGATCATATAAAGAATGATAAACAAAATTTCATATCATAATTTGTGCAATTACAAAGATTCTACCGATTTTTTTTAGAAGAACCAAAAGAGGAACTTAATATGTCAAATACAAAAGTTAAAATTTTGTTTCTCTATTTGCAAAAGTTTTTAAATATTTATTTTGTATTATTTAACTAACCACCCAAAATTCTAATTTCATTTCATTTTAATGGGAGTCTAAATTTAACAAATTTCAATATTAGGAATGAGCTTTGGTTTACTGCTACCGGTTGTCTTATTTTGTTGTTTGTTTTGAAGTAGTAAAATTTAATCAATCTAAAGAAAGATGTAATTTTGAGTCATTTCAATTCGAATAAAATAAGGAAAAATTATTGTTGGAATTCTTAAATAAAATTAATAGATATTGTTAATTGTTTATTAATAGATAGGAAATTGCTATTATTTATGTTAACATATTAAGATGTTTAAAATGTCACTACAGTGAAGGAGCAAAAGAGGTAGATCTCTCTTGCAATTTCGTTCATAATAAAATTATCCTTATTATTTTGAATTATTAACAAAAAACTTTGTAGTATTAGAAGTTTTAAACATTTGCCAAATTATTTGAACGTACTGGCATGTAACTAATTGTTACATTCGATAAAGTTCATGCTACTTTGGACCAATTTTAATTATAATATCTATTAAAATAATTTAATAAAATATTTGTAGTATTTATAATATTATAAATTATTTCTTAGGCAATTTTAGATAATAAAAATGTTTTAAAATTAAAAACATAAGGGAATTTTTTTTTAATCCATACAATAAAACTCAAATAGAACGGAACATAAAATACATATCTAATCAAATGGAGTATTCTATAAAGTAATTTGAACTGCTACCTCTTTTTTAGCTGACTAATTCAATTAGCATAGTAATTGAGATCACAAAATTTGGGAGATAGAATCCGCAGCAACAACAAAGGCTCCCATAGAATCATCAGCAACAACAAAAACTCCCATCCCATCCAAAACCTGTCCTAACCACTTCATGCTTTAGCATTATGTATACAAGGTTACGTTCAAGTAAACCCCACAGGCCATCACTTTGGTGGGCAATGTTTCGCTTGGCGCAATCACTCCTATTTTTTTCCCCCCCATCTCCTCCTATCCTTTCTCAACAAAATAAATTAATGTTTCACATTATATAAAAAGAATTGACAGTTTATTTAGTGAGCTTAATGTCTGAGGTATGTTGTGATCTTAATATATCTGTGAGGAATACATTTTCTAGTGGAGCCCCTAGAATCTAAACAAGGAGTCTTTGAATGAAACATGAGAAAACCTCTATATAAGCAATTAGTAGATCCTCTGCTACATAGTGCTCATAAGATCCTGAGCTTGCATAGAGAAGAGAGATATAGAAAGAGAACAAAAAAAGATTGAAATAAGCTGATGGGGTTCTCAGCTCAAAATTTTTGTAGGAATGCAAAGCCTTTTTTGGCTGTCATCTTTTTGCAGTTTGGATATGCTGGTATGGCCATCATTTCAAAGGTCGCTCTAAATCAAGGAATGAGCCAACATGTACTCGTTGTATACAGGCATATCGTCGCCACCGTTGTCATTGCTCCTTTTGCCATTGTTTTCGATAGGTCTCTTTAATTTGTTCAAAGTTTGGACCTTGCTGCTATGCACAAATAGAGTTAATCACATTTTTAACTTTGTTTGACAGGAAGATTAGACCAAAGATGACCAAATCCATCTTTATGAAGATAGTGATTATGGGATTACTAGAGTGAGAATCTCAAAATTTTTAGACTTTTAGTAGCATATATGCATACTTCTTAATTATGCATCAACTTATGCCTTTATTGATTGCACAGGCCAACAATTGATCAGAACTTGTACTACAGTGGCATGAAATATACCACGGCAACTTTCAGTTCTGCCATGTGCAATATCCTTCCCGCCTTGGCATTTCTGTTGGCTTGGGCCTGTAGGTACGTAGCAATCAGCAACTCCATTAAAATGTAAGGTAATCAAGGTTGCTTATATATAGCTTGTGCTTGTGGTGTTCTCTACTGTAGGCTTGAGAAGGTCGATATAAAGAGGTTACATAGCCAGGCAAAGATACTGGGCACTGTGGTAACAGTGGGAGGAGCAATGTTAATGACCCTGTTCAAAGGAGCAAAGCTGGATTTGCCATGGACACGAGAATATGAGAGTCAACAGCATTCGACCAACTTAATAACTAAGCAAGATCCTCTTAAAGGAGCGCTTATGATTTCTATAGGTAGCTTCTGCTGGGCTAGCTTCATCATTCTCCAGGTAAATAATATATCTGCACATCATACAGATTGCTTCCTACTTGTTTCATTTTAGCATCCTTACTCAAGATTATTAAGAGACGTTTCTTGATTGTAATTTACAGGCAATGACACTAAAATCGTACCCAGCTGAACTTTCTTTGACAGTTTTAATTTGCTCGATGGGGGCTATTGAAGGCTCAATACTTGCCGCTGTAATGGAACGAGGCAATCGTTCAGCCTGGTCCATACACTTGGACTCTAAACTTTTGGCTGCTGTTTATAGTGTATGTATAATTGTTTAATAGACTGTTTTTCTGTTTGACTGTATACGTCGTGCAAACTGAGACAATGCTTAATTATTTGTAACGTCTTGCATAAAACATTTGGACGCAGGGAGTAGTTTGTTCAGGGTTTGCTTACTTTATTCAAGGAACGGTAATGAAGGTTAAAGGACCGGTTTTTGTCACTGCCTTTAATCCCTTGAGTATGTGCATAATTGCAATTATGGGATCCTTTCTGCTATCAGAGACCATGTACTTGGGAAGGTGAGCCAGCCTTTTCTCTTGAACATATTAACACATTATAGCTTCTGTAACACCAGCTTCTAATTCACATACAAATTTATTCAAATCTTCTTTTATTGAAATTATGAACTCTTAACGTCATCAAATGACTGAAGAAAAGGGAACGTTGGAGAAATTTGATCTGGAAGAGTTAAAGAACTCGAGTGAACTATAAGAATGAACTGAGAAAGTAAATTTGTTGCAGGATCATGGGAGCAGCAGTGATTGTCACTGGTCTATATATTGTCTTGTGGGGTAAGAGCAAAGATATTCAACCAGGCGTAAACAAAGGGAAAGAAATAGTACAAATCAACGAGAAGACAGAGACAACAAATCAAGAGCTAGTTATAGATGTTGGTAATAGAGTGACGCCCGGCGATGATTCTGTTTGAATTATTGGGCCCACGTTCAAAATATCACTTCTTCAAATAGTCTGGAATATTCGAGTTCAACCTTAGTACCTAGTGATCTTTCTTCTGTTGCATGCTGCTATAACAGCGATTTAGTATTCCAATTATCTATCGTGGTTGAACTAATTGTAATGTGTTCTGCAAGGTGGGCGTCACTAAGAGTTGTTATACAAATCAAACACCAATTATTAATATCAAGTAACACTACCTTTTCATTTTATATCATGGAAATCAAATAGCAAGCACGCTTCAACTTGGAACGTGAAATTATATTTCCTTCTCTTAATAGTTCTATTTTACCTTTGCAACTATCTCTCATGGAATTTTGCCTTACAATGATCAGAATACATGGGAACAGAAAGCAGATGAGCTTTCCTTTGAGGGTGGGCGTGGCTCTTGTTCATGTTTGTTTAGATTCCGTCCACTTCCACAGATACAAACTCATCCGCGAAAGGAATTGACTGCAATTAATGTCTTATGTTCGATTTGGTTGGTATACGCAGGCATTTTGGATTGACGGGCGTAAGTAAAGGTTTGAGTTCACGCGATTTGCATTCGATATCTTAAACGAAGAGTTATGCCTTACGTGAATTACTACTTCTGCTGCCAAAAGACAAACAAATTTCTCCTGGCAATTCTAACCTGACAATTTCACTGCTTAGGAGATAAATTAGTTATTCTGTATTTATCTCTTGTATTTATTACTTATATCCTATATATTTATCTTATGTATATCATCATTATAAAAACAATGGTCATACCCATGTTAGGGTAAGCCTATTTTTTCCTCTTCAATCGTCAAAAATCTTTATGGCATCAAAGCTGTGAAATTAAAATGGCATTCATTAATTCTTCCTCCTTCTCTTCTTCATCTAACTCTTCTTCAACCACACCTTACCTCTCACAACTTACTGTCTGCTCTTTCTTTCCTTCACTACAAATTGTTTTCTCTGTTTGCAATATCAAAATTACATACCAAAAACTCTAGATTTCACCACTTTTCCGCTGTTGAAAACTCTTTTTCTTAATGTTCTTAATTAACATCAAGTAAGTAAACATGTCAAAGGTTTTGAACCACCTTCATCTCCCCCTACTGTCAATTCTAAAGGTGCAATGGTTCCTAACCCTCTATATATAAGTTGGATGCAAGTTGATTATATTGTTATATCTTTGATTCATGCAACTGTATCGCCTAAAATTCTTAAACATATTATTCAACCTAGGAAAACTTTATCTGCCAGAGAAACTTGTGATGAAATTGAAAATCTTTGTCATGATAATGCCAAATATATGCATCTAAAGAAGAGTTTTAATCAAGCTACAAAAGGAACTTGATCAATGACAGATTTCCTCACATATGGCAAGTTTATTGTAGATTAACTTCATGCTATTGGCTGTCCAATTAAGGATGATGATATCATTCTTCAAACTCTCTTAGGACTTTCAGAAGAAATTCTGAAGTGTTCACAGTAATGATTGCCAAGAAACCTCTCCCATCCTTCTTAGAACTTCGGTCCTTCTTACTTGCATATGAGAGTAGAATTCAGCAATTTTCCAACCCACTACTCACTCAAAACTCTCAAACCCTTATTGCAACACATGGAAAAGGAAATAGAGGAGGACGTGGTGTAAATGAAGCTTGAAAGTGGAGAAAATCTAGGAAAATCTACTAAAAAAATTAGAAAATAGGAGTAAAAAAGTGAGTGAATTGAGCTATTGTTTAACTATGTAGAACCACTATTTTGTTTAGTTTGAAGACTTAAACAGTGGGACAAAAACATCCTCATTTAACTCTTTTTCAAGCATCGTTTAAGTACCCGTTAACCTCTTTCCAGTTGGCTCTTCCTCTTAATTGGTTGTAACTTGCTCTATTTGCTTTTAACTTTTAGGTGACACATATATGAAGCTTCAAAGACCAAATTCGCATAACGTTAACATAGATTTAAGTAGAGAAATCAGATTTAGCTTAAGTTTTTCTTCTTTTTTTCTTTAGGTTAGGTTTTTTTTTTGGTTTCTGTTTTGTTTTCAGCTTTGTATTTATTGATTTTAGGATGTTTTTAAGGATTCCAAGAGTTTGTTAAGATAATTGAAGGTTTTATAATGCTTTAGAGTATCATTTGGTGCAATCTAAACCCTTTAATTCACTTATTTCATTCTCTTTATTCATATATGCTCAAGAACATGTTGTTGATGCTTGAATCTAATTTTTCTTGGCTGTATAAGATGTTTTAATTTGATTCCATACTAAGGACAAGTTCTTAAATAGATAGATTGAGTTCTTAACAAATGTTGGATGATAATCTTTGTTTATTTGAGATCTTAAAGCTTGTCTTAACATGGCTAATTAAGATAAGTTGAAGGATGATTAAGGATCCAATAGTTATCTCCCCTAATCATTAGAAACATTGGTAGACAACATGATTTTAATTTAGTTGAAGACTAATAACTGATTAATCATGAGGGTACTAATCTTAGAATATGGATTTTATGATTAGAACTTCTTGAACTTTAAGCTAATGCCTAATATTGATGAATGACCAAACCTCAGTTTAGGTAAGTTAGAGATAAGGCATTGACTTAATTATAACATTGTCTTGAGTTAGTGAATACTTTAAATTAGACATTTTAACTAATCAATAACTCAGTTAAGTCATTTAAAGTCTAATCCTTATCTAATTAATTAAATTGGCAATTCTTAAATCAATTTGAACATCTTTGCAATGTTTTGAAGTTTTTAGGTTAATTTAGCTTAATTAATTTAGCAATTTTGAGTCTCTTTAAGTATTTGTGATCCAAGTAACCTAGTACTTGCACTACCTTCTTTCCCTGTGGGTTCGATATTCCGAAGTCATCAAAATGCTCCTCTTTATTACTTGTTAACCGGTATATTTGTCGTAATTATTGGTTTTGAAATTGAATTAAGAAAGTTTGTGCTAATTTTTTAATTTGATAATTAATTTAGATAAATTAAACCTAAACCAACCATCAACAAGTTTTAAGCACTGTCGTTAGGGAAAGTATAGTGATATTAAGAATATATCAGTGTCAGTTACTCTATAATGTAAATATTATTCATATTGTTTATATTGTGTATAGTGATACTAAGAATATATCAGAGTCAGTTACTCTATAATGTAAATATTATTCATATTGTTTATATTGTGTTTGCTTTTGCTTTATCTTTTTTTATTGTTTGCTTTGATTTTCCTTTCTTGTTGTGTGTTTTGTTTGCTTTTTGATGTAATTGACTTGATTCTAAGCTTTTGCATACCTGACATATATCTTTAGTTAAAATCAAGTTCAATTTTAAAATGGAACATCATAGGCACTTAGTTGTCTAACCTCGTAGAGAGCTAACTATGTTAAAATTGATTATGCAAAATAAAAATGTACTTGAATCTAGCATTGTTATGCCTAAGATAGATTCTGATGATTTAAAATTCCTCATGACATTATTTCCATGATTAACCCTATCAATTTAGTGGTTTAATCTTAGAAAATCTAAATGATCAGTTAAGAAATTTTATTAATATTTTCAATCTCTATAAAATTCTTGGCATTTTAGATGATGCCCTTAAACTTAGGCTTTTCCCTTTTTTTTTCTAAAAGAAATATCTTGCACATGGTTAAATACTTTCTAACTTGGTTCCATCACAACTTAGGATGATCTTGTTAATCATTTCATAACAAAATTCTTTCCTCCAGCTAAGATAGCTAAGCTGAAAATTTTGATTTCATCATTTAAGCAATATGAGAGTGAGAGTTTATATGAATCTTAAAAGTGATTTAGAGAGTTATTTGTTGAGTATCCTATGCATAAATTTAGTATTTGTAAGCAAGTGCATATATTTTATTTAGGACTCATACCATCTACTTGTAGTATGATTGATGCTACTATTGAATGAACCTTAAAGAGAAAAGTCCCAAGTGAAGCATATAGATTGATAGAGGATATGGCAACCAATAGCTTTCAATATAATTCTGATTCTTATCGTAGGAAACCATTTAGAGCCTATGCAATTAATAAGACATTAGCTTCACAAACTTAAATGACAAACCTTTGTAAGAAATTGGAAAGTTTACAAGCATAATTTAGTAGTAGTGCATTTAAAGGTCCTATAGCATGTGATATTTATGGTGGAACTTTTCATGGATCCATAAACTGTCATGTAAGAAATTTTATACTCCTTGTCATAGTCAAGACAATTATCACTCTAATAGGCATAGCATTGATTCTTACAATCCTTCTAGGGAGAGCTATTAAAATTTCCCATGCGACCATCGTTAAAACTTCTATTTCTTGCCTGTTAATCCTCAGCTACATTCACCTCCTAATCCACCTCCACTAGAAAATCCCAATTTGGAGGATACAGTGATGAAATATATTCAAAGCAACGAGTCTAGAATGCAAACTCATGACGATTTAATAAAGAATTTAGAGACTCAAGTAGGTTAGATTACATAGATCTTAGAGGAGTGGTTACCTAAATCCTTACCTTCCATGTCTAAACCTACTCTTAGGGAGCACATTATGGCCATCACTACTCAAAATAGTCAAGAAATGGAGGACATAGGTGTAGCTAATAATGAAGAGGAAGCGATGGAAAATAGTAAAGTAGAAAATGAAGCTAAAAGTGAAACCAATCTACTTAGATTAGTTTCTAATCCTAATATTCAACCTTACCAACCTAGGATTCCATATCTACAGGTATTAGATGCTCGAGTTATGAGATGTTTAGAGTTACTTCACAAATTACATGTCCCATTTGCTAATTTAACTCAATTAAATGAGCATATATCTAGAAACCAATCCATATTCGACGAGTTGGACCTTATGTACCCTAATTGGAAGGAGGCGTTAATCAAGTTAATCTAACTAAGTCATTCACCCAAATTCCATGCAAGTGGTGCATTAGAGCAAACTAAGTTAGAACTTTATGCTATGGATAACGATGATGACAATTTCCCATTAATTATGAGAATTTTGTTGTGAATTTTGTGGAATGTAAGGAAGATGAAGAAATAGAAGGGTATGCTGTCATGTTAGAAAAATGATGAAAGTGTTTTCGCATTCATGTTTAATGTTTAAATGGATGATGGAGGAAGATGTTTTTAAGGTTTTTGAAGGTGAAAATTTTAATGAAATTGTTAAGAAGTGTTGAATCAAGGGAAGTTCCACCTTATTTTGATGATGACAAAACACCTTTACTACTAATATTTTTAGAGTGTGTAGGAAAGAAGAGTTTTAACGTGTTTACGAGAAGCAAATTTGATCCGAGTTATGACTGCCACTATTGTTTAAAGATCAGTTGACTGAATGGACACTGGTCGACCAAACGCATTAGGATAAAGGTCCAGTCGAACAAATTATTTGTGAAGAGGAGCGATCGACCAAATTTAGAGACTGATTGATCAAATGTACAAAATTAGAAGGTCGGTCGACTGAACGTTGCTTATCAGAAAACTAAACGAAGAAGATTATGCAGTGAAAAATTAGGAATGGTCATATTACACAACGGTCACAATCATTAATTGCAAAGATGACTAGTGGAGATTTACCAATGGCTAGTTAATCTTGATTAGTAGTATAAATATTTGGGTTAGCATGGAGCAAATGAAAACAAGCAGATACAAGTTATAGTGAAATACGTGAAGCCCTTTAAGTTTTTGAGAAAGTGTATTGTGCCCGCATTGTCTTTAAAATGTGTAAAAGTTAGTAAGCCATGTTGTTGTGTACTCTTTGAGAGTGAGTGTTTTTCTAGCATGCTAAAGCATTATACTAGTGAGGTTATTCTTGAGCCTTCAAGAAGAACGTGACAAGGTTATTCTTGAGTCTTACAAAAAGAATACGATAGGGTTATCCTTGAGCCAAAAAGGAATTTGTAAGTTGTTGAAATTATCATTTTTGTGATGCTTACTCCCTTTTGTTCAATAAGTATAAGTTTATTTCATCCATTTCACTTTTGTCTATTTAGCTTCTGCAATTTCATTAAAAGTGTTTGTATAGTTTGCATAAAATTTTCACCACCTAATTTACCCCCCTTAGGTGTTGTATAGGACTACTAAGTGGTATCATAGCGTAGGTCTAACATAGATTGATTAATTCTAACGCATTAGTGAGTAAATATCAAATGGTATATTTCATGAATTCCATAGCTTCCTCATCTAGCTTAGAAGGTCATAATCCACATATGACTCCCTTTTTCGATAGTAATGATTACATGCATTGGAAAAATAGGATGAGATGTTATCTAATAGGTGAAAATACTAATTTATAGATGGTGATGTCACAATGATATTCTATGCCTACTAATCTTATAGGAAATGAGGTAGTGTTGAAGAAAGAAAATGAATGGAACTTAGAAGAAATGAGAATGATATCTTTAAACTGTAAGGCCATGCATATTTTATATTTTTCTTTGAGCATAGAAGAGTATAATAAGATTTCAATGTGTGAAACTGCATATGATATATGGCATACCATAGAAATTACTTATAAAAGTACTAATCAAGCCAGGAAAACCAAAATAAGCATGTTTACTCATGATTTTGAAATTTTCCGTATGATGCATAATGAGACTATTTCTTCTATATATGCACTCTTTAACAATATTACAAGTGCTTTAAAAGGTCTAGGTAAGACCTGTTCTAGTGTTGAGATTGTTAGGAAAATCTTAATGTCCCTACTAAAGACATGGAAAGTGAAGATAACAGCAATGCAAGAGGCAAAATATCTCAACATATTTTCTTTTAATGAGCTCATTGGTTTATTATTAACGTATCAAATGAGGATGAAAAATATCAAAGGAAAGTAATAAATGCCCAAGAAGAAAATTGTGGCATTTAAAGCATTTAAAAAGGAGGAAAGTGACGATGAAGAGTCATTGCTTAGAAGAGAAAACAAAGAACTTGCCCTCATCACGAGAAGGATAAGGAAGTTCATGCAAAACGCCTCAACATGAAATGGTCCATCATTTTCTAAGAGCAAATTATCTAACGTAACATGTTTTGAATGCGACGAAAGAGGAAAATTGAAGTCGAATTGCCCAAATTTATGAGAAGAAGAGGAAAAAGAAGACAAGAAAGAAAAGAAGATATGGAGAAAGGAAAAGAAAGACCCTAAGAAAAAGAAAGAGCTAAAAGCCATGTGGTCCGAATCTAACGATTCCGAAGAAGAAGAGGTAGCCAACATGTGTTTTATGGTGTACAATAAGGTATGTTCTCCCTGAAGAGCCCTCGAACCCCTTTTTGACCCACCTTAACCCTATCCGCATTATAACCTTAAACAAAGTCCCTTTTGATATGTTTTATCATGTAATTAGTGTGGAAAAGAATAGGTGAATTTGCAAACATGTGGTAGTACGATTGCCTGTAAGGAGTTTTGAATGAAACACTAACCTTTAAACACTTTAGTGAAATGATTGAATTTTCTGAGGAAAATAAATTTTGAGTTTATGATTGCCTTTGATTGATAACATCATAAGTTGAGTTTGTTTATGTGCACTGATGAAAACTAGTTATGATCTGTCTAGTAGCTTGACATTTGAGTGGCCAAAGTTTGAAAGATTGCATGCACTTGATTTCTTTGAAAACAAACTGATAGGATGTAATGGTTTTGTTCAACTTTTCTTGAGGAAAATCAAAGGTTTAAGTGTGGGAAAGTTTGATAAGTGTGCTTTTAGGTTATGCTTTTAGGTTTTTTTCATGTGTTTTAGGTATTATTTGCATGTTCCAACATTAGTTTACTTGATCTTTTGCATCTTTTCATTTTCTTTTAGGTGTTTAATTGTTTCTAGGTATTGTTTAGCATTTGAGGGTAAATTTTGAGCTTACTTTGGAGATGGATTGAAGCACTTTGGTGGTTGGTTTCTCAGGTAGCAAAATTTGAAAATTGGATGTGGAACAGGTGATTTGGTTGAGCCATAAGGTATACTTGTAGAATTTATATGGCCATGACATTTGGTGAGACGTAAGATTAACATATAGGAGCTTGCAATTCAAAGTTCAAGTCAATTTAAGTCCCAGAGAAGGAGTTATGGCCAAAAGAGTGGAAGATGCAGAGAGTTGTCAAAGTGCAAGCATGATCGTGACACCCCTAGATGATAGATTTTCTATCATCTTTATGCACAAGCATGAGGGTGATAGGCGAAGCTAACCTGTTTCAAGTCAAACATGGGATTTTAATAGTATGTTTGGTTCAGGGTAATAGCTATTATATTACCCATCTATTCATAATAATTAGGAATTCTTTGTTTGGTTAATAAAAAGCTCACATAATAACTATTGCTAACGTTAAGTATTCCTTATTTTTTAAGAATAGGTAAAGATCATCCTTAGTTGTCTTTAACTATTTCAAGAATAAGTTAATTTGTTATTTACTTTTTTCTCCTTGGCGTGTCTTCTTCACACCTCCCAGCAGAAACTTTATTATTATTATTATTATTATTAATTTTCTTATTATTATTAATTTTCTACTTATTACTATTCTTATTATTATTAATTTTATTAAAATTTACTATTATTATTAATATAATAAATTTAATAATATCAATAATATTAAAATTAGGAATAATAATAATAATAATAATAATAATAATAATAATAATAATAATAATAATAAGAAAATTAATAACAATAACAATAATAACAATAAGGATATTATCATCATCATCATCATCATCATCATCATTATTATTATTATCATCAATTAATAATAATAAGAAATTTAATAATAATAATAATAATAATATTAAAATTAGAAAGAAGAAGAGGAAGAAGAAGAAGAATGAAATTTAATAAATTTAATAAAAATAAGAATAATAATAAGTAGAAAATTAATAATAAAAATTAATAATAATAATAATAATAAGGATATTATTATTATTATTATCAATTAATAATAAGAAGAAATTTAATAATATTATTAATATTAACAATACTAAAATTAGGAAGAAGAATAATAATAAAATTTAATATAATTAATAATAATAAGTAGAAAATTAATAATAATAATAATAATAATAATAATAATAATAATAAGGATATTTTGGTCTTTTTTTATTATTCCTTTATCATTCCAAGTTTGTATTTTCAAATCAAATACTGGCATAGAAATTCTTTAGTAGTAAACCAAATAAAGTAATACTTATTTCATTCTATTCCTCATCTTTTCTATTCATAAGAATAACTATTTAATTCCTTATCTATTCCAGCCTTTAAACCAAACATACCGTTAATACTTTACCTTTGGAAGAGATAATTGAGTCATTCCTCACATATGACATGTACCTTAAGGAGACAAAGGAGGAGGAAATGGTTACCAAGAAAAAGAATTTGGTATTTAAAACTTTAAGTGAAGCTTAAAGAAGAGGAGACATCATCAAAGAGTGATGATGAAGACATAGTCTTCCTAATAAGAAAGTTCAAAAGATTTTTAAAGAAGAAAGGCTTTGGAAAGAAGAGAAACAACAAGTAAGGTAAATTTGATTTCAAGAGAAAGTCTAATCATGCTGTTTTCTTTAAATGTAAGAAACTGAGATATATGAGAAATTAATATCCACTTTTTAAGTAGAACGTGAAGAATGAGAATAGTGGCAAGAAAGAAAATAAAGAGAGCAAGAAGAAGAAAGCATTGAAGCCACTACATAAGATAGTTCAAGTGACTCTGAAAGTGGGCAATTAGATAAGAAAGCTCCTAACTTGTGCTTTATGGCTTTAGAGGATGAGGTACCCTCTTATCCTTATTTTTGCGAAGTAATAATGATGATAAGTTGACATATGAAAAATTAGTACAATTTATAGAAACTATGACCTTGAAAAGGAAGAAAATAACTTTTAAATGCCAGGAAACTTTGAAATTGTTGAATGAATGAAAACTAGAGAATAATAGGTTAAAAAATGAAATGCTTGACATGGAAAAATCTAGAATGTGTATATTTCGTACAATGATAATAGGAAAAAATTGATGTCTGAGAATGAGTCTCTAAAGAAGGAAGTGGATGACTTAAAGTAATCATGATCAAAATTTACAAATGGTAATTTGAAATTAGAATGCATACTTGGAGCCCAAAAGATTTCAAATGATAAGTATGATTTTGTATTCACTCAAAGGAGTGCTTTTACATGAAGAACTCACAACAATAATAGAACTAGATTCCTTCTTAAAGTATCCTTCAACAATCTTAACCATGTTTAATAGTCCAGTAATGACATGTATTTTTGCTTCATGCAAAAGTGCATAAAGAACTGTAAGAAGCTTGAGGTAAGAGAGTAGTGCATTAAATCAATGCTCAACTTGTAGTTCATAACATAATTTAATTGGCCTAATTTTTCAATATAGTCAATCATCTTTAGCACATGCAAGTCTATTAGAGATCCCGGTGTCATCTTACATTAATATAGAATTTAGGAAGTCTTAAATCTTTCCACCTAACGTTTTACACTAAACAACTTTTAAAGATGCTTTATTATGATTCTAATCCATTTTCTCATGTTACCTCTAAAACATAGGAGACATGCTAGCTAATATCAATATGTAGCTTGCTCATTATCATCAATATGACGTTGACATCTCTCCTAAACATCATTAACTGCATCTATTTTAGGTTTAGGTGAAACTATAGTGTGAAGAACATATAACTTCTTTTCTTACCTGAGAATAATTATCAAGTTATGTAAACAATCTGAGAATTTTGTTGTAGTCAATTTTTCAACATCTATGATGTTAAGGAAAATTCATTCTTATTTTTCTGACAACCGAAACATAAAAGAGCAAGTATTAGTTTATGACATAAAAATAAATAAAATAAGGACTTTAATAAAACATTTGGTTACTCTCACTATTTTAAACAAATTAATAGTGCTCACTATTTTAAACAAATTAATAGTCTTCATTATTAATTCGAAAAAATTATTACATAATTTCCTTGTAAGCTAGGATTTCTAGTAAAAAACTAACTAAATTAAAATTAGGTAGATAATATTCTTGTCAATCACATTTTATATGACTCCTAAATCTACTAGGTAATAACTTCTTGTCAAAACATATTTTATATGTTTTTTTAAAAGTTAAAAGGAGTAAATTGAATTAGTAGACAAATTCGTTAAGGAGTTATAAGGAGGTAGCTATGTAGTAAATAGGTAAAGTAGCATTAAGCTACTACAACAATTGAGTGCAAGTTGATTCTAGTCTTACATTAGTTAACAAAAAGACTTAAAAGTGTAGCCAATGCAAATCAGTTAAGGCCTTGTTTGGTATTATTATCATTTTCCTTTTTGGTTTCTTGTTTTTAAAAACACATAAACCAATAAAAATAGCACAGAAACTAAAAAAGACAGTATACTAATACAGCACAGAAACCCATAAAATAACACAGAAATCAATAACAATATCACATAAACCAATACACATACACAAAAATAAAAATAAAAAATAG
Source organism: Pinacopodium congolense (assembly GCA_028565735.1). Lineage (NCBI taxonomy): Eukaryota > Viridiplantae > Streptophyta > Magnoliopsida > Malpighiales > Erythroxylaceae > Pinacopodium > Pinacopodium congolense. Next base: position 10,977,466 of record JAOXYD010000136.1, read on the forward strand.
AAACGAAAAGTAATACTAAACGTGCTCTAAGGTTTTAATTTATTTTGAAATGTGCAAAGTGGGGTATATTCTCTACCTTCACCACAAAGCAACTCTAATCCAGCTTAGGGTCCGCCTATTGAAAATCTTCTATTGCAGCCAAAACATATCTTATTCCTAACCCTTCCTCAAAATGTATATGATCATGAGTTTTGTTATCTAAATCATATAAATTTAATTAAGTAGGACATATTTTTATATGACTAAACATATTTGAGCTAAAATGATCTTGAGTTTCCTTAACAAGCCTAATAAAAAAAAGAATTGTAGTTTATTGTTATAACTATGAAAAGCAACAATCATATTCTAAATATGTATTGAATATTGTATGGTGATTTAAAAATTTTCAATGTGCACTCATTATATTAATTTTATCTAACAAATCTATGAAAAATAATTTTAGCATTTTGCTTAAGTCTAATTATTGATTTGAATTGATAACTAATTGAATTTATTAATTCAACTTTTAAAAAGTTAAATTAAATTCTATACATATTCCTAATAAATATTACTCTTTAAAAATATTTTTTAAACACTTATAAAATAATTTTTCTAAATTTATTAATAATTTAAATTAAATGAATCTTAATCTAAATAAAAATTAATTTAATATAGTCAAGATCTTTTTAAAAAATAAGAAAGGAGGCTAGGATATGCTGGCATGTCCAGATAACTTCTATCTGAGGCATGCATTAGAGAAATGTGACTAGCTCGTGTTGTGTATCCACCAACCCAGATCTATCCCTCTCTATGCACACGCCTCATCTTCTTCCTCTTGACTATTCAACTTTTGTTTATTTCTGCTCTGTTTGCAACTTCTCCCAGTGTCTGCTTGCTTCCCATTGCTACCTCTTACCACTGCATCACCACCTACCTAGTTGTTGCCTCATAAGAATCTTATCAACCTACACATAAATTTGACTCTCGCAAAATTTGGCTCAAAAGGCATCGTTGCCATTGGTGGTACCACCGTTGCCACTATAATGTCTGATGTACTAGTGACTACTAATGCTACTGGCTTGTTGTCCCTATAGCTACTAACAATTTGAGTTTTAAGCGATTAATACTTGTTAGTAACTATATAAATTTATTGCATAACACATAGCTCAGTTCTTCAAGCCTTACACTTAAATTATTAATATCTACATTAATTAGAAAAAATGAGCTATATTCCCAGCTATTTCAATAATTGCTACATTAGTAATGAGTTTTTTTTTGTTGCAAAAAAACATTTTTAATGTTTTAGAAATCGGTTATTTAAAATAAATCAGTACAAGTATATTTTCATAAATCAAATGAATCATGCATTCATCATATCTAGAAATACAAATATTTCAAGATCGCATTTTTCTAAAACCTAACATATAGGTATAATCCAACTCCTTCAATCCCAAAAATAATTTCCAAAACCAAAATCTAGGAAACATGCATAAATGTTTTTGCAACAATGAAAAAGAACATATGGCAGAGACATGGAAGCCAGCAAGGAGCAATTCTATACAGTTTTATAGTCTAAAAAATCGAGGTAAGAGAGACAATCACAAAATAAATTCCAAAATTGATCCATAAAGCAAATTAGAAAATAAAAGTATAACCAAAAAATTTATTAAAAAATAAAAGGCAATAATTTATTTAAAACATTTCTAAAACACCAAGAGGTAGTACAACTCTTACACATATCAAGTTAATCAAAATCAAGCATATGAATCAAATTAAACTTATTAAAAGTAGTTATAATACTATTGCTAGGAAATTAAATATGATCAAATTATGGTGCAGTGTAATTATTTTTATAATTTCCTAACGAATCAACTTAACTAATTTAACTTGAAACAATAAATAAGAAAAAAAATGAAATTTAGACAAGCCTAGTTTCATTTCCTATAAAATCTTCTCTTCCTCATAAATTTTTATCATAAGCTATTCAACCACCTAATATTTAAAAATTCCTACATATCTAACTATAGGAGAACTAAAAAAAATTTTAGAGGAAGAAGAATAAAGCTAGCTAATCTTCCTTTCTTCTTCCTTTTATATGAGAAAAATAAAATTTCTTAATATTAAAATTAATTAGAAATTATGTTTAAAGTTAAAAATTAAATATCACATATTTGATCTTTGAAATTTCTAAAACTTCACTGTTAAATCTAATTTAATTAACTTATCTCTCATTAATATACTTGTATGTGTGACCCTCTAAGTTTATAATATATTGGTAATGATTACAGATTATAATTTTAACTCAAAATTAGAATTAAATAAATTAAAACTCTTTTAATTTATTTTTAATTCTATAGTTAAATATTTATAATTATAGGTCAAGATTGATGTCCAATAACATGTTAAGATCACTGAAGTATTAGAAATGTCAAAGTAATTTAACATGTTCATGCATATTTATAATGTATAATTTAATCCTTTTGACATCAAATATTCTAGTTGGAATTTGATTGTGAAATTAGTATATACTCTAAATAATCCAATAATATTCGTTCTTATTAATTACTAAAAGTTTTGTAATTGATATTTAAAAACAAATTTTCAAAAATCAATTAGCTTTAATTAGAGAATTTTCAAATCATTACTAATTAAGAAAGGTGGAACATCTTCTTTAATTACTTTAGATGACAATTTTTTTATTGATTCACTCATTTATCTATATACAATTCATACATATCCAATGACTATCAATTTGAACTATTCTACAGAATAAGTCTGAAGTAACTTTAAAACATAATAATTCTTATATGAGATCACTTTGATAATCTCAAGTCTAAGGATTAATTATAAATTTATCATAATCAGATAATTCATAAACACATAAATAATGTTATATTCAAGATCCTCATAATCAAATCATTCGAGTAAACCTATTATCTAATAAGAACCCATACGTTTATTTAACTATCTCCACACTTTAACTTATAAGATTAATTACTTTCCTCATATTTAGAATTGATAAGTTAAATCTAAAAGCATTCATATTAACTTAAGTCCAAAATTAATAAAATAAGCCATCTAAAATGAATTAGAATATGATATAAATTGTCAATATCACCTTACTTAAAATTTCATATATCTAACACTTTTTTCAAAAATTAAATAAATTAAATTAAATTAAAGCTAGTAAAAGAGAAGCTGTCCAACAAAAGCAAGCACCAAGATTCAAGAAGCGGGAGTACAAATTAGAATTAGCAAGAAACTAATAAGCTAAGGATCAAAAACCTGTAATTAAGGCTTCTGTTTTCTATTCAAATAGGCCATCAATAGACGGTGCAGTGTTACCCTAGGGTTAAGCTCCATTGACGTCCCTTAATCGCCAATTAGTAAGCAAAGTTTCTGAATAGGTCAATTGGGGAAGGCAAGCATAGAGCACTTCACACATCTATACTAGAGTTTGGCTAGTGAATTCCACCCTTAGTCTACGACTCGTGACATGCCTAATAAGGTTGCGCTCCTTCCATATTGCGTACACTGTATAACTAAATCCAATCTTATAAACTTATATTACTACTTGTAATTATTTCCAGAGATTTACTAGAATTTTCAGTAAGTTGAAAGAATTGTGGCAATAGTTTAATGCTAAAAATTTTAAATATATATATTTTTATTTTTTAGAGCTCTAACTCTTTTTATATGAATGTGTATTCACAATTTGAACAAGCTCAGGCTTTAAATGGAAACCCTATAATGTTCAAACAACTAATTTGATTAGCACTTACAATAGTTCTTTTACAGGGCTTCAATAATTCATATGATAATTTACTGTTTTTTTTATTTTGAATTTAGCATTCAAATCCATATGTGGCATAGAAAAGATTCATAAAAAATAACTTGAATGGTGGTATAAGGGCAGATTGGTATTATTTTGATTTTTTTATTGTGATTTTTTTAGTTCCTATTTCTTGTTTTTAGTTACTTTTTTGTTAAAAATTAAGGGGTCATTTGATTCATCAAGGGTTTTTAATTCCGTATAGGTATCGACCTGAATCCGGTACGAAATTCTTCAATTCCGCACTGGATTCAAATATCGGTCGGTACCGAAAAAATAAAAAATAATAATTTTTTTAAAAAAATTTAAAGAAAAATTTTGTATTTTGACTTTTTTAGGCTTAAAGTTAAGTTAAAAACTATACAATCTAATACATTTATATACTATTTTACAAATTTTATAAAAATTAAAAACTAATTTATAATTTTAAAAAATTATATAAAACAGTATCGGTATTGACCGGTACCGGTACAATACCATTTTAAAGATAAATTTGGTATCGGTACTGGTACGGTATTTAAAACATTGGATTCATCTTTTCGTTTCCGTTTCCATTTTTTATTTTTATTAATTTTTTGTGTTTTTTCGAATTATGTACTGTATTTGTATATTATTTTTTGGAGTTTCTATATTATTTTTCAGTTTTCATATTTAAAAAAATCAAAACAAAAATAAAAATAAAAAGCGTATTTAAACCTAAAAATTTATTTGAGATTTATAATTAAAATTGATAATAAAAATATATGTGGTTAAAATTTGTTATAAAAACTAATTTAATGATATCAATAATAAGAAATAAATTTAAGTTCTTAAATTAAAATAT